>CM045761.1:137110476-137667768 GCA_025200525.1 Camellia lanceoleosa | reverse complement strand
TATGCCCACAAAAGATGCTATTTTTCTTGGAGGATGCTATTTGTTTCAATCATCAACTCAATTATGTCCCCATTTTGATAAGAAGTTGGTGTTTCTACATGGACGCCCAACAATCTCAGGAACAACATTATGTGTGTAAGGTGAGCTGTGGTCTGAAAGCTAATGAAACACTTGCTTAAGCTTTTACTATTTTTCAATCATATAAAGATGGTCCAAATTAAATTTATATTTTTGTACAGGCAATAAAATAAAATTTAATACAAAAAGGGCAAAAAAAAAAAAAAAACGAAGTCCTAGCACTCTTAACAAAAAGTCTATGAAAATTAAATTATCTTTTATAAAAGGCTCTATAAGGGCTGTGAAAAACTTTGAATAAATTCTCTTGCTTAAAATTGCTTAATTAATTTATTTCGAAATTAAAATAAGTCCTCAAAATTTTTACACTTTAATCTTTTGAAGACCCTACACCCAAAAAAATTAAAAATATTCTAAAGGCCCTGCAAAATAATATTACCCTCTGTGCTCTAAAATCCAACAACAAGAATAAAAATAATCCAAGAACAAAATTCTTATCCAAAGGCACCCATAGAAAAACCCTTATTTTAATTAGAAGGATAAATATGCTAGAAAAAAATATAGATAATAAAATTTATGATGTAAAAGATAATAATTTTAATTAAATTAATCTTTAAATTAATATTAATATTAATAGTTTTGTTGGGCTTGGCATATGAGCCCACCTAATATCTTATAGAACTCTCTCTCTTTCATGGTCCAGTTAGGTGCATCACATCTCTTGTCGCCATGTAATCTCATTTATTTTACGAAAATGTCTCGTAGTTCGAAAGGGTCGAGCTCGAAACGGCTTGAAAATGAAAGAAGAGGGGAAAAAGAGAGGGAAGAGGAGGAGAGAGGGAGAAAGAGAGAGGAGAGGGCTTGTCGCCGTGGGTCGTCGCCGATCGTCGCAGCAGACTGCCGCCTCGCCCACCCCGACGTCAGAAGCACCATCGCTGCCCCGCCTAACTCTCCTCCCTCCTCCTCCAACCGGTTTTATGGCCCTCCTCCTCCTCCTCCTCCTCCTCCTCCTCCTTCTCCTTCTTCTTTCTTCTTCTCAGAATAAAACCAGGAAGAAAGAAAGAAAAAAAAATTTCGACACTAATACGACATCGTTTTGGTGTCAAGCCGCGGTTTCGAGCTACGTAGCATGGTCGTTTATTTTATTTTTTAGTAAAACCTCATTTATTTGAGAGTTTCATTTTATTTCTTATGTATATTTATGCAGTAAATATCTATTTATAAAATAAATATTGTGTACATATGACACCCATTATATTAAAATTTAATAAAATCAACATGTTATTTTAAAAGTTACAAGTAAAAATTTTAATAAAATATTCTGATAATATATAACAACCTTCAATAAATTTATGATAATTATATTTGAATGCTTTTTAATGTGACACTTTAAATGACGCAAATTATCTAAGGCGTTTGATTATGTTTCGCATGTCACATCACATAATACAATTTTTTTTTTTACACAATTAGATACTTGCCGAGTAATAAAGTCAGATTATTTAGAGCAAATTAATGCCAAAAACCACAATCTTATTTATTTGAAAAATTTATCTATAAATCTTAGTTTCTGAAAAGTTGAACCATTTAGTCCTAAATTTTTTTTTATGCTTTATTTAGTTCCATTTATACATCATCATAATGTTTATGATGTAAATGAATCTGATGTTTCATTCTATAATTTCAAAATTTATTGAAATCTGATGAACAATAAATGTGTGAAATCTAATGTTTAAAATATTCATCCTATAATTTCAAACATTATTGAAATCTGATGAACATTAGATGTTTCAAATCTAATGTTCGAAAATTAATATGATGTTTGAAACATTATAATGAGACCTTTCAGTCTATAAAAAAAACTTTTAGAACTAAACAGTGTATAAATTGTTAATTTGAGATTTATTGGTGCATCCCCCTATTTATTTATTTATTTATTTTTAATCAAAATAACTCCGATTATATAGAATTGAAAGAAAGAGACTTAACCAGAGCCAATTCAAAGACAGAGCCATTTAAGCACGCTCAAGCCGTTCAATTGCTGTCCATTAGCTACTCTAAGACACTATTTAAAAATAAAAATAAAAAATGATTGAGACCTCTAAAGAGAAGCTCTAAAAAAACATTATGGGTATGTTTGGTTTGCATTTAGAAGATGAGTTTTAGAAAAAAATTTCTAAAAAATTGTTTGGTTTGAGTTTTTCTCAAAAAATTTTCAAAATCACTTTCTCTATTTTACACATCAATCAATCACTTTTTCTCTCTCCTCTCTCCTTCTCAATCACTTTTTCTCTCACATACATCTACTCAAATTCTCTCAAAATATCAAATCATCCCAAACCCCCAAAAAAACAACTCTCCCAAAATATACAACCAAACAAATAAAAAAAATTTCTAAACTCTCTCCCCAAATTTTTTTTCAAAAATAACTCTCTAAAAAACAATCCAAATAAGGCTTATATTGTCTTTTTTCTCTTTATGTTAGCTGCTTTTAGAACAACTCTAGAACTCCCTATCAAAACTAATTTTTAAAAGATAAACATGTTCAAACTGACAAAGATCTAATGTCCTCCACAATTTTCACACAATCCCATGGAAGAACATTTTCAGAAACACACAACTTGTCTTCCTCCTTGCTGTCTCTCATTCACTTTCAAGTGGGGACAAATTAACATTGTATTTAGTTACAGGATTTGGAAAATGATTACAAAAGAAAATAAAAAAAAAAGAAAAAGAAAAGATAAGTGAAATGTAAATAAAATATATTTATATTTTATTTAATTTTATATATCTTTTTTAAATTTTTTTTTTTTAAATCTCTCAATCAAACACAATATAAAAATAGTGACCATAATACATGCATGATGCATTGCTAGAGCTTCTCCTTGCGCAATAGAAGCCAAGCGAACCTTCCTTGCCAAGCCGTCAATCAAACCCCCTGTTTACCTGCACCTCCAATCTGAATACACATAATATCCCAGCAAAAAACAGAGAAAAAAAAAAAAAATTACACATAATACTTGAACAAGACATATAGATAGGGATGGCAATTCAAACTCGGTCCAACGGGGACCCGACCTCCCGTCCCCGATAAATGCAGTTTTTTTTCGAAAAATACTCCCGACGGGCCGAGGATGGTATTTGAAATTAAATCCCCGATCAGATTCGAACCGGCGACGGGGATCACTTTTACGGCCTGCCCGACCCGACCTCCCCCGCCCTGCTTTCTCCTCAAATAAAATTACCATAATACCTCTATCTCATTCATATATATAACCACCCTCTAATCACTCTCACCCCGATCTGTCTACATACAAACTAATTTGTCTCTTTCATCACTCTCACCCTCACTCGACCGCCTCTCACTCTCTTTCTTCTCTCGCAATGGCCCTCCGCCTGCCGCCTCCTCCACCACCACCTCTTCCTCCTCTAGGCCATTGCCGCCTCCTCCTCCTCCGTCGCCTCCTCCTCTCGCGGCCTCCTCCTTCGTCGGCTCCATCGCCTCTCGCCTACCCATCTCTCTGCTACGACAGATCTAAGAAGATCCCTTATTCGCCACCGTCGATTGCGTCCCTCCTCCACCAGATCTGTCTCTATCTTTTTTTTATTTTTTTATTTTTGTTGATGATGTTGCTGCCTTGATGATGATGTTTATGAATTTTTTTTTTATTTATGATGTTGCTGCCGTTAATGTTTTTGCTGATGAATTTTTTTTAATTTTTGGATGATGTTGCTGAATGATGTTGTTGATGATGAGTATAGGAATTTTCCAGGGTCGGGGAAACCCGATCCCCGTTGGAGGCGGGGGTGGGGGGAGTGATGGGTTCCCCATCGGGGATCGGGGCTGGGGATGGGGATTTTTGTAGTTTTGAGAATCAAAGACGGAGAGGGTGATCCCCGGCCCCGCCTCGTTGCCATTCCTACATATAGAGATATATATGATTTTTTTTTTTTTTTTTAGGTGATAAAGGGGGCCTAAGCCCAATAGGGAAACAAAAACTAAGGATTGCTTTGAGAAATATCAAAAAAAATTGATTTTTTTTATTTATTACGAAAATACTTGTAAAAAATAGAAAAGTAATTTAATCCAAATCAATTAAAAAATTGACTTTTTTGCAACTACCAAAAGCGCGGGGGAAAAGTGAGGAGGCTCTTAAAGAAACTATCCCCGTTTGTTTTTAGAATTCGATTGGGTGAAATTGTTAGTATGAGAATTGTTAATGAGTAGACTAAGAAAAATTATTTTGTTGATGACTACTAGACTAGAAAGAATTTATGTTTGTTTTGTCATTCTATGATGAGATTAATAATATGAAATTCTATAAATACTCTTGATTTTTTAACATATTGTAATATTAAAAATATATTTTTTTGGTACTATATTATTTTAATATATTACTTTTTGGTATAAATATTATTATACTATTATATTTTTATATTAAAAATTATTTTTAAATTAAATTATGTTTACATAGAAAAATGGTAGGAGTATAAAATGGTGAAATAATTAAAAAATGGCAAATTTTACTTTATCTCTTATGGTTTGGGTCATAAAAGTGTTCACCTTCCTAACGATAGAAATGACTACATAATCCCTACGTGATTTGTGAATCAAATGCACCGCTTAACATTGTTAAACATTCCATCCAACTTAACAGCACGTGTGAAACATGTGATAGACATAAGGGGATTATTTGCTCATTTTCAAATTTTAAGGAAGTAAATTGTACATGGGAGACAGTATAGGGGGGTTAAAGTGCATTTTGTCTTTCAAATAAATGACAAAAATACAGCAGTATTTTAGTCTTTTTATTAAATCATTAATAGGCCTAACGGTGCACTTCAGCCTATAAACACAAGTGGGTTATGCAATCATTTTCAAATGTTTAGGGGGTAAACCACACATGGTCCAAACTATAAGAGTAAAGTGAAGTTTTTTCTTAAAGAAAAAAAAGGTACAGAAAAGACTATACTAACCAAGTAGAGTAAATTAGGCAAGATCATAAGAGTGCTGAATAATAAATTCCCTTCAAATCCCAAGGGGTTGTTTTTCCAATACCATCTCCTATGGGAGGGGACTATTAATCGCACTTATGGAGGCCTTTCATAGTATTAAGGGATTATGAATCTCCTTTCCTAGTTTGCAAACAAACACCATTATAGTGGGTCCTATAGAGGGGTGTACAAAAAAATCGGTGGAATTAGTAAACCGATCCAATTAGATCTAAACTGCTTATTTGGGTTGGTTTTTATTAACTTTGATTCGATTCTGGTTTTGAAAATGGTGGAACCGTTCAAATTGGTCTGGTTTTCAATTCCAAGCTTTTGGTTACAGTTCTGAACTGAAATAGACCATGACATATTTATTTATTATCTATTATTTTTTTATATGTAAAAATTAAAATATAAAACATCTCATATAAGATTTGAACACTAACTTTCATTGTGAAATTGATAAACTTTAACCAACTTAACCAAATTAATTATCATTAATTTTTTTCCTAATATAAAATATACAGTATATCATATTTATTATTATATAAAATTTCTAGAATTGTAAAATCGGACTGAATCAAACCAACTTCTATGGTTCAGTTCTGGTTTGATTCCATAGTTTTAACGGTTCAGTTACGGTTCAAATTTTTTTGAAACCGATCTTACATTTGGTTCTTGATTTACTCTAAAATCGGACTAATCTGATCCGTATACACCTCTAATCTCACATCTATCATAATCAAATCTCCTCCTCTATCACCCAAAACAAATGGGCCCTAAGAGCATCCCCACCAAAGCCCCTAAAGACCTCCTTACCTATTTGAAGGGATAAATGGCTCCCTATCCACCTGCATTAGATCCCCTAAATAATCTCCTAAATTAGTTTTTGTTACAGTGACTCCCTATTTGTAGGGAGTCACTATAGCTCCCTTATATTTTTTTTTCTTTTTTTTCTTTTTGCTTTGCTTTGTTTAGGGACTGCAATACACATTTATGATTTTTATTTTTTTTTAAATTTATAATTAAAAATTATATTTTAATAAAATAAAGAAAAAATAGGGAGTTTGTTAATAGAATAGAGAAAGAATAGGGAGGCTGTTGGGAGAAATAAATGAAAAAGTGATTCCTAAAATAAGGAATGAATTTTTTAATAATATTTTAAGGTAAAATTTAGGTAAACTGGTGGGGATGCTCTAACTTCTTTAGCCAAACAATTAGCATAAGATTGATCGCGCAACTTTAAGGTTGCAAGTCCAGTTTTGAGAAATCAGCTCTCGGATGCTCTGCCATAAGTTGAAATTATGGTCCACTTTACTTAGACTTTGTATCACATGAACAGTCTCTAAGAGCATCCACACCACCCTTTTTAAATTTTTAGTCAAATTATAGCTAAAAAAGTTATTTTATTATTTTAGCTAGTTACCTTTTTAGTACCTATTGTATCAAACTCTATTCTAACTTAATTTTTTTAAAATATTATTTTCTTATTGTGTTTGTTATTTTTTCTTTTTTTTATTAAATTGATGAGTTACGAACCAAACAATTCTTAAAAAAAATGGTCGCTGACCTGTTAATCGGGACTTGGCGGACATCCCAGAACACTAATCTCCATGTTAGAAGGATGAATGAAGATCTCGCTTGTTGTAGCGAGATACTATAGCAATCATAAATTAGCGAGATATTGTAGCGAGACTGATGAATGTCCATTTTTGATAAATAAATCACTAATTTAGCTAAAAAATGATTTTAACTAGTTTGATGCAGATACTCTAAAAGTCCATTTTGATGTCCATAAATCAAAAGTCCGCCTCCCAAATTGTTTGAATGCCCACCCAAATAGCCTATAGTTTTGCAGCAACAATAGTGGTTTCCCCTATAAACAATCGTGCTACGTAGTTCGAAAAATCAGGCTCGAATGGTCCATTTTTTTTTTTTTCCTTTCCCTTCCTTGCCTTCTACGCAGTTTCCTCTCTCTCTCACAAATGTAATTCCAAACTTTCCCTTCCTTGCCTTGATTTTTTTTGTTTTGTGCTTCAACAAAGTAGATGGAAATGGAGGGTACAAAATGGGTTTGAGTTCTAAACAAAATCAATCCCAAAATCAAGATCCAAACCCATATAATCAAAATCAACCCATAGAATCAAAAAAACCAAACCCAAAATCAAGATATAGCTTCGGCCTTTCCATCCATGGTGATCTCTATCCACGCTCCTCTCTCTCTCTCTCTCTCACTCTCTCTCATACATAGACCTACGCTCTCTTCTCTTACACAGCTCTCTCTCTCTCTCTCTCTCGCTCTTCGAGCATTGGGTTTGGATGGATGGGTGGCCATAACCTAGTGAGGAAGAGATAAGGAAAGAGGGAGTGGAAGTGATTGTTTTTATAAAGGATTGTGTTTCAGTGGCTTTGGTTTAGTTGCAGAGAGAGAGAGAGTACTATGTTTGTTCCCTTGTTTTGTTGAGAGAGATTTTTTTATTTGGCCATCTGTTTTGCTAGCCATACAAATTTGGAGCAACTTGGCTCCTCCTCTCCTTTTCTCCTTCTTCTCTTCTCTTTTCCATCTTCTCTTCTTTTCTTTTTCATCTTCTTCTTCTGTCTTTTCCATAGAGAAAACAGAGGGAAAGAAGAAAAGAAAAAAAAAAAAAAATTTCTATCCAAAACGGTATCGTATTAGGTAGTGAAGTTATTTAGGCCAATTTTTTTCGGACTACCAAGCTTTATTCCCCTATAAAATGTCGAAAATATTGCTATAGCTTCGCTTTTAATGTTGTCTGAAATTACATACACCTGTCTATGGACCATGGCCGGCTATCGCTATCTCCTCTTTTTTGAAATGGTCCAATTGTGTTGCTTTTGCTTTCATATTACAATATTAAAATTTTTTACAAAAATTTTTTATATAAATTTTTATAATCGACTTTAAAAAAAATAAAAAAAAAATAGTATTTATAATTAATGTATTATGGACAGTATAAAAAAGAAAAAAAGAAAAAAAGTCATGGATATAAATTTTAAAATAAATTATATAATAATAAAGTAATTTTTTATACACAAAATTTGAGTAAAATTTTAATGTAATAGCAATATCAGGTCATCATTGACATATAATATTACCAACCAGTAGTAAAGAAACACGTGAAGGATAAATTACATATGTCAAATGTAACTAACAATTTAATAAATTTCATGTCTTCATTGAAATTAATTATGTTTGTATGTCAATAATGATAGACATCACCATTATATTAAAATTTTCATATATAATAATATGACTTACGGTGATGCTTCATGCACCAATTAATATACACACTAGTGTACCAACACTAGTTATGATATTATTATTGACCCAACTCATTAAATACATTACAAATATCTAAAACTTCTTAAATTATGCCACATCATCAATTGGTATATGAGAGGGACATTAATGACCACATCGGCTGACAGACTTGGGTCAAGGAGTTTTGCTTCGATGATTTGGGCCGCAAGTGTTAATGAGGATGTGGCCTCCACCGAAAGAAGATGTCGGTTAAGGTAACGCTTGGTTGGACCGAGCTATATGTTCAAGGTGGCAAAGCTACGAGTTAAGGACCGCGCCGAAAGACGTGGTCAACAGTACTGCTTGTTTCGGCAGAAGGCCACCAAAGATGAGCCGAGATACGCCTAGCCCGGTCTCCATTGAGTTTGACTAGTGGAGTGCTTGGGCATGAAGACACGCTGACAAATGAGATGATGTTGTCTACGCCGAGCTCCTAGAGAGGGTGGCAATGCAAGTTAGGTGATGTTCAGCAAGGTTTACGCTGACAGATGGGATAGCAGAGTCACGCGTCAGGAGATGACTGGAAGTAGATATGGGGTGCAGAGGGTATATGAGCAGGTCTGCGCCCTCCATACGGAGAGACACGAACATTTTGTAAGAAAACTCTTACACTCAAACAATCCTCTCTCTCTCTCTCTATCCCAAGATGTGTGCTAACTTGACCGTCGGAGGGGTTCTCCGGCCACACACCACCGGGTGGCTCACCACCGTTGTGCTTTCAGGTGATCAGACAGAAACGGAGCTCGGAAGAAAGGAGTACGGGCTTGCCGAAATATTTGCTCCCCGTACAATTGGCGCCGTCTGTGGTAATCTGACAAATAAAACCTTGTCTTCTAAAGCTCATCTGATCGCCTTCTATGGCGAACAACGAGGAGATTCAAGTGTCCGCCATCGACGGAGTCACTCCGGTGTCGGCCAGACGAAGAGAACCTCCCACCATCTCTCCGATGGGGGACTTGGAGACATTCCCAGGAGGACAGTCAGGAGACGCGTGGGATAAGCGTGGGAGGAGTTATGGTCATTCACGGAGTCCAGAAGGTCATCGGCGGCGGAGAGACTCACACGCCAGACGTCTGGAAAGCAAGTTAAAAGACCAGGACGCTGTCATCCCCGTAATGGCGGCAGAGATGGAGGAGCCAAGCGATGCCAAAGGAAAGGTGTAGCCGAATGGGAGATCACAAAGGAGCGACCCAACCCCGCCGTTCAGGTAGTTAGAGTCAGCGACAAACTTCGTCCATTTCTATTACTAGAAGTTACAAGGTTGGTGATTCCGACGCAGCATTTAGAGAAGTCTAGCGCCAGAAGATAGCACCTACCACCTCACGCCCGTAATGACGCCGAGGTACTCTTATTCCGCTCATTCAGAGGATTTGCAGGCAGTCTTAAAGAAGCGGGCTCACCGGCGGGAGGCTTAAAGGATACCGGCGTTCTAGCGGTTATCCTATGGGGTTCACACTAGCGAGGAGGTCGGAATGCCTCCACCCCGACTAGCGGCACCGCTCCTGGTGGATTCAGATTTAGCAAGGTTGAGTGCCACCCCTTTCTCCTTGGAAATAGAGACAACACCTCTTCCGTCGGGCTTCCACCAGCCAAAGTTCACATTGTACGACGGGAAGACCGATCCTTACATGCACGTAAGTCATTTCCGACAGGTCATGGCCGGACATAGGCGGAATGATGCTCTTATGTGCCTTATCTTTCCGTCAAGTTTGGGCGAACTGGGCCTGAAGTGGTTTGAAAGGCTGCCGGAGGGGAGTATAGAGAGGTGGCATCAATTGGCCGAAGCCTTTGTGACGCGTTTCAAAACCAACACCAAAATACCAAAGGAAGTGGATCACCTACTGAGTGTCAAGATGGAACCGATCGACACATTGAAGGCATACAACTCCAGATATTGGGAAACCTTCAATGAGATCTTGGATTGCCTGGTCAACCTTGCAATCACTCAATACAAGCGTGGACTCACGGACATAGATCGCGGGACTTGCTTACTATGCATCCGCCGACTTCCATGGACCAAATTATGCAATGCGATCAATGAGCACATCCAAGTTGAGGATGATGCGCCAAGATTCACTATGAAGCCTACCACGGTAGCAACAAACAAGAAGACAAAGTAAAGTGCATACAATTGGTAAGAGTCCACCATTAAGTGATCGAAAGCAGAGGAATCGGACCGCGGCTCAATCGCAAAACCGGTAGAGGACGCCGGAATGACCGGATGACTATCCCCGAGATGACGAAGATTCAAATGAAGGTCAAGGTCAGATCGCATCACCACGGCCTTCAAGATTCCAATCTATCGTGATACTTAGTGAAATCGAGACGAGTACGTCCGGCTTCTCGCCAAGTTAGGTGATGGATGTATGGCTATAATCCGCGGTATCGTTGCACGTTCCACCGGGAGAGAGGCCACCGGACTGAGGATTGTTTGCCGTTGAGGCAACACTTGGAAGAGCTGGTCGCGGCCAGGCACCTAGACCTTTACATTGATGGGGACGTCAAGGCGAATCAGGCTCCAGTTGATCCTAGGGGACAGGATGACCGAGATGCGCCACCACAAGGAGTTATCAATGTCATTCACGGCATAGGAGAACCGGAGTGAGTTTGCGAACTCCGGGGTATGATCAAGAAGGCAGAACATATGAGGGAGGTTTTGGTTGCACACTCGCCATCAAGAGGGGGAAGACCGAAGAGAAAGATGTGATTAGTTTCACCTCAAGGGATCTCGAGCGTATCCAGACGCCGCACAACGATGCCCTAGTAGTGACACTCCGCGTCAAGGAATTTGATGTCAAACGGATCTTGATCGATCAGGGAAGCTCGGTCGAGATCATGTATTATGACGTGTTCAAGCAGCTCAAACTCCAGAAGACAGACTTGGCTCCGGCAACTTCGCCATTGGTTGGTTTCAACTCACAACCGGAGTGGCCCTTGGGAAAGATTATCCTGCCGGTCAAAGCAGGATCCGTAGTCAAGCAAGTGGAGTTTTGGGTATTACAAGTGCCTTCGACTTACAACCTGATCCTTGGAAGGGGATGGCTACACGTTATGCAAGCTGTGGCGTCGACCTACTATCAGGTGATGAGATTTCCCTTGGCTATGGGGGCAATCGAGGAGATCTGGGGAGATTAAGTCATGTCCAAACAAGAAGCCAGGAGTGTGAATGGCGCAGGGTCGCCAAAGGCTTCGTACAGATGATAGAAGGACCAGAAGACCGAGGAGTTTTGGAGGATGTGGGCACTAAGGCAGAGGACAAAGCTGTGGAGGACTTGGTTGAGGTGCGAATTGATATGGAGCGGTCGGATAAGTTCTTCCTGCTTGATTCCAGCCTTACTGCCCAAGAGAGGACCGAGATGGTTGAGTTTTTGATGGCCAACATCGAAGTCTTCGCATGGTCGCCTTACGACATGCCCGGCCTTGATCCAAGTTTCATATGCCATCACCTCAATGTCTTCCCCGGAGCAAAGCCAGTTATTCAGCGAACAAGGAGATCGGCGCTGCATCACGCCGAGGTAGTTGCAGAGGAAGTGAAGAACTTGCTTGAGACGTGAGCAATTCAGGAAGTGCACTACCCTCAGTGGAGTTCCAACACAGTAGTAGTACCTAAAAAGAATGGGAAGTGGCGAGTTTGTGTCGACTACAAGACAGTCAACCGAGCTTGTCCGAAAGATAGCTTCCCCTTGCCGCGAATTGACCAGCTTGTGGACTTGACGGCTGGTCACCACAGGCTTAGTTTCCTGGACGCCTATCGCGGCTACCATCAAATTGCCATGCATGGGCTTGACCGAGAGATTACTTCCTTCACGACTCCAATGGGACTCTTCTGCTACCGAGTCATGCCTTTTGGTTTGAAGAATGCCGGGGCAAGTTTTCAAAGGATGGTCACCAAGATGTTTGCTCCTTTGCTTGGCCGGACAATGGAGGCTTACATCGACGATATGGTGGTAAAAAGCCGACATGAAGCAGATCACTTGTCCGACTTGGCCGAGATGTTTGCCATTCTCAAGAAGCACAAGCTACGCCTGAATGCGTCTAAGTGTGCCTTTGGTGTGGGGTCTAGAAAATTTTTGGGGTTCTTAGTCACAAACTGAGGCATCGAAGCAGACCCTACTCAGATAAGAGCCGTGCAAGAGTTGAAGCAGCCCAACTCGGCTAAGGACGTGCAGCATCTGGCCGAGATGGCCGCTGCGCTTAATCGATTTATAAGCCGGTCATCAGATCGCTGCCGCCCTTTCTTTCAGGCATTGAAGTCAAAGTTCTCGTGGGACGAAGAGTGTGATTGAGCTTTGGCCGAGCTCAAGGAATATCTATCTCCCCCGCCGCTATTGGTTACGCTGAGACAAAGCGAGAACTCTATCTCTACCTTGCCGCCTCAGAACATGCAACAAGGTGGTACTAGTCCGCATCGAATGAATTAAGCACCTCCTAATCTTCTACGCCAAGAAACCTTGCTACCGGGCAGAGATGAGGTACTTGCCATTGAAAAGCTTATGCTGGCATTGATGATGGCTTCAAGGAAGTCATGACTATTTCCACGCCCATACCATCATCGTACTGACCGAGTTTCCTCTTAAGGCTTTGTTTGAACGGGCGGACTTCTCTGGCCGAATTCTCAAGTGGGCAGTCGAATTGGGACAATATGATATGAAGTTCCAGCCGCGCACAGCCATCAAGGCCCAGGCTTTGGCCGATTTCGTTGTAGAATTCTCACCTGGAACTCATCCGGTGTGCCCGGTCGATATTGCCGCGGCAGATAAAGAGAATGCAAGCATGACTGAGAAACAACTTGGTGGAGTTGGCGACGCGGAATTTGCGCACCCCACCGAAGTGCCCTCACTTTGTACAATTCCACCGACTGGTGACGCGATGACAGAGTCGAGTGTTATTGCCCAACCCACTCTGTCCGATACCGCATCACCAAGGGGGGAAGGAATGGACCCACCCAGCACAGAATCTGCGGCTAGCATAATACCGCAACCTGGTGATTCGCCTACGGACTTGAGCATCGCAGATCAACTTGTTGTGTCCGGTGCCGAATCACCAAGGGGAGTTGGAGTGGAACCAATCAGTGCAGAACTAGAAACCGGACAGCCGAGCAACCGTGGTCCCATCACCCTTCGAAATTCTTAGGACCCTTTAGACTGTTGGAAACTCTTTATAGGGGAGATGTGGAAACTTTTCGTTGATAGAGCGTCGAATCGTCACGGTGCCGGGCTAGGTATTGTTCTTATCACACCGGATGGCCTCACCATTGAACATTCTATCACCCTTGGATTCCCAGCATCTAACAAAGAGGCTGAGTACGAAGCACTTTTGGCCGGTCTCAAGAGCGCTCTTCAGATAAAGGCTTTTGAGCTAATGGTGTACAGTGATTCCCAGCTTGTGGTTAACCAAGTCTCCGGGATTTATGAAGCAAAGGATGACAGAATGGCAAAGTACCAAGCTTTGGTCAGAGAACACATCAAGCAGTTTCAGGCTATCAGAGTTCAACAGATTGGCCGTGAAGAAAACAACCGAGCAGATGAGCTGGCCGGCCTTGCTTCAATGGTAGATTGTACGTCTCCTAACCCCCTATTGATTGAATTCCTTCTACGGCTGAGTATTGAGGAAGCCGGGCAGACGGATGTAGTCTGCGCCGCACTAGGTCTTTCCTGGATGGACCCCATAATCCTGTTTCTCAGAGACCGGACTCTGCCAGCCGACAAGAATGAAGCACACAAAGTCCGTGAAGTCGAGCGTTTTGGCTCTTCCATCCGAGCGCTGTATAAAAAGTCCTTCATCGTCCTTATCCGGCGGCACCCGAGTAGCGGGAGACCTTCTTGTATGAAATTCACGAAGGCACTGTGGCGCTATATAGGAGGCGGCCATTGGCCCGCCGAGCTATTTCACAGGATACCGTGGTCGTAGATGCAGCCAACGACAAAAGTATGTCCGTAAGTGCGAGAAATGCCAGAAATTCGCCCATCAGATCCATCAGCCGGCCAAGGAACTTCTTCCTCCCACCAGTGCTTGGCCCTTTGCTATGTGGGGGCTAGATATAGTGGGGCCACTCCCAACCGCACCAGGCAACCGGAAATTCTTCATCGCGGCCACAGATTACTTCACCAAATGGGTCGAAGCCGAGCCCTTGGCAACAATCAAAGAGAAAGACGTGAAGCGATTTGTCTAGCAGAATATGGTCACGCGGTTTGGCGTCCCCAAGATTTTGATCTCTGATAACGGCACCCAGTTTGATGGTCGCCTATTCAGAGGATTTTGTGAAGATCTGAAGATTGAATTCTACAACTCTACTCCGGCTTACCCACAGTCCAATGGTCAAGCCAAGGCATCAAACAAGACTATTCTTGATGGTTTGAAGAAACGACTGGAGAAGGCAAAAGGAAAATGGGCTGAGGAATTACCCAGCATCCTTTGGGCATACCGAACAACCCTGCGGCGATCTACCGGGGAGACTCCATTTGCTTTGGCTTATGGCATGGAGGCGGTCATACCTTTGGAAGTTGGCATGCCCACCTTAAGAAGTGAGAGTTTTGAACCCGAGCTGAACGCCGAGGCTATTGCCCTGGAACTGGACCTAGTGGAAGAGCGTCGGGAGAAGGCCCTCATCCACGTGGTCGCTTACCAACAAGAGCTCTCAAAGAAGTCCAACAAAACGGTGCACCCCAGACCGTTCAAAGTTGGTGATTGGGTTTTGAGGAAAGTTATGGGCAACACCCTAGTGCCAGGTGAAGGCAAACTAGAGGCAAATTGGGAAGGACCCTACAAGATCACCGGTCTGGGGGGCAAGGGGGCTTACCACTTGGAGGATCTTGAGGGAAGAGCAATACCCGACTATAGAATGCGCCAACCTCAAACAGATTATTTCTAGCTTTAGCTTTCTTTTTTGTGCAAAGGAATTTTTTGGTTTGCACTTCAGAATGTAATTCTTTTTGTCAATATATAGAAGTGACCTTGTTTTGGCCTTCAGATTGTTGTTTTAAGGTAAAAACCGAGATGATTTACTCCGGTTGGAAGAGTTGTTGTTTTGTCCAACTTAGGCAATCTTGACCGAGATAATTTATCTCGGTTTGTTGAAGAGTTGGTGATTTTGCTCAACTTAGGATTTACTGCCGTGACAGATGTTCCGGTCGAAGAAGTTGATGTCTTGCTCAACTTGGAATTCCCAACCGAGATGATTTGTTCCGGTTGAAGAAGTTAGTGATTTGTTCAACTTAGTTATCCCAAACCGAGACGCTTTACTCCGGTTGAAAGAGTTGGTGTTTTGTCCAACTTAGGAAATCACAACCGAGATGATTTGTTCCGGTTGAAGAAGTTGGTGATTTGTTCAACTTTGCTGTTCCAACCGAGATGATTTTTTCCGGTTGGAGAAGTTGGTGATTTGTTCAACTTTGATGTTCCAACCGAGATGATTTGTTCCGGTTGAAGAAGTTGGTGATTTGTTCAACTTTGCTGTTCCAACCGAGATGATTTGTTTCGGTTGAAAAAGTTGGTGATTTGTTAAACTTTGCTATTCCAACCGAGATGGGTATTCCGGTTGAAGAAGTTGGTGAGTTCAACTTTGCTGTCTCAATCGAGATAATCTACCCCGGTTGATAAAATAGATGTCCTGTTCGACTTAGGTGTTCCAACCGAGATGGGTATTCCAGTTGAAAAAGTTGGTGAGTTCAACTTTGGTGTTATGTTCAATTTTGTGATTTATACCGAGATGTTTTGCTAAAAAAGGAATTGATGACGACCGTGCAAACACTTGACGAAATTAAAGCTTTTCATTGATAGAAACGTAAGTACAAAAGGTAGGGAACTTAGCCCGGTTACATCAGAAAAGCAAAAAGAGAAAAAAGAAAACTAAACCAAGGTGAGAGGTTGGTGAACTTGTCCTCGGTGGCCTCTAAGTTGATGGTTGGACTTTTGTCTTGGGCACCAGGCTTGCCACGGCCGCTTCCTCAAGACTGCTATCGCCTCGGTATCCGCCTCAAGATCTCCTTCTTCAAGCCCTTCCTCACCGCAACGCTACCGAAGACGTCGTTGGTGTATGGCACAAGGTAGGCCGGTAGGAAAGCAGGAGGCGGATTGGCAAATACATCGGTGTCAGAGCCCTGACCGAGATGCTCGCAGGCAGATTTCCAAGTAGCTTTGAAGTAGATGTCTTGAGTTGCAAAGACCTGCTTCTTGTAGCTTTCCTTCGCTGAAAGGCGTTGTTAGCATCTCAGCCTCTTCTTCGCGACTTCTTGAGCGCCATTTCTACCGAGCTCGTCCCACTTTTTCTCAGCTGCATCGAGTTGGCCGAGCAACTGGTTGTTGTCAGTGTTGGCTATTTCGAGCGAGGACTTTGCTCGGCCAAGCTCGGTTTGGAGGCTCTGGACTTGGCTGGCTGTGTCATTTGCCTTTTGCCTAAGTCTATGAATGCGCTCCATTACCAGGTGCTGCTTCTGAATGGCCTGCAAGAAGCGAAATTTAATTAGTGAAGGAACCGGACAAACACTTGTGAAAATTTCAGAGGTAGATTGAGACTTACCCTGGCCATGGACTTGACTGATGACTTCACCAACCGAGTGTCAGGGACGTGGTCACTGCCGACCACGCCGCCGGAGAAGAAGTGCTTTGAGAGATCGAGGCGCAGCAAGTGCTCTTTATCGCCTTGATCGGCCGCCGCCGGATGTTTTGTCCCCGGTGTTTCAGATGTGGTCACCAGATCGCACCGGGTCAATCAAGCGCTTGGTTGCTTGCGGTAAGCTCGGCCACCACCGATCGACGGATCACATGAGTTTTTACCAGCCCGACGTGGAGTAGGTTTCTTGCTAGATTGCCCGCCTGCTTGAGAAGCCAAAGCGACCACGGCGCCGCTTGATTGACCGGCGGCTGGTGAGCGGGTGACTACGCTCAGTATCTCGGCTGAAGTAGCGGTGAACAGGTTTTTGATTCGGCTTTGTTTGGCCATCTCTTGCTCTTCTGTCAACCGGATTAGCGGAATGTCAGGTAGAGTTTGATCTGGAAGAGGTGAAGGAGCGCGGAGGAAGTCTGTAACTTTACTCCGGCGGGGAGCAGAGTATTTGTATGTTGGGGTGTAGCCGAGCAATTGGTTGCAATCTTGCCGGCGTGAGCGCGGTCCTGATTGCTTCAACGTTGGGGAATTGGTAGTTGGCTTGCAAGGCTTGAATTGCTGCAAAAGAAACAAGAAAAATGGTCAAGTACAGGATAATGAAGAATGTAGGCTAACCGAGCAAGTTTGCGCGGCTTACATGTACTACCGAAGTTTTTGCTTATGATCCAGCCCCGTACCGGGGCTGTCTCATAATTGCCAGACACCCAGAAGAAATCATCGTCGT
The DNA here is from genome assembly GCA_025200525.1 of Camellia lanceoleosa. Taxonomy (NCBI): domain Eukaryota; kingdom Viridiplantae; phylum Streptophyta; class Magnoliopsida; order Ericales; family Theaceae; genus Camellia; species Camellia lanceoleosa. Next base: position 137,650,050 of record CM045761.1, on the reverse strand, counting down.
GCAAGTCCTTGTCTGGTGTGCCGGTCACAATTTTTTTTTGCCCAGCCTAATCTTGAGATAGTAGGCAAGGCCATCGCCAGTGTGCCCTAAGGTGTATTGGCGCAGAATCTCGGCTAAACCTAAGCTTATGCCTAGCCGGTTGTTTAGCTCGTGCATGCCGTTTATTATTCGGTAGGTGTTGGTGGACACTTGCGTAGGTGCTAGCCCGGTCCGGCGCAGGAACTCGGTCATCAGAGGATTGACCGGGAAGCGGAGGCCTCCTTCTACGATTGACAGCACGGTGAAGGGGCATTGGTCTAGTCTGCCTCAGGGTGTTGTCTTCTCTTCTGCTAGTTCGAGATGGACGTCGGTCGATGTCAGATTCTCTCTCGAACGCAGAAGCGCCGAGTGTCCACTAGGAAGCAGAATTTCCCCATTTGTGGCCGGCCTAGGATAGCTCGGTTGAGGGGTTTGGCACTGTGATTATTGGTTGTTGCTCGGTCTTGAGAGCCTCAGGAATGGACAGTGGTCCCCTTGGACTCTGCAGGAAAAGGATGACAAGTGTAAGTGTGAGCGCCAAGTGGCTTGACTTTAGCTCGGTCATTAAGGGTGCCAAACCACCTCGGTTTCTGTTAACCAAGGAGCTCTACGCCTAAGCGGACAGATGTTAGCTTGTTGTGCGACTGTGTCCTTCGCTATCTCGATTTTTTTGGGTTTGAGACAAACATGTTATTTGCTCTACGATTGGTTTTTGATTGAATGAAGACCAGAGTCTTGGCATTCGCCCCAGTTCTTCAGTGTTCTTCAGGAAAAATGAAGAACACCATGAACAGTCGAAGGTTTAGGATGTTTTTGATGCCTAATGTCCTATAAACTATGTTTTATTGCCCTAATGTGTGAAGTATCAAAGAAAACAACAGCCAAATGGGGGTTGGAGGACTTACCAGTGAAGGGGAGAGTAGCTTCTTCTTCGTACGCGAGCTCAAGAATGGCGTGAAAGGAGGGGCAGCAGCTCTGGGACGCTTGGAACGAAGGAGTGGCAGTAGAGATGAATCGAAGAGGGAAAGGGGCATGTATATAGGAGTGGTGAGGCCGCCAAAAATTCAAATTTTGCAAGGCGGTTGGGTTGGCTGCTCGAGGACCAGTGGAAGCTTGCCACGTGTCCCCATTAATTGTATTGGTAGAGCTGAAGAGACAGGAAGGTCAGGTGAGGCGACGACCAGGCAAGCCGAAGAGACAGAAAGGTCAGGTGAGGCGACGACCAGGCAAGCCGAAGAGATAGGAATGTCAGACCGGGGAAGTTTGAATTCATGCGTGTCATCAGCTCGGTTGCCGATTATGAAGCTTAGGACCGAGAAGGTGCTACCCCGGTAGAAGCAGGTAATCCCAGTCACGCGTAAGCAGACGGGATTAAAGGGCAATTGAGAGGAAGATTAATGACCTGTTACTGGGCCAGACAGACTTGGACCGGGCAAGTGTTGGGCTGAGGATGTGTGGCCCAGTCCGAAAAGAAGATGCTCGGTTAAGGCAACGCTTGGTTGGACCGAGCTACATGTTCCGACGGTGGCAAAGCCAGTCGAGTTAAGTGACTGGCGCCCAGAAAGGCATGGTCAGCCGAGGTACCTGTTTGCTCGGCAGGAAGGCCGACCAAAGATGAGCCGAGATGCGCCTAGCCCGGTCTCCATTGAGCTTGGCTAGTGGAGCGCTTGGGCATGAAGCACAGTACGGCCGTTGACAGTCGAGATGATGTTGTTCACCGAGCTCCAAAGAGAGTGGATCGGCAATGTTAGGTGATGTTCAGCAAGGTTTACGCTGACAGATGGGATAGTAGAGCCACGTGTCAGGAGATGACTGGGAGTAGATATGGGGCGCAGAGGGTATATGAGTAGGTCTGCGCCCCCTATACGGAGAGACATGAACATTTTGTAAGAAAACTTTTACACTCAAACAATCATCTCTCTCTCTCTCTATCCCAAGGTGTGTGCTAACTTGACCGTCGGAGGGATTTTCCGGCCACACACCGCTAGGTAGCTCACCGCCGTTGTGCTTTCAGGTGATCGGATAGAAACGGAGCTCAGAAGAAAGGAGTACGGGCTTGCCGGAATATTTGCTCTCCGTACAGTATACTAATTAATACACTTATTGGTATGTATAATATCAATCAAAACAACTATTGTTGTTCTCATAATTTTAAAAATGTCATTGACATTTCACTATAAATAATTTTTTTATAAAATTTTTTATTTAAAATTTTTTCTTTTTATTTACAATAATAAACCATAACCCAGCGAACACGTGACACTGGGCCACTATGCCTCCGCCATTGCATGCGAATCTATCACCATTTATTTATTGCTTTTCCTTTCTTTTTTGGAGTCTTCTTTTTCCTTTTCAAATGGTCAAAATAGCGTGCTTTACTATTTCGTTGTCTGGAAATACCATTAAAGTAACATCACTATTTAAATTAAGGCTTCTTCTTAGGTGTGGTATTCACAAAAGGTGTAAGAGGGTTGCACATTATGTGCCATTCACACTAAAGGTGTAAGTATAACGTGTAAGTGTAAGTGGAATGATAAATAAAATGTATAAGTTGCACACCATGTGCCACTTACACAAAAGGTGTAAGTGTAAGGTAAAAAAGGTATAAGTGTAAGGGGTAAGTAAACACAAAAATGTGTAAGGTGTAAGTTGCACACTATAGCATTACCTTTAAATTAATCATATTTTAATTTAAATATTACACAGTAAAGAAAAATTATAAATTTACAGAAATTCAATACAATAAATTTAAACAAAATAATATAGCAATAGTAATTTTGCAATTATGAACCATGATAATAACTTTTTGACTATAATGAATTCATATGAATAAAACATATTTCCTCCGTTTCAAAATATTAGCCGCTTATTTCATTTTTTATTGTCTCGAAATATTAGTTACTCTTCAAAAATTAAGTACAAAAATAATATAAAATTCCTATTTTGTCCTTCTTTTAAATTAATAAACAATATAAAAAGTACAATTATGACATTGATATTCTCAAAAAATATACTATCAAAAGGGTAATTTTGAAAAATCAACTTTTTTCAAATGCAATAATTATACTATAAAAAAAAGTTAGATTCTCAAAAGAGACTATTATTTTGGGACAGAGAGAGTATCATTTTATATTGGATAAATTATAAATACAACTCTTAAATTTTACTTAAAATATGATTTTTTTTTTTTTTTTTTTGAAACTTACAAATATCCTAGTGTTAGAATTTTTTATTTAACTGAATTAACAAAAAAAAATCAAGTACTTTCTATATAATAATAAAATGATCATAATTATTAATTGAAATATATTTTGTACATAATTTAAAATTATTGATTGACTTAATAATTTATTAATAAAAATAATCATTTATTATGTAATTAAAAATTAAAAAAAAATGCGATTTAATTTCTATAATTACAAGAGACAATTAATATTTTAAATAAATTTTAAAAGATATATTTATAATTTACTGTTTTATATTTAACTTTTATGACATCACCCTTAGCTGAGAACACAATATAAATTAGGGTGTTCACGGTCGAGTCGGCTCGAATTTGTCATGGACCCGTCATCCGAACCGAGTCTATCGGGCTAGAGCTTTCTTCATCCGCTTTCGACTGCACTGTTGTTCGAAACCACACACTTCGAAACTAATTTTAGCGGTCGGATTTCGGTCAGGCAAATGAGTTGAACAGATCTGGTGACATTACCCTTTTCTCTTTCAAACTATAATCTATACATACACATGCATGGATATTTAGACCTGAAAGAGAGTGAAGAAACAACAAAAAAAAATAAAAATAAATTAAAGAGAGATTTGTAACAGCCTTGCACGAGCACATATATATATATATATATATTCATCTGTAGGTTTAGATTATTGATTTCTGACCAAAGTTGCTTCTTCAATGTCCTCTGCTTTCAAAATCACCGTTATAAGAACTCTCTGGTTTGTATGAAAGGGTGAAGTGTGAGAGGGAGACGAGGGTTTTCGGAGTGAAAGTGTTGAGGATTAAAAAATTTTGAATTTCTCAACCACAGTCGACCGTTTATTCTCACGAAACTGTCCGTTAATTGATTTTTCGAGTCGGGTGAATCGGTTTTATTGGGTGAATCAATTTCTTAAACACCCCTAATATAAATATGTGACAGCAAAGAAGCGCATCCACTTTTAGAGAGCGGGACAAAGGGTAGGCCACCTGCATTTGGTTCACAAAATACATTTTTATACTTATTGGAGAGTTTCTTTCTAATCTTATAAATTTATAACGAAATTACATTCACACAATTGTTTCTTTTAAATTCTCTCAAAATATATTTCTAACCGATAAAAAAAATGATTCTAACTGACAAAAAATCATTTTTTATTAGTCAGAAACACATTTAGGGGAATTCAAGAAAAAAAATTATGTAGATGAATCATTTTTGATAAATTTATTAGGGTGGGATTAGATCACTTTAAAAAGAATCTCCATAGCAATTAATTTTTTCATAAATCAAGAACATACAAATGTCAAATTTCACTTTATTCCTGATGATTTATTTAATGTGCAGTTTGTTCACTTATCATTTGAAAATAAAGGTAAAATAAAAATTACCCCATATATTATTCATATATATTTTACAAAATCTAATTACATAAATGACTTTAATGCATTTCTTTATGGCATTTTAGTTCTTTATATTCCAAATGTGTGATTTAATTCTTTATATTTGAAATATATATATGTTTGCAATCGATATAGGTTCTTATAACTTTTTGGTCTCTCATGTACTAACAATAATTATTAGATTGTGTTTCGATTATAAATTTTAAATTGCTATCCAAACTGTAATTTAAACATAACCTTAACATAATTAGTTTGATTTACTTTACAAAATATTCTTAGTTTCATTAATGATTTGAAATGGTATCACAAAGCCACCATATAAACACACATTTCATATTCTGAAGACGAAATTGAAACAAGTAGAAACTAGTAATCAAAATGTCACAAAATAAAGGCATACATTAATAAAACAATTAGTTTAAATATAAGGAGATATGGGTTGAAAGTTTGCTTCCAATAATAAGAGGCTACCATTAAATTATCCACTTTCTTAGGCAAATGAGTAAAACTACTTAGAAAAAGACAATTTTGTATGATATCAAGGGCTGGGCATCACATTCTTTCCAAGTTATATTAATTTTGCTGTTGAATTTTAAATTTTTTTATATTGTATCAATTTAATTTAATTAGTTATTACTTTTAGAAATTAGATTGAAATTAAAGGACAAAATAGTTCATTCACTTTTCTCAAAATAATTGAGATGCTAGCATCCAATTTAAAATTATCATTTCCCTTCTAAATGGATCATTTTTCCAAATGAATCATTTTGACATTGATTCATATTCAATTTTTTAACAGATATTATTTATTAGATTAAATTTATTAGAAGCAAAATTATTAAAATTGAAATTACATGCATCAAATTGACATGTAGAGCAAGTTACAAGAACAATACGTATAATTATTTAATACTGTGTTTGGTTAGAAGATTTGAGAATGGATTGGAAAAGGCAAAGGAAAAAAGCAAGTGAAATGTGAATACAATATAGGAAAAATTATTTATAAGTCCTATTAGGGAGACTTATACTACATATGGTCTTACTAAAAAACTTATGTTCCCGTAGGTTCTGTGGGAAGTTTGTTGACACATTTACCCTTAATGTTGTTAATATTATAAATAATAGTAAAATCATATATAGGAACACTCCAACATTTTCTTAGTTTAGTGACATTTGAAAGTGCCACAAAACTATTGGTTTAATGACATTTTTTAGTTTTGTGACATTTTGAACAAGTGCCATTTGTATCCGTGCCACGACAGATACTAGTGCCACGGTAGATACTTGCAAGTGCCACTACACCATCCTGGCTAAAAACTTTCAATGACAATTTGATGTCATGGTAAATATTATTTGTGGCACTATCAAGCGCCATTAAAAAAAGAGTTAGTGACACTTATAAGTGTCATTACACCATCAAGACTAAAACTTTTTAGTGACACTTTAATGTCATGGTAGGCACTATTCGTGACGCTATCAAGTGCCATTCGCGACGGTAATTCGTTGTAGAACAATTTGATCCGCTCTTGCGGAGACTCGAACCGCCAACCTCCCGCACCATAAATCTTATACACCACACTCTTCCCATTACACCTCTATAGTACCATATGATTATATATGTAACATATATTATTTATATAGTATATACATCCATATTAATATAAAAGTATATGTATAAACATAATTATTTTATTGAACATAATTTATGTAAAATAAACTATTTACTAGCAAAATAAAAAGATCACTTTTAGCAACTAAAATATTTTTCACGCCAATTCTATACTTTTGGCTACTAATTATTTTTTAGTTGCTAAAAACTAACTTTTGCCACCAAAATCGGATTTGGTCACGAAGATGCACTTTCACTACCAAAATTTTGGTAGCCAAAAATTTAATTCCCGCCTTTGGATTTTAGTTCTCCTGCGCTAAAAATGACCACTTTTGCCGACTAAACTTATTTTTTAGTCGCCAATTGTAGACTTTTGGCAACTAAAATTTTTTTAGTCGGTAAAACCCATATAATCAGCGACCAAACTTATTTTTAGTCGCCAATTGTAGGCTTTTGGCTACTAAAATTTTTTTAGTCACTAAAACTTATATAATCAGCGACCAAACTTATTTTTAGTCACCAATTGTAGACTTTTGGCTACTAAAATTGTTTAGTTGCCAAAAAGCTTTACTTTTGGCTACTAATGCTGTTTTGGTCACTAAAAGCTATACTTTCAGCGACCAAATTTTTTTTGATCAGGAAATTTAGTCGCCGAATGTGCTTTTTCTTGTAGTGTATACTGAGTTTAATTTATTTATTTTTAATCATTTATTGCATTTTAAAAATTTAGAAAATATATTGGCATTTTTTATTTTTTCAAAAATGCCATTATAAACTTGGAAAGTTTTTGGATTAGTGGCATTTCTCAAAATGCTATTAAATTTTTTTTTGTGACACTTTTCACCTAAGTGCCATAAAAAAGTAATTTGCACCTACCTAGTGTCCTGACATTTTTAAAAAAATGCCATTGCTACTAAAGTTTAGTGGCATCTGTTGGTAAATGTCACGAACATAATTTTTTGTGTCATTATTTTATAAAATACCATAAAATTAATGTGACATTTCTTTATTGAAATGCCACTAGAGCCTTATATGTTTGTGGTTCTGTGGCATTTTTCTAAAACATTTAATGCTAATTTTTATTTTTGTGACATTTTCTAAAAACATGCCACTAGTGTAGTGTCACTAAAGTGTAAATTTGTTGTAGTGAAGTGACACTTTTTTTAATTAAAATGCCACTAAAGCTTTGTATGTTTGTGGCTCTATGATATTTTTTTTTAAAAATGCCACCAAATATTCTTTTTGTGACATTTTTTAAGAACATACCACTAGTATGGTGTCACTAAAATGTGTTTTTGTTGTAGAGGAAATTGAATGTTACCATAGATCATATCTATATAAACGTAACGTAACGTGACACCTATACGTGACGTGACACGACACCTACATAAACAAAACGTGATACCTATGATCTATGGTAACATGCAATTTCCTATAGATCATATCTACATAAACGTAACGTAACATGACACCTACATAAACGTAACGTGACACCTATGATCTATGGCAAAATTCAATTTCCTATATAGGAAATTGAATATTACCATAGATCATATCTACATAAACGTAACGTAACGTGACACCTACATGAATGTTGCCATAGATCATATTTATATGAAACGTAACGTGACACCAACATAAACCAGCAACATTTTCACATTCAATTTAAAAAAATAAAAACTCATTAAGTTTGCGAAACGTAACGTGACACGTTACGTTACGTTTATGTAGGTGTCACGTTATGTTATATTTATATAGGTGTCACGTTACGTTATGTTTATCTAAGTATCATGTTACGTTACGTTTATGTAGGATCTTGTGGAATACATTCTCATCTAAATAGGATTTGAGACTCTATAAGAAATTACACAGGACTTAATCTACCATAAATATCTGAAAAAGGATTAATAAATAAATCTCCCTAAAATATATTTATATTTCACTTAATTTCACACACTTTTTCCTTTTTTCTTTCCAAATCTCTTTTTAAATCTCCAAACCGAATACAAATAAAAGAATAAGTTTAGGCACATTTACTATTGAGTATATAAATAATGAAATAAATTTTTGAGTTTTGTGCAACCCACAAAAGGTGTAAGTGGGTTGCATGTGCCACTTACACAAAAAGTGTAAGTGTAAGAAGTAAGTGTAAGGTGTAAATGTAAGGTGTAAGGTGTAAGTAAGTTGACACTACGTGCCACTTACACAAAAGGTGTAAGGTATAAAAGGTGTAAGATAAGGTGTAAGGTATAAAAGGTGTAAGATACCAGAAACAGAAAGAATAAGGTGTAAGGTGTAAATTGCATACCAAAACAAATTTTTTTAATGACATAAAATTTTAAATAATTTAGCAATCAAAATTTATCATCATATTAAAACAAATAATTTCAAAACGTATAGAGCCTACTCAATGAATTAAAATATTTACATGTATTTTACCTTTAAAAAAATAAAAAAATAATCACACGTGAGCACACAGAATTGGTTGGATACGCCGACGTATCTAAATACTGATTTGATATAAAACGAGCCAATCTTTGTCTCAAGAATTGTTGTGGTTTTAAAATATGAAACATATATGAGAGACATAATGATTATGGACCAGGGAGACAGGAGGCTGTATAGCATGTGTCATGTGAAACATTGAAATATAATAGTGGAGAGAGTAGAGGACCATGTAAATATTGACCAATTCATGAATGTTTTTGTGGATGAATAATGAACGATATCCACCCCGACCCTACTACTCCATGCAATTAAGTCTTCCTTTAAGATGTGAGTTAATTTTTTAATTTTAAATTTTTTGACTTTTATGATTTTTGTAAAAAAATAAAATAAAATAATTATAATTAAAATATAAATTTTATTTTATTAATTTATTAATTTATTTTATTTTTTATGTCTATTTTAATCCAAAACCATGCCAAGCCGCCTTTCAATTTTCTGCATTCGAATGATGAAGCTACATACATTAATTGCTGAGGAATATATAGGAAGTCCTTTAATAATAACTGCTTCGGGTCCCATGGTATCTACACTTGTAGACTTTGGGATCGCTTGATGATTTCTATTGAATAGAAGTTTCCAATACAACTTCATTAATTTATCAAATATACCTATTTTATACTATTATAATATTAAGCCTCCGCTTTTGATAAGCGGATTAGTTTTTTAGTTTTTTAATTTTTTTTAATTATTTTAGTCTGGATTAAAAAGTTTAATTTTGGAAGGATTTTTTGATTTTTTAATTTTTTTGTGAGAGAAGAATGTAATGATTATGAGTTTAATGTGATGTTTTGTTTGTTGCGATTAAAATAAATTATTTTGTCTTTTGTGGCTAAAATAGCCAAAAAAGCTCTTGCCAAAAACATTTCATTTAGGGCTATTTTTTGAAGTGAGTTAAAAGTCACTTTCCAACTTTTAATCTACTTCCCTCTCTCACAAAAAAAATTAAAAAAAGTCAAAAAGTAACTTTTAACCATCTTCTCAAAACACACCGGCTCCGTTTGGGAAGGGCTAAACCAAGCTTTTTTGACTATTTTAGTCACAAAAGACAAAATAGGCTATTTTAGCGACCAAAAATAAAACATCACATCTAACCCATAATTATTACACTCTTTTCTCATAAAAAAGTTTAAAAAGCCAAAAGTCTTTCCAAACCAAATTTTTAGTTTAGGCTAAAATAACCAAAAAGTCAAGCAGCCAAAAAGCCAACCCACTTGCCAAATGACACCTAGAAATTTTTAAAATTTCAAATTATCTCTGCAATCGAACAAATTTTTGTAAAAGAAGACATTTCATACATAATTCTAATTTGAAAAAAGAAATGTACTTTTAAATTTATATTATTTTTGTCAATCAAATATGATTTATGTGAAATTAAATTGCTAATCTAATTTTTTCTCTTGTCGAAATAAACAAGAAAAATGATAACACATAGCAAATTATTATATAGAAAATTATCTTTAACATTGTCCATTAAACAAACATTGTCCATCATGTCTTCACAAGCTTCTTCTTTGGTGGAATCAGATTGTCACTCTTTAGGATTTGTTGTCTCTTTCACCGGAGAGATTTATCCCACTAACTAGTAAAAGAAAAGGAAAATAACAATTCAGTGGATTTTTGAAAAGTTAATTATTAATAATTAAAATTTTAAGTTTTCTCATGAGTTTGAAAAAATTTTGTGATACCACCATTGTGTGGTAATTTTCCCTAAAAGAAACAATATTATGCAATGAGAAATATGGTTACTCATAAAATTATTATAAAATATTTTCTAATTCTAATAAAAAATTATTGGGGTTAAATATTGTTTTATTTCATTAAAAAAAATTAACATTTCTTGATGACTGCATTACTTAATTAATGTTTTACTTTTTTCTTTTTTAAAATTTCTCTAATTAATTTTTTTCTATTTTTATCGATTAACATGAGAACGATAGTTAATCAGTCCATATTTAATGAGTCTAAGCTTATTTAACTTTCTTAATCTATTCTTTATTAAGAACAAGAATTGAACTTATTCAAAACTAATCAATTCTCGTTATTGATTCGATGAATGCCACAATGGGCAATGTAAATTGACCAAGGCATGAAAACAAAATGATGAATTGAACATTCTATACACCGGACCAAATTCAATAGAATTCGAAAATGCTTTTTTTAAAACTCACTCTCCTATATTTCACAAGAATAACATTTGTTTCGTGTCTTTGTATAGCGATCTGAGCTTAAATCCGACCCATTTATTACTTTTGAATTCAAAAAATCATATCTGTGGCGGTCGTTTTTTTCTCTTTATATTTGGTTTTGGCTTCAAGGGGTCGACACCATCTTTGTTGGTGTCAACATTGCCTCCTCTTTTCTTTGTCTTGTTTTGCTCCAAGGGTCAACACCAACTTTGGAGGTGTTGACACCATCTTGCTGTTGTGTTCCAAGATCGTTACTGAAATTTAGGGTCAACACCAACCTTTGGTGGTGTCGACACTTGCCTTTTTTTGTTAGCCTCAAGGGTCGGCACCAGTTTGGGAAGGGTCAACCCTTATCTACTATAGAATCTGGATTTAATTGCTAAAATTTAGTGTCGACATCTTGGGTCCAAGAGTCGACACCTTGTCTATTGCTAGCATTGTCTTTTTGTCAATTTTTCATGAAGGGTTGACACCACCGACACAATGGTAGATCCCTGTGAGATTTTTTTTTTTTTTTTTTCCCCATATTTTAGTTCGGTTTTGGGCTCTACTTCTTGAGGATTTTGACTTGTTCTTTTGGGTTGACTTTAGGACTTTATTTCACTTTAACCTAGCACTGTATATAGGGTCCTCACTTATCCTTTCCTTTACTTTCTCTTCTTTTTCCTTTCTCTAAACCGTGAGTCTCTCTTTTCTCTCTCTAAACTCATTTTTTCGCTTAAAGATCTTCAAATCTACTCACTTAGAATCATCTCCTCACATTGCTCCTTTGAAATTAAGTGTAGAGCTTGTTAAGGGCTTCGTTTTGATCGAAGCAAATCGTCGTTTCATCACCATCAACTTTTGGACTTTTCTTTCTTCTTTCTCTTCTAAAGTTTGAGGTAGAGATTTTCAGACTTTTTATAATTTTTAACTTAGCTATTTGTTTTTATAAAACAATCTTGCGATTTTGGAGGATTTTGAATATACCTAGGGTTTTGGCTTAAAATCAAAAGAAGGGTTATCAAATGGATGTATTGAAAATGATTGTGGGGGGTGGAAATAAAGTTGAGTTGTGATAAAATTATTGATTTTGATACTTGGAATAGATTTTGGAAGGAAAAGGGATTTTGTCCTAAATGTCTCAAATATTTTTTTGTATGAATAAATGGGATTGATGTAGGAAATGTGAAATTGGACGGATATTGTTATGGATGATGGAATTGAATATATACTATCACTCACATCTTGAAATTTGGAAAGTTTATCTGTATTGGAGATTTTATATCTGTTTAGAAATATCTGTTTTGAGCTATCGGTAGAGGATAGCTATGATTGTTGTAGAAACTACATGAGGATTAGGTGAATTGAAACTAATTTATTATCTATGTGCATTGAACATTGTTGCTCATTTAATGCGTTGCAAATGTATATAATTTTGAGAAAAAATGATGAACGTTGGAAATAGGTGTGTATTACCAAATCAAGTTGGCCTGAGTGTCTAGGGTGAAAGTCCCAAAAACATGGCAAGATACATGGGTGCCGATTCGTGAGACTAAATATCCGAGAATGGCAATAATAGTGTTTGTATAGGTTACGTTTACGTGGATGTCGTTTAACGGTTTCCTACGAACAAAATATCCATGAAAAATTGTATCGGTTTGAGATTTTCCTCTTATTTTCTATTGTAAAGGACATGAATTGAGAATTGTGATATAAATTGAGCATAGCATGATTTTTGGGGAAAAAATGTAAAACGTTTTAACATGAGCATTGTATATGCATTTCACCCTTATATCTTTGTTAAGATTAATATATTGTGTTATATTATTTTTACTGAGTTTTGGCTCACCCTATATGGAAAAATCATTTTCAGATGTTTGTGAGATGCATCCGCTAAGGCAGTAGCCTAGGAGGATTGGAGCAAAAGCTTCATTTTATTTATTTGTTGTAATTATTTTGTAAAAGCCTAGGGCTTTATCTGTATTGGATTTAAATCTATTTTGATGTAACCAAGTACAGTCTTAAAAACTTGTAACCTTCAGGGTATTTTAATTATTTTTTTAATTTCTATTTCATATCTTTGTTGTTGACATATGCTATAGATTCAGGGTTAGAACTTATGAATATATATTTGTATGTGTCACACTTTTGTACAACTGAGTCTTATGAAATGGAATGATATTATACTTTGATTTTAGATTGTTATTTACTTATCATCGTGGATGGTTATTATAATTATTTCAGGATGTTACCCATTGTCATAAATAAATAAATAAATAAACACTTATTTTATATCTCACCATTAGTAAATGTGGGATCCACACCAATCTATATATATATATATATATATCAACAAATGATTCATCCCACTAAAAATACCACCACTAATAGCACTAATGCATTAAAAAAAAAAAAAAAAAAAAAAAACACAACTCCAAGACCAAAACATCACACCATTACTGGCGGGACCCACTGCCACTTAATTAGTGGGAGCACTAATTAGTGCTCCCAAGCATTTTTCTATATATATAAGGAAAAGACTCTTTCTAATGACAAAGTTATGGGAGCTCTAAACCCTCAAACTAAATTTTATGATTCTTTTATTTTTAAATAATAAAAAACATTCTATTGATTAAACTCTTATTTAATCATAACAATAAAATTCTAATTATTCCATAAATTACGAATTTTAAAAGGAAAGTATGTTCAACAATTTCAAATGTGTGCTACTATATATGGAAGCAATTTACTAAAATCTAATTATTCTTTATTTTTAAAAAAGTTTATTGGTTAACTCTAATTTAACCATAACAATTAAACTCTTATTTAATCATAACAATAAAACTCTAATTATTCCATAAATTACGATTTTAAAAGGAAAGCATGCTCAACTATTTCAAAATTTAAATTTGTGTATGGAAGCAATTGACTAAAATCTAATTATTTTTATTTTTAAAAAAGTCTATTGGTTAACTCTAATTTAACCATAACAATTAAATTCTAATTATTCTATAAATTACGACTTCTAAAAGGAAAGTATGCTCAATTATTTTAAAATTTAAATTTGTGTGCCACTAATATGGAAGCAATTCACTAAAATCTAATTATAATCATAAAAAAAACTCTAATTATTCCATAATTTATAATTTTTAAATATATATATATTTCTATTTCAAAATTTAAAATTATGTGTCATTAAATATGATAAACAATTCAACAGAATCTAAAATTTATAAAAAAAAACCTTTCAAATGGTTACGTTATCTATGCTATAACTAATATAGAAATCTTTTTCAAAATTTATAATACTGCTCTTTTCAAAATTCAATATAGTAAACTTTTAAAATTACATTTTTCTATTTATTTCCAACCTCACATAAGTTTCCTGATTAATTTTTATTTATTAATAAAAAAAATTAAAAAAATCTATTGGGCAATACTTTATCAACTATAAAAATATAACTATCTAATGATTTATGAAATTTAAAAGGAAAGTATATTAACCCATTTCAAAATTAAAAAATGTGCCATACAACTATTAAAAAAAATTAAATTTTCTCATAATTTTTATGACTTTTGAAAAGAAAGAAGACTAAAATTTTAAATTGTGTATCACAAATTATGAGAAGCAATTCACATCTCCCATAAATCTTCTCTCTTGCACTTATTGGATTCGAGTCAAATTAGAGTTAGTGTTCATCAAGTGTTGTAACTGTTAGTGATGGAGCAATCGTGAAGAATTCAATTAATAAATTTTTTCATTGTAAGTTTATACTTTTTTATAAAGGTCAATTTATAATCTTTAGCCTCCTACATCCTTATTTCTATTATGCATCTAACAATTATGTTAATTTCTAAAAATTTATTGCAAGCTTATTTAATCTAAGCGTATTTTATAAAATATATGTGATGACCGAGTCCTTGTCTTATTTCTTTTCTTTCTTCTTTACTCCGTTCTCTTTTGCTCTCGTTGGGCTTGAAACATTTGGAAGTTATTTTCAATTAGAGCTCTTGTTCTTGTTTTTCCTTAGTGTTGATTCTTCACCTATTTCGGAGAGTGCCGGGTCAGGTCCAGAGTGCCCGGGAATCAAACCATCAATTTCTGGGCTGCTAAGCCTCACGTGCCGGGCTCTAGGCCGCACGTACGAGGTGGAGGCTGCATGTGCGGAGGGGTGAAGCCGCACGTGTGGGAAGAGGGGAAGTTCTAAGGATTGCACACTACCTAAAAGGCACGTGCGGGCTGAGGTGCGGCAGGACCACCGCACGTGCGGGGGAGAGGGCCGCATGTGTGGGGATGGGCACCGCACCTGCGGGAATCTGGGCAACTCGAAACTCTGGTTTTTTTTTTTCTCTTTTGGTCCAAATGTGTAACTCGTTTTAGACATTACTCTCTCACTCTAAACCCTATTTTTCTTCCCCTTCTCTCTAGAAAACCTCCTCAAACACCCAAAACACTTTGATTCTTGCCAATCTTGAGTCAAGATCAACATTATCTCCCTCTAATCTTGAAGATCAAGGGCTAGAGCTTCACTTGGTGTGGTGGAATTCAAAGCTCTCCCATCTTTTGGTTCTAGGGTTTCATCTCCTCTCTCTCTTCATCAAGCTTAAGGTAGGGTTTTCTTGAGTCACATATACATGTTGTGCCATATAAATGTTGATTTGTGAGTCTTCTAGTGGTTCTCATGTTATATTTCTATTTTTGAGCAAAAATATAGAAAGTTTTAAATGTGGGTTTTAAATCTCAACCCCATGTTAATCCTAGGGGGTTTTCCTTTTCATTAAACATAAAAAGGATGATTTGATAAGATTTCACTAAGAAAATGGGGAAAATGTTGGTTTTGATGAAAACCCTAAAATTTGGGAATTTTTGGAAAACATGGGAATGTCCATGGAATTCTTTCTTTTCTTTTGATAAAAAGATGAATGTGTGTAGATTCCTTAATATGGTTGCAAAGATGGAAAGCTTTTGACATACGGAAATGGAGAACTTGTTTTAGAAACTATGGTTAAAGTTATGATGATATAAGGTTGTGAGATAACAAATTGTTGTGCACTTTGAAATTGTGAGAATTATAAACATGGGAAATTAATGTTTGAAAAACGCTACTTGTGGCCTTGAAGAGACTAGATTGTTATGACTTGTGAATGAAAAATTGTAACTATGTGTTGATAACACATGGTCTTCTTGTGAATGAACAATGAAGAAAGGAAATGTGAATTGTGATTGTTGGCATTAATGTGGAGACATTTGAAATTGGAGAAGTGTTATGAGATATGGAAAGATCATGGCATTGTATATTTATTCAATTATCATTTTGTATTGTAAATTTCGATTGAAGATATTTATTTCATGAAAGAGAATGGTGTTGTAATAAGAACTATGGAAATGTGGCATGGGGTAAATACGTGGTAAGTCCGGATAGGGGGTATAGTTAATCTTGATAAGTTGGCTTGAGTGTCCATGGTGAAAGACTAGAAAACCGCACGGATAGCTGTCGAGCCTTCCGGTTAATACCGGTAAAAATGACAGTTTGGTAGTACTCGTAGAGTCTACTTGCAGACATCAGCCTAAGAATTATCAGCGTCGTATTTACTGCCCCCTATTGATTAAAAATTGGAAGCTTTGAAATGTGTTGAGATTGCTAGCTTTTATTGAAAATGGAAATCCTTAAGAAGAGCATGAAATGAATTTTTTTTTAAGAGAGCATGGCATAGCATGGACATTAATATTTTATTGAGATTTGGCATAATCAGATATATTTTGTTAGAATTTCATCTGGCTTTATACTTACCCTTATGGGATTTTGTGCAGGTAAAGATGTGGTGATCCCGCCGAACTAAAGGCGTGGACATTTTTGTGAAGAGTAGATAGCTCTCTTATTTTTTTGTTGTAAATTGTGTAAAGCTAAGGGCTAAACATGTATGGGTCTGAGAGACCATTTTATGTAACCGGGCTATTGCCTTGGAAGATGTAAGCCCTTAAGGGCATTTTATTGTTTTGAGACTAGGTGCTTCACATGCTATAGATTCATGTGTATTTCTATCGTTGAATGTATAACCGCATGTGAAACTTTTGTATGAACTCTTTTATTAACTATGTAAAGATGGGAGGTTTATTGTCATGGTTTAGTGAATGTTATTTAATGTGGGCAGTTCATGTTGAATTATTTCAGGACGTTACAATAAATCTCCAATCTCTTCGGTTGAAGTTCAGCTTTAAAATATATATTTAACAAGTACATAAATATGAATGACAAAGGTTATTGAGCAAATGTGCATATTTATTAACAAATTTTCATTGTAAGTTTCTTCTTCTTTTGGATGATGTATATTGGTATATGCATTTATGTTTTGTAATTTCCATAATTTCATATTTCAAAATTTTTATAAGGTTTGCTTTTAATTTTCAGATTTTATAGTTGGTGCACTTTTTCTTGAATAATGTTATACTTATTACATTTTTATTTTATATTATATTATATTTTATTGTGTGACTAAGTTTATTTGGTTGTAATTTTAAATTATAATTTATTTGATATTTTTATAGCTTATTTGGCTAAAAAATAGAGGTTTTTTAAACTACAATTTGTAATGTGTTTTTTTCTTTAAAAAAAAAAAAAAAAACTTATTTGAAATCCTTAAATATATATGAATCTAAGAGTCACATTTTTTGTCTTAGTAATAACTTTTGAGGCATTATGTATATTTACACAATAAAAATGTTATATAAATTATCAAAAGTTACATTGTGCCAAATAAATTTACAACTTATTTTAAGTTAATAATTTAAAATTTTGCTTATAATTTATAAACATTTTATGGGTCATGCCAAACATTAAACAAAATTTAAAAAATACAAGGTGCATTTAGATTAGGGCCTAAGTTATATAAGCTTAATAATGACCGTGAACATGATGCACTAACTTGTGGATAGATGTCCTAAATAAATATTTGCCAAAATTTTGAATGAGAAAATTTTGTTTAAAAAATAGATTGATGATTAGAGTTAAAGGATATTTTATAAAACTTAATTATTGATTTTGTAATACTAAAAGTTTTAATAAAGTATAAATTTTTAAATTACATAAATTTATTCATAACTTTTAAATGTGAAAATGTTAGAGTATTTGAAAATGTTAAATTTATTCATAAATATTAAATTTTCAAATGCTAGAAGAACTATTTGATTAAGTATAGAATTTTTTAACAAAAATTGTTTATTAATAAAGTTATTTCATACACATATATAATGTATCATGTCTAATTTTTATTTTTTTATTTATTTTTAAGTTTGTGATTAGCTCTTAAAAATTTATAAAATTTTTATTTGGAATGTGGATTATGCATAAATTTATTAACAAATGAGGTGAAAAAAATTATAAATTCACATATAATATATGCATTACCATTTATTTGAACCATGCTAACTGTAAGTCAAGTAGTTATTTTGGCTCAAGTTACCTACTAAATAAATATTGAGATTTAGGTGCTAGCCATTAAAATGGTCTAACACATTTTCAATCAAACACTGTTGGCTTTTTGGCTTTTCGAAGGGTATTTTTGTAAATACGAGCGTGCCAGCAAAGATCAATCAGTCCTTACAGAAATTATAATTGCCAACCAATTATCAGACGATTGTGTTTTAGTTCTTTTAGCCTCAATGAAGAGGACTTTTACTAGTAGCTTGACTTAGGAGAAATTAAGAGAAATAAAGCATTAATATGAAGAACAATGGAAATATTTCATTAAAATGAACAATTACAATAATCCAAATTCAAATTTCAAGAGGTTTACAATGACGATCTACTTGAAACTACTCCTATGAATCAAGTGCGTAATGTATTTAAAGTGCAAGAAAGGTAAAGACTGGAAATGTAAAAACTGGAAAATAAAATATGTAAAGTAAGACTGGTTTGTATGATCTGAGTCTGGGCTTTTTTCTGGGAACTTCCTTGCTATTTATACTCCTCAAGGATGACCATCGAATTGCACTTCAAACCGTCGAACTGCTCCTCCATGATTGCTGATCATGCTGCCTTAGAAGTAGTTCCACTACGCCTTTTCTTGCAGTTGAACTTCCCTCTTGTATTTGAATTTGAATATGAGCAACCGTTGAAGCCACGTCATCTTGTATCTCTTTACTGATCTTGTGCTACTCAGATCACGTGAGAACCAATTTTTACTGCCACGTGTACAATCAGGATCGAAGACTTAAGTGGTCTCCCCATACTACTCTTGCTTTGCCACGCGGTCGAATCAGAATTGACTTTTACAAAATATGTAGCCAACATTACCCCCCGCAATAATATACCCAATACTTAGTGATATTAGTGGATCATAGCTTTTCCCGCGCTTTTGGAACGTGCATAGAGTCTATCTTCTGGAAACACAACTGTCATCTCTTTGGTGATAATTTGCATTATCTCTTTTTCAATTTGGTGTACGTCCCCAATACCTTAGCATTCAATGACTATGGCTAAATCAATTTCTTGCTATTGATCAAGCACACGAAGAGCCATTGAGTAATGTTGTTTCTAAAGAACCTCCACGCATGCATTAGCCACCTTTACCCGCCTTTCTATATTCAGGTCATGGAAGCCTTTGCAAATTACCAACCTTTGGACTACGAACACATTGTCCTTAATCCTTCGATTCAACAAGTTGCAGACACAGATACAAGAAGTTCTTCCTCTGACTCCCCCTTGTACCTTGAACGAACTGCTCTCAAACCTTTGATTTGGCAAGTTGCAAATATGGACTTAGGAAACTCTTTTTCACAAAATTCTGCATGGGATGAAGCTATAACTTCTTCGTCTTCTGGGGGTTCTGGCTAGACAAGCTGGTCAACACCTGAGACTTATGATTTGAGGGAACGAATCAACCATCATTTTGTTGAGTTTACTGACCCTTTGGAGTTTCCTCCCTATGCTCGAAGTTTAGTGGTCTACCCTTACATACCCATTGACCTTCGATGTAGTTTGGAGGAGAACCTTCTTGTGGCATGGTACACATCCTCTATGCCTACCAAGACAGTGCTTGTTGCCCAACGCTCAGAAGAAGCTCAAGGGTACCACCCATCCTTCTTAGCCAAGAAGGCGAAGATTTGCTCTTCTGACTAGCTTGACTACATTAATGCCTTTGTTCCTTCCGTTCCCATGCCATCTCCCATAATTGAAGCATCCACACCCTCTTCTCCACCCTCTGAAACAGAAACATCTGCTCCTTCTTCTTCACCAACTCTTTCCTGGACAGAAAAACTGAGGCTTGCCCTCCCCATGAACGAAGTCATTCCACCTTACAAACCTCCATCAATCCCTACTCCAGTTGAGTGGAAAGAAGCTCAACTTCTGCTCGCAGCTTTCTCTCACTTGCCCTTCAATTTTCTTGAGGACGAAGTCCCTTCCAAGAACTTTCAATGGGCTTGTGATATTTTGACTAGAGGCCATATTCTTAACCCCATTGCCCAAGCAGAACTTCATATGTTCCTTGACCAACTCCCAGTGCCCCTCTACTGGCATCAAAATTCCAAGGTTACTACACAATCTTTGGACCAACTTTCATCTCTCCGAATTCAAGCCCAATACGAAGCAGAGAACTTCATCGAAGAATTCGATGATTTCAAGAATAAAGATTCTACGTATTGGGATGATTTGGTCCTAGATGAAGTGGAACAACGATTGAGAGAAGAAGCATTCGAAATAAAGGCTAAAGAGCTCTACTATGAAGTGAGAGCACACCAACTTATGCAGCCAATATTAGAAGAAATAGAAGATATAATAAAGAAAGAACATGAATTTATTGATCACTGTTGGATCAAATTTCATGATCTTGTCATTTACTCTATTCCTTACTTTTATGAGCTTGAGTTCATACCCAGATACGGTCATTTGATGTAATTGCTTTGGCTTCAAATATAAATAGAATCTTCCTTTTGGCATTATTTGACCTTGTTCCCATTTGCCTTTGAAAGCCAATTTTGAGCTTCGAACTGAACAAACTCATTCTTCGAATATGGATTCAATTTTAATAAAACATTAAAAAGAACCAACATGTCTCTTTCCAATGTATGGAGTAAAGTTAACAATCCTGGCTGATATCATCTAGAATTAGTGCTTCGAATTTAACAACCTTACCCTTCAAAACTAACTATAACCAATATATGGTCATGGTTGATATAGTCAATCAATTTTAAATTGACCAATTTTGCTTCGAAGAGCAGTCCATGCTATTTTGGTTTAAAAGACAATCTTCTTTTATTAAAACCAACGATTGGTTTTGATGTCTCGAATAGTAATTCTCATCCTTAAAGAATCCTAAGTTTTGCTTCAAAGGCCATTTTTTCATTAATAACCCTGAAACAGGTCTTTAAACCCTTTGAAGTGCATCAATACTCGAGCATTCTAACATCTTTAAGCATGTAATATGCTTCGAAGCCGACTTCAGATTTCAAGTCAAGTATTGTTTGATCTTTGGCGCCAAAACCGGTTTCAAGCCAAACATCTTGCTTCGTCGACATTATCATCCCAATACGCCTTCCCTCCAAAAACTATCAATATTGAAGAGACTCTCAGATTCGCACTTTTTAGTACTTAACGACTTATGCAATATATTTTTCAGACACAAAAGCTTTTAAAACCCTCTTGTTTCGTGTTCTGAAATCACTTGCTCTTTTAACGCACAAAACCCTCATCAGTCTTCCACTTCTCTTCACTCCCTAATTTGCTTTCCGAAAAAACGTACTATCAATGGCTTCTTCTTCACCGTATGCTACATAGAGTGTGTGAGCTCATCCAGAGCCTTGAAAAGGCTCATTGACGCAGAATGAGAAGTACAAGGTGGAAGAAAAGCGCCATTGACGCGATCTTTGTCCTCGTCATTATGAGCAAAGAAGACTACGTGCTCGAGCCAATATTCAAGGAGATCTCATCGAGCTCCCAAATTTATATCCTCGCCTCGAGAACCAATGTCTCCTTTATGAAGGTGGTCTCGATTGAGGAACTGGAGAATCAATCGCCTCACCAATATTGGCCCACAATGAGACCGGAGTGGCAAGAATGGTACGATCGGGTCATCCCTGCTAGGTCACTGGACCTTCAAGTGCTCTGCCTTCTCGATGCTCTCCGCCTATCTTGGGTAACTATCTCGGAGGATCCTTTCTTAGTCCCTGCTGCTTTATGTTTTTGGAACCCTATCTTCAATTTCTTTCAATTTAGATATGGGATGATGGCCCCTACTGTTCTTGGCATTTTCCATCTACTAGGAGTATCCCCTATTTGTACCCTCATTACACCGATTTCCTAACTTAGCGCCTCTTTCTCCTCCTCTCTTAACTTATCTTACAGTGATTTTGTTAAAGCTGAGAATAAAAAAGAGGGCCCAGTAACTAATAGGGAATTCTTTTCCTTCTTGTTATATTGGCTTTGCAAATTTCTCTTCTGCACTTCATCTCAAAGAATCATGCCTGAATTTGCTCCTCTTGCCAAAGCCTTTGTTTTGCAAAAAAGGGTAGCCTTAGCCCCATATATTCTAGGCCATGTATACAGAGTTTGTTCCCTCTTTTGTGAGAAGCCCTTAGATGCTAATCAAGGGGGGCCATTCTGGATCCTTCAGCTTTGGCTTTTCATCTATTTTACTGAATTACAATCCAAATGCCTTAAATTTTCTGGGCTACACTCTCTTACCCATGGCATAAGACTGGCCAATGCTTCCCTCTATCCTTCTACTTTTGCCTTTTATTTCTCTTACTTCCATCGACTACCAGTTGCCCTTCCTATTCACCATTTCCGTCCCTTCGAAACCAGCATAGGTCCAACTTGGTTGAGTCATTTCCTAAGTGATGTGCTCGCTTACTTATTTACAAGGCTATATGGGCTTCCCTTCTGCTTCCTAGAGAGCTTTTTATCAGGACCACGAAACCCAGAGCTTATAAATGTATAGCTGAGCCTTATTGTCCTGCTCAATTTGCTAGACAATTTGGCTTCACACAAGGGGTCCCAATACCTCTCTGCTGCAACACCAATATGAGCCTTACCAGAGAGATTTGAAGGTTCTAAGTCGAGGCCGAAGAGGCAACCTTCAAATTCATAGATGACTTGGCCAATTTTGAGTACACCCCTTTCATTCCTGAAGGTACCGTATTGAAGAGATACCAAAATTGGTGGGTAAGCAATATGGAAATCTATTTAGCCATTTCACCTCAAAACCTACTGGAGATGTTAGATGTGCCCAAGCCCAAGGGAGCTGAAACTGTCACTTCCTCCACTGTGCTTCCTACAACCCAGTCCATTCCTACTACCTCAACTCCTCCTAAAGCCACTCGGGCTGTTTCGAAGAAAGGTATATGCCTTTGTTTTCTTTCCTTCGACTCCTTATATGATGCTGATTGTCTTATTCTTATTTTGTTTCTATTTATATATTTTTTTTGTGAAGGTGGTCAACAGCAAAAGAAGAGAAGACTGCTTGATCCTGAACAGAAAACAACTGAGGTGCAAGAAGAAAAAGAAGAAGAAGAAGGAGAAGCAGACCAAGAGCACGAGTCACCCTTGACAAAAAGGAAAAAAGTGATTGATTTGTTTCAAGAGGAGACAACCGCTAGGGAGGTAGAGAAGGAGTTTATTTTTAGGAAATCCGAATCTCAGTTTGCAGAAGTTGAGAGGACATCTGAGGAACAGACAATGCCAATTCAAAGAAAGAGGAGAAGAAAGATTACTGTCTCTCCTTCTGACTTTGCTGAGGACTTTGATTCCGAGACAATCGCCCAAGTAATAGAAAAGAGAAGGAAAGTGACTGCTTCAACTACTATCTTGGTTGAAGATCCCATTCATGAGGCAGCTGCCAAGGCCGTAGACCAAGAACATTCCAAGGCCATAATTGTCTTCGAAAGGGCTGAGAGGAGAAGGCAGCAACAAATTTTAAGAGAGGAAGCTGCTGCTGCCGATGCGTTACAAAGAGAAATGGTAAGAAGGCAACAGACTGCCGAACATTACTCTCTTCGCAGCTCTCCCATCAGTGCCAGTGCTTCTAGAACAAGTAATTTCTTTCATACTTCCACTGTTTTGCCTTATCAAATTTTGACGCTAGAGCTTGACCTTACATCTCTTCCTTTTTGCAGCAGCAAACACTGAAGCTATACTTTCAATGGGGACTCCCTCAATTTCAATCGAAGTTGATCAAATGCATAATGTGAAAGCCATTCAGATAACACTTCCACCTCCTAGGCCCATATTTCATATACCCCCTGTGAGCCCTAGCATCCTTGCATCTTTCCTTCTTGGCTTAGACCCATACCTCCCTTTCTTGACCTTTGGCCTACTTCAGTCCAATTCTCCTTCGAGCCTTGCTCCTCATTCTTTCACAGAAATTCCAACAGCTATTCCATCTCTAATGGCAGTTGACTCTCCTACAGAGGGTGCTGGTAGTTTTCCAACTCATAGTTCATCACCTTTGCCTACTTCCAACCCCTCTTCACTTGATTCATTGGTGGCTAAGACCATAGAGGCTGCAAAAGATGCTTCATACATTTCTCCTATCCCCATGCAGTCATTTACGCCTTTCACCACAACTCTCTCTGCACCCCTCATGTCTATGGATGAGGTAGATGTCTTCGAAGCAAGACTAGCTAGTCTTTTTGACATACCTTCCACCTCTCCAACATTCAATGTTGAAACTGAGCCACTAGTCTTGGCTGATTCTTTGTTAGAAATTCTCGAAAGTTCTTCTTCTTCCAGCAGTAAGCCTTCTGCACTTTCAATAGACCTGGACACATGTCTGGAACTGCTGATTTCATTTTCGAGGATTCCCTTCGAGGCTCTACAGAGGCCTATAATCGAAAATGGATTCCTCTAGTGCTGCAGACTTGCTGAGCAGTCAAGCATGGATGTTTCAAGCCATTTATCTCAAGCAGCAGCTACTATTGATTTTTACATCAGCATTTGCCAAGCTGCCAAGGCTGCTGATGAGAAATTGGCCAGAGATCAGAGTTTCGCTTCCTAAGTACATACCGAAGTATCAACCCTGAAAGAACAACACTCCTCTGCTTCCCACTTTCGAGCCCAAATACCGGATAGAAAACCCAACTTGAAGAGGAGTTAGTGCAGAAACTGTGCCTTGGTTCGAACTGACACTAAATTGCAAATCACTAACCAAGAACTGGTCGATCGCAAAGAAGACATGGCTACAGCTATTCAACTAGTTCCCTCACTTAGCAATAGGAAATCTATTGTACAAAAACAATTAAGACATTGTAATAAATTTTGGGCCAATTTGTGGCACAATGTACTTAATTCTTTATGAAAGAACGAATTTTGTCTATCATTTGAGCAGTCTTGTGTTTTTGTCTTTAATGTTTATTTTATTCCTTGTGTTTCCCAAATGGTTAGAAAATAAGGCTTCAAATATCTGCCATTAATCTTTTTGGGATGTACATATCCATTCAGATTTCTCAAATGGTATGCTCCAAAAGGTAGAACTCTATGAATTTAATATGGTCCTTCCTAGTTAGGTGACCATTTGCCAAACTTATGGCTTTTAATTCCTATTGGGAGTATTGTTTTCCATACCAAATCACCTTCATCAAAGCCAATGTGTTTGACTTTCTTGTTATAATTTTTGGCTGCTTTCTTCTTTTGGAAAAGAATGCTATTTAATGTCAAAATTCTGGCTTCGTCTATGCCTTCTAACTCTAAGCACATACTTTAATGGTATTGCTCAGGATCTAACTGATCTTGGCATCTTACCCTCAAAGATTTAACATTAATTTCCACAAGTAAAACTGCATCATGCCCATATACTAAAGCATAAGGTGTGACTCCTATGCTTGATCTTGGAGAAGTTCTGTATGCCCATAAAACATCCAACAAAAGGTTATGCCAATCCCTGGGGTTATCTTCCACAACCTTTTGTATCCCTTTTCTCGAGGACTTGTTGGATGATTCAGCTTGACCATTGGCTTGTGCATAATAAGGTGTGGAATTAACAAGGCTAATTCCAAACTCTACTACAAAAGACTTCACCATTTTCCCATCGAACACAGTCCCATTATCCACAGTTATGGTTTGTGGGATGCCAAATCTATGGATCAAATCTTTAATGAACTCAATGGCCTCTGTTTGGTCTACAACCTTGTATGGCTTGGCTTCGACCCACGTAGTGAAGTAATCAGTAGCCACTAGAATGAAACAATGATGCTTCGAAGAGGGTGGGTGTATTTTTCCCATCATATCCATGGCCCATCCTCTGAATGGCCAAGGCTTCACTACTACATGTAGGTCAGTTATGGGCACATGCCTTATTGTGCCATGCTTTTGGCATGCCTGGCAACCCTTTGCATATTCTATGCATTCTTTAAGGATAGTTGGCCAATAGTAGGAATGCCTTCGAAGCATCTATCTCATCTTTACACCAGGCTGATGAGCACCACAGATACCTTCATGAACCTCACCATAGTCATAATGCTTCTTTTGGGCCTAAACATTCCAAAGAATAAGCCATCTCCCCTCTTTTGTAGAGAGCATTGCCATATATCATATATTGCATAGATCAGAATTTGATTTTCCTACTAGCTTTCGAAGATGGACCAGCTAAGTATTGCATTATTGGATGCCTCCAATCTTATTCTTGTAAGTCATTATGATTGACTTCCAAGACCATATTCATTTTATTCAAAGATTGTATTAATCTTTGATATGTTGTTTGGCTTATGTCCCTTTGGGTATTATCCCTTCTCTTGAAGTTCGAAGCTTTCTGAGTTACGTCATTAGCTCTATTGTTCAAGAATCTTGGAACATGAGTTACATTTGCTATTTGAAACTGAGAAAGCAGATGTAATGCAACAACATAGTAAGGCAAAATACTTATGCTTTAACACTTGAAAATTCCTTTTACTTGGTTAACCACCAATTGAGAGTCTCCAAATATGTCAACTGCATGTACTTGTAATCTAATAAGAATTTCTAGTCCCACTATTAAGGCTTCATATTCAGCCTGGTTATTGGAACAGGTGGCTTCATCCACTCTGAAACCATGTGTAGTTTCTACCCCCTGTGGAGATTTAATCACAACACCAATTCCAATTAAGCCATTGGCTTTCGACCCATCGAACCACATCTGCCATGGCTCAACACTAGCCATACCAAGTTCCATTATCTCTTGGCTCTCTGTTTAAGATGGATGGTCTGCCAGAAAATTGGCTAAAACCTACCCTTTTACTACCCTTTGGGGGACATACTCTAGATAAAATTCTGATAAGGCTAGTATCCACTTGCCAATTCTCCTCCTCAACATAGGCCTAGATAACATGTATTTAACCAAATCGGGTTACAATTACTGTGATGTTGTAGGTAAAAGATAATACCTTAATTTCATTGCAACAAAATACAAAGCAAGACACAGTTTTTCAACAGCTGAATATTTACATTCACAAGAATTTAAAAACCTACTAAGGTAATAAATATCTTGCTCCTTGCCTTCTTCATTGTCTTGGGCCAAAAGCTCCTAATGAATCTTCATTGCCGCAATTTATGTACAACTTCAAGGGCTTGTTTCTTTGGTGGCATCAAGATCGAGGGTTGGCCAAGTAGGCTTTGATACCTTCGAAAGCAATTTGATGCTCATTGTCCACACAAATTCCTCTTCATCTTTCAACCTTAACAAGGAAGAAAAATACTTTAGTTTTCCCCGCAGTGTTAGAAATGAACCTTCAAGAAAGTTAACTCCGCCCATGGAACCTTTGTAATTCTTTTCTTACTTGATAGAGGCGGCTTCAATGATGGCTTTAGCTTTATTCTCGATCAATCAGATTCCTTTCTTGTGCACTACATAACCCAAGAAGTTTCCAGATGATACATCAAAAGCACACTTAAGAGGATTAAGTTTCAACTTGAACTTCCTCATTCTTTCAAATATTGCTTCTAAGTGAAACAGATGCTCCTCCATGGACTGGGATTTCACTACAATGTCATCAATATAACACTCTAGATACCCTCTAATGAGATCATGAAAGATAGTGTTCATAGCCCTCTGATATGTAGCCCCAGCATTCTTCAGACCAAATGGCATTTTAACCTACTCGAAGGTGCCAATATTCCCAGGACATCTGAATGCTGTCTTGTGGATATCCTCCTCTGCAATGCAGATTTGATTGTAACCAGAGTGCCCATCGATCATTGATAAAATCTGATGCCCTGCCGAACTGTCTACCAGCAGATCCACTATAGGTATAGGGTACTCATCTTTGGAGTTGCTAGATTTAAGTTTCTGAAATCGATGCATACCCTCATTTTGCCATTCTTCTTAACTACATGCACAATATTAGATAGCCATTCAACATACCTAGCTGTCCTAATAAAGCCTGCCTTGAGTAGTCTAAGAATTTCTTCTTTGACCTTCTGAATTACTTCTGGACTCATTTTTCTTGGTTTCTGCTTGTATGGCTTGAAATTAGGCTTCATAGGGAGCCTATGTTTCACTAATGACCTATCCAATCCTGGTAGTTCATTATAGGACCATGCAAAGCAATCTTTGTATTTCTTCAGAACAACCAACAACTGGTCTCTATCCAGAATATTCAAGCAAGCACTTATATAGGTGGGCTGTTGTATAGAACATTCCCCTAAATTTACTTCTTCTAAGGGGTCTTGTGTCTGAGAACTTATTGAAGTTTCTTCCTTGGTTTCTTTGACCTTCGAAGCAACCTTCTTGCTTTGTTCTACTCCCAGGTTCTTTAGTTCAACATCTTTGCCCTCCTCCTCATAGACAAAATCTGTCCATAAGGCATCCTCCTCCTATATCTCCTGGACTTTTGTCTCAATGTCCAATGCATAGTATTTCCCAAGGGTCAAAATTCTGACCTGCTGCTGCTCCTGTTTACAGCCAATTATCATGGCTTCTCTTTCTTGCTCCTGTACTTTCTGGACTATAGCTTTTACATCCAATGTTGAGAATTTAATCAGAGCGAAAGACTTGGCTTATTGTTCTTCATCTTTTTGCCTACAACCAGGCATCATTGTCATCTTTAACGACAATCTCTTCATCAGCACTCTCTTGGACTAAGTGCTTCAGGTGTGTCACTTCCTCATCAGCCGTCACTTCGGCTGAGCCATCAGCTTTCCTTAGTATACTGAGTGGTGTCACTCCCTCAATATACAGCTTGGCCTCCGCAAAGTCTACACAGGCTATGAAGGGTTGAGGATCTGCATCTATTTCCTCTGTCTCTCCATTGCCTAAGGCCATCATGATTTTCTGATGCAAAGAGGAAGGCACACATTTGTTAGGATCCAATCTCTGCCAAGGAGAGCATTGTATTTAGCATTACTGTCAATTACGAAGAATGCTGTCATGCAGTCCCTGGTCCCAACGCTCAAGTTAATGGGTAAAATCTCCTGAGCCATTTGTTTGTCTCCAGCAAAGCCAGCGATGGTTGTGCTGGTTGGGATCAACCTGAGATTCTTTTTCCCTAGTTTTTTCAAAGAAGATTTCGGTAGTAAGTTCACTGCTGCCCCATTATCTATCAGGACCCGATTCAATTGTATCCCATCAAAGAAAGCCTTGATATACAAAGGCTTGACATGTTGTGTCATAGAATTCGAGGGATATTCAAAAGGATATGAGAGGTTGATGCTCACCTCTTCCTCGCCCTTGCATTCAGTTTCCATTGGAGTAGCCATTTTAGACTCATCTTGTACCATACTCACTTGCGACTCCTCACTAGAGACTAGAATAGGATCCATGTCTTGGTCATCTTGGTCCTCCTCTTCAACCTGGAACACGTAAGGCAGTATGTGTACCATATTGATCGACATCGAGGAAATGAGCCAAATCGGATGGTGGTCAGGCTCGCTCCTTTCCTGGCTACCTTGATTAGTGACTCCAGCAGCATCCGCCATGCTGCACTCTGGCACTTCGTTGCTAACTGATTCTTTTGAAGGATCTTTCTCAACTGGTCCTTCAGCCAGAAATGTTTGCTCAGCCATGAAGGCTTCGAACATTTCTTCCTCGCCATTTCTTCTTTTGGCTTATGCCAATCTCTTCTTCCGTCTCGCTATCACTTTCCATCAGAGCCCTCTCTAACCCTGCTAAGCTAGCCTTCTCCCTGGCCTTTAGTTTAGAATGAACCTTGGCCAACTGTTCTCTGCTGCCAACTAGTTTGTTCTGTGGATTTGGCTTTGGGTTCTTCTTTTCTTCTGTCTTTACCAGTGAAGAACTCTCTCCACTTTCTTTCAGATCTTGCTGGTACTGGGTGTACTTACGCTGAATTTTCCTCCTCTATGACCTTGAAATAACTGGGACCATATCTGGTTCCTTTGTCTTTGGGTGTTTAAGCAATACCCAATTGTTCGGAGCCACCAATGGAGGCTTAACCATCCTGCCTTGGTTTCCAACATCCCTTTAGGCAGGCACTTCCCTAGGCTTGTTCTCAGACATAAACCAACTGGGACCCCAGGTACCCATGAACTTATTGACTCAGATGTTGAATTACTTTTTTCAACCTTCGAAGCCATCTTCGAAGCTGGCTGTGAAGGTAAGTGTTTGGCTCTGACCTCATGTTTTGAGCCTGATTCAGACCTTCGATGCAGATAGCCACTTTTTGTCCTACGTGAGGTTGGTCTAAAGGGCTAATCCCTGGCTTTGATCCCATGAAATGAGCCTCTCTCCAGTCTTCTTTCAGAATGACTGTTCTCTATTCTGTAATAGTTAGGTGGCCTGGATTCATGTAAGGGTCTCTTGCCTTTAGCATGCATTCTGTCCATTGCAGGCTCAACCACTGGTGGTCGCTGCCTATCACTAGCCGGATACGGCCTTTTGTTGTAAGCGTTGGTTGATTTAAGACGTCTTTGAACATCCCTGTAGTATTGCTTTCCATCAATTGGAAGCCCCTTCAACCATTTATAACTCACCGCACTGACACATCCTTCAGACATTACCGCTTCCAAGGAATCATCATCCAAAGGCTTCTTCATCGAGTGTTCCTTCCGCATGAGAAACCTTGTCCAATGGTGGTGGGTTTCAGTGTCCTTCTTGGTAGTTGTTCGGTTGGCAATATGCATCCGCACATTGACCTCTTCCAACTCTTGTAGAGATAGATTCGGAAGTTTGGTACAACCACATTAGTCGTGCTCATTCAACTTCGAAACGGGTTCCGCCAATCCCATGACCTTTTCTCTTTTGGTGAAATTTCAAACTCCCTTTCGAATTTGTTTTGGATCTTGTCTCAAAAACAATGCGCTTTTAGTCGAATGAGACCAAGAGTTATGCCATTTACAATATACTTTTCCTTAAGTTCATCTCGAGATGGCGCTTTACTCCTTTAGGTAACTTAAGGAAGTTGGGCAAAGCAAATGATCAAAGATGTCATCTCGCTTTTGTTAAATCGAAAGAGTATTTTCTCGTGAAAGTCTTTTTTTAAACCGCCGGTCAATTGTTGTATCCTTATGAATTAATGCTTCACAGACATGTGTTCTTTGCCCACAATCTCACCAGATCGATCTCATAATTAGGATCTCTATAATATGTTTTGTCTGACGATTATTTCGATCTTGTTCCTCCTCTAGTAATGCTTCGTATCTAGACACCTTATAGGTCAGTTCCACAAAATCTCTGAATTCAGTTGAGTCAAACTTCTTTTGAAGCCTGAACTCGAGGCCGTTTTGAGCCAATCTTACAAATTCTGATTCTGGCAGGATGACTCTACATTTATTTCGAGCCCTTTTAAATCTGGCAACATACTGAGTAGCCTCTTCTTTAGGCCTTTGACTCAATCTAGCCAAGTCTGCCATAGAAACCTTTGGCTCCGATTGGAAGAATTGGGCATGAAATGCCTCTTCCATTTGTTGCCAATTTTGAATGGAGCTAGGTGTAAGGTTGATGTATCATACAATCGCTCCTCCAGTTAGAGAATTTGGGAATAATCTTAGTTTCATAAAGTCATGATTAGTAAATTCACCGCATTGAGCAGCAAACCTAGCAATATGCTCTATTGTTGATTGATTTCCAGTCCCATAGAAAAAGGTAAAATCTGGTATCCTGAACCCTTTGGGTATTCATGTACCCTATCCACCCATTCCGGGTATGGTTTTCTGTATACAGGAGTCTGGACCCCCCGAGCCATCGATCCACACATCTCCCTAACAATATCAGCAATTTGGTCCTTAGGGACCATATTTTGTACCTGTTGAACCACTACTGGAGGGATAAACTAGGGGTGAGCATGGACCAGATTGGTCCGGATTGGGAGAAAACCAGGACCAATCCGTGGTCTACGGTTCCTAAAAAATTTAAACCAATCCAATCCGTTTAAATGGTGGAACTATCCAACCAATCGTTGAAACACGGATTGGATCGGTTTAGGACCATGATTTAAACAAAAACAAAGGCCAAAGTGCACATAAATTGTGAATGATAGAGATGAATGTTCTTGGAAATTTCTTTGTGAGTATACAAAGCCAAACCAAAGCATGTGACATACGAATACAAAATTGAAAAGAGATTTTACCCAAGTCTTTGGGCAAAAGGTACCATAACAATCATTAAAAACATATAGAAAGTATAAAAATATAAAAAGCATAACTAACCTTCCCCATAGACTTGCAAGCAATGCTATTATACAAAGATAGAAACAAGATTAATTATTTAAACAATATAGAAATAGTATTAATTATTTTCATGATTATGCTATCATACGTTGTTAAAAAATATTAAATTTACGTAACGTATAAATTGTCACAACAACTATACTCCTTTAAACTCATACATCTAAAGTAAACAATCATCAGACAAGCAATTACAATTTAGACATCTGAGAACTTCACATGTGTGCATATGCAGGAGTGAAGGGAGTAAATGAGGCAAACTCTATCCATCCCCTTGTGTCATCTAGTAACCACTATTCATAGTATAATACTAAATGAGTCAAACTGGTCAATCTAATTTTGCTTGCCACCCTTTGAAGATTAACAAGTATGACACACTAAAGGGAACCCACTAAAGAAACTATTTAATTCATAAAAAAAGAGGTTTATCCATGGTGGGTATATTTGTTATCATCAATATATATCCAATTAGTACAGAGAGGCTATACATATCAAAACTTGTATTAGGAAAAATATTGAGGGAGATGCTAATTACGACTCATATCCGTAATCAAGCATCCAATGCTGGAATATGAAATGCATTGTATCGCTTAGTAGCCGATTCTCTTAATCGTGAGAGATTATAAACACCGTGCTCCAATCTGCATTAATCACATCACCAACTTTAAAATTAGGGATTAGAGTTAAAATGAACAATTTAACCAACATCTAGATATCTATAATCTCAAATTCCATTGAAGATTCATATAACAAGAAATGACAGTTGCAGATAAAAAACTCAAGCATACTTTTCAAACAAGACCTGCATTTTCTTGAGAGCAGGAGCACAATGGCACAACATCTTCAATGTCTATGAATGCAGCATTCGCAACTTCTTTGATGAGAAACCTAATGAAATCACCCTGTGTCTCCACATCTGTCTTAATCTATCGATCTAATCTGAGATGGATGATCTGGGAACAAAGAAACAAAATAGTCACCGATCCAAGAGAGAGAGAGAGAGAGAGAGAGAGAGAGAGCTCACTGACAGAGAGACGAGCAGCAGCACACCGATCTGATCTGAGATGGATGAGAGTGTGAGAGAGAACTCAGTCTGAGATGGGAAAGAAAAGAGAGAGAGACACCATCGATATAGAGACTTGAAAGAGGCGTGAATGGAGTGAGGCTGTTGGATTAGGTTAGGTTACATTTTAGTTTTTATATCAGATAAGAAATTATGTGGTGTGGGAAGGTATATAGTATAAAAATATAGATAATTTCTAGATGGTCCGGATCGGTTCCAATCCGGAACCGTGGGGTTCAATCTGGAACCGATCTGTGGCCTACGGATTTTGAAAATTTTAATCCGGAACCGAACCACGGATTCAAAAAACCAATCCAAACCTATCGGATTGGACTGGACCGGATCGGATTACGGATTTTACGGATTCCTTGCTCAGCCCTAGGATAAACACAGGATTTGATGGACAAACTTGTGCTTGCGGTTCTCTTGGTCCATAAGGTGCTACATTTGGGACTGGTTGCCCCTGTGGTGCAAAGTTGTCATTGTTGGGGTGTGGGTAATCCTTTGAGCTCTGTCCCGAAGGACTCAAGTAAAGGTCTTTGGACAGTATTGTGTCCTTCCATTTGCAGCCAACCTTCCAACCCTCGTATAAATTCGAATAAGGGATTATTATACCCCCTAGTGCCAGGTATGGCTTCGAACATGGGATTTGTAGCCATTCTTACGCTAGTTTCTTGTACTTGGCCAGATTCACCAACTTGTGTGGTTTCATTGTTAAGTACTGAGGCATTTTGGCCTGCTATAGGCCTCAAAATGGGTTCGTACCAAGACTGAGGTGATAGTCTTTCATAGTTCTGGTTACTAGTTTGACCATTAGAATGTCCATTAACTTGCATATGCTGTTTGTCTCTAGCCAATCTTTGCTGAGGGACATTTAAAACTTCCTCTGTGTGTCTTGTGTTTGTTGGTTGGTGGTTATTCATTCGATCCAAAAAGGATGTTGCCCACCTTTCCATTGTGTTCATTAATTGTTGTCCCATAGCATCTACTAAGCCATCTCATGGATTGGTTGACTGAATAGATGGAACAGTGGATGGTCCAATTCCTTGGTTTCGTCCAATATTATGAATATATGGTTCTTATCCCGAAGTACTGGTCTGTTCGACCATAGGTTCGGATAACATGGGAGTTTCCATACGATGTCTTACCACATTATCCTTTGGATTAGGTATTTCTACCTCTCTTTCTACGCCTTCTTCCAAGCATTCATTTTCTCCTTGTCGTCTTCGTCTAGCCATTTTAACAAGTCCCACCGAGCGTGCCAAAAATATATGTTGGCTTTTTGGCTTTTCAAAGGGTATTTTTGTAAATGCGAGCGTGCCAGCAAGGATCAATCAGTCCTTATAGAAATTATAATTGCCAACCAATTATCAGACGATTGTGTTTTAGTTCTTTCAACCTCAATGAAGAGGACTTTACTAGTGGCTTGACTTAGAAGAAATTAAGAGAAATAACAGTTAATATGAAGAACAATGGAAGTATTTCATTAAAATGAACACTTACAATGATCTAAACTCAAATTTCAAGAGGTTTACAAGGATTTATCTACTTGAAACTACTCCTATGAATCGAAGTGCAGAACATGTATTTAAAGTGCAAGAAAGGTAAAGACTGGAAATGTAAAAACTGGAAAATAAAATATGTAAAATAAGACTGGTTTGTATGATCTGAGTCTGGGCTTTTTTCTGGGGACTTCCTTGCTATTTATACTCTTCAAGGATGACCATCGAATTGCACTTCAAACTGTCGAACTGCTCCTCCATGATTGCTGATCATGCTGCCATAGAAGTAGTTCCACTACGCCTTTTCTTGTAGTTGAACTTCCCTCTTGTATTTGAATTTGAATATGAGCAACCGTTGAAGCCACGTCATCTTGTATCTCTTTACTGATCCTGTGCTACTCAGATCACGTGAGACTCAATTTTTACTACCACATGTACGATCAGGATTGAAGACTTGAGTGGACTCCGCATACTAGCCTTGCTTTGCCACGTGTCGAACAGTAATTGGCTTTAACAAAATATGTAGCCAACAAATACATAATAAAAAAAAGTTAGGCGTATGAGCTAGAGTTAAATTGTTTTATATACATATTCAGTTTTATTTATTTGTTTAGTATATTAGTTCTAATTTTTTTTAATATAAAACAATTAAAAAATATAAAAAAAAAATTAAAAATGATCTTTATGAAGTTCAAATTAAGAAAATGGCTATAGGGTTTACAAAATGTTCAATTGGTCTAACCGCTAAAATATTAGTAAATATAATTAACTAATATTTAATGAGACTATTTTAGAGGTTATACCTAGCAGCCTAGCAGGATCGAAATTATCGAAATCTTATTTAAGGAGTGGGTTGAAGATTGAGATCACTGATACTCTATTTTCTTTTTCTATTTTTTATTTATTCTTCAATTTTGATTTATTGATAAGATAATTGATTTTACATAATAGATATGAAATAGTTGGTAAATTAAAAAACTAAATTACGAAATTCATCAAGATGAAATATATTTATATTTTATCGCAAATATAATTATTATATGGGAACTAATTAATGTTAAATAAATTTTATTTTATATTATAAATAAAGTTTTTGTTATAATTTAATTTAAAAAATAATTTTTAATTATTTATTTTAACCCGTGCAGGGCACGGGTATTATACTAATTAATCTAGTGCCAAAAAGGTATTTCTTTGGAGAAGATTATACACGCTTATCCAAGTTACAAATTCCCAAAATTGGTTGGAAAGTAAGCCTCCAAAGGAAAGGAAACTTTCGGCTTTGTGGTCAATTTAAAATAGAAATCGAAGCCCACTAATTATCACATGCTTTAATTTTCTTCACCTATCTTTTTTGATTAGCCATTCATTCCCCAATCAAACCTGGCACACATTACTCGAATTAGAAAGTGACATGAATAAGATAATATTCGACTGCCTAATAATGAATTAAAACTAAAGTTAGTAATTTTTTTAACACAATTGACCATGACTTGGTCTTAAGCTCCCAGCAATGTTGGATTTAAACCTTGGTTTGAACTCGACTCCTACCGCTCCCACAAGTGGGTTCACACCGCTATGGCTTGGGCTTGAGTCGTGCCTCGGACTATTCCCTTACTTGGGTTTACCCCATCTCTCTTTGGAATTCCTTTCACAATGTGCAATTGCGAAGTGGTAAGAGACTTGAAAATTACCCTCACCCCAACCCAACCCAAAAAGCTTGTAATATAAAGCCAAGGACAAGTGGAGGAATTGTGAAGGAGCAGGTGGGCCGATGAGAGAGGACTTCCACCACCATGGGTCCATCGAGAAGAACAAAAGTGTGCTACGTAATCCTTTGAATGATGCTTCTTGTCTCTGTCTTTGTTATTTGACTGTTGGTTGCCTTTGGAATCTTCTCTATCACATGAAATTTAGCCAAGTTGTAGATCTTCCTTTTCATTCTGTGCGACCCATGTCCCCCATCTATTTATCTGTGACACAATTTTTATTTTCATGAATAAATTATATATAGAGATTCAATAAGATGAACGATTCACAGAAATTGAAATCTATGACAGGTCACGATCTCAAATTGCATCTCTTTAGTTCACGTAGTAGATTGGATAGATTACACTACTTTTTTTGCCGAGATGAGTTAGGCTTTAGATCAAGAATTATTGTCAAATTGAGTTGAAGGCGGACTAATTTTCAAAACATGTGGCCTTGGTGACTTGGTTCTCCCCATGACTCTAGCTTTTCGAGCAAGGATCACCCTCGAGCAAGGGTCTCAAGTTCTTTCCATACTTTCTGCTAAAAAATATATTGAAATAAAATTGGAAAAAAAGCTATCTAAGCTTCAAAG
The DNA here is from genome assembly GCA_025200525.1 of Camellia lanceoleosa. Classification (NCBI taxonomy): domain Eukaryota; kingdom Viridiplantae; phylum Streptophyta; class Magnoliopsida; order Ericales; family Theaceae; genus Camellia; species Camellia lanceoleosa. Next base: position 137,612,642 of record CM045761.1, on the reverse strand, counting down.
GCGAGGCCCTACCCATGCTCTCACAATTAGAGAGCCTTAACGTGAAAAACAAAACAGGCTACACCGCTATGGTTTTTTCATGAGGTAGTTCTGTGTGTTTGAGATCATGACAAATCAATTAAATCACCCCACCCCCATACCCCACTCACTTTTAGTATCACCTATACATTGATATTTTGTCCCGAGGTGGGAACTTTATCGAACCTTCAATTTTCACTATAATATATAAGAGTTATAAAAATTAAATTTTTTAATTTTTAAAAATAAAAATTTTATTACAAAAGATATTTAAAAATCAATTTTTATTATTGTGGGAATAGTCACTAAAATGTCATCATAAAAAGTCAAAAACAAAGTTTTTATGGACAAAATTTTAAAAATATCACTAATAAATAGACTTTTAGAAACAAAATAATTTAATTTATTTTTTCAGACACAAAATTTGGCCCTAAAAGGATAATAATTTATTACTAATATACAATTTTCGTTACTAAAAATACAATAACGATACTTTTCGTAATAAAAATATTTAAATCTTAAAAAATAATTTTACTCATAAATTTTGATTTCTAAAACATTACTTTTTTTTTTTTGGTAGTGCCCATAGGCAAAATTCTACAACTACTTACAAGTGACACATTATTTGTGTTTGAGATTCTGACAAATTTTTTTTTTTTTTTTTTAAATTTGAAATCATCTACTTAAAAATATTCTGAAAAGTGAGATAATTTAATAAAATCACATGCCCTGTATTTTTTCATAAATTAGTGACTATGTATTTAATATATAATAATCCACATTATTAGAAATAAATTAAAGAGTTGCGTTTTAATGATTTTAAGTATCTGAGTAGTGCTAGGGATTATGAAAAAAATATCATAAAGATAATAATGAAAAAATTTTTATTTTTAGATTACACATACAATAAAACACCACACACTAATTAAAAGATAAAAAAATTTCATGATATATTTTTCATGGTCCCTATGGCCCCGTTTGTTTGAGGTTATAGGAAGAGAATTGAGACTACTAATACCTTGGTATCGATACTTTATTTGTTTTGAGAGATCGCCTTAGGACTACTAATACCATGGTATTACTAATACCTTTGGAAGGAAGATTCATAGTGAGGAGACAGAGATGGTATTAAAAAAATAGTGCGGGGATTAGAAATTTTTTTATTTTTTTTATTTTTTATATATTAGAATTTTTTTTTAAAATATTAATGTTTAATTTTTATATTTATTTATTTATTTATTTATTTTATATAAAAATAATTTAACAATTTCTCACTATTAATTCCCTCACTATCAATCCCTTTACTATTAATTCTCTCATTATCAATTCTCTTATTAACAATCACCTCACTATTAATTCCCTCACTACCAACCTCTCCATCTCTGAAACCAAACGGCTACGTGCACTTCAAAAGTATATGTAACTGGATAATGGACCATGTTTTGTGCTGATGAAGGTAGGTCTATAGGAGACTACAAACTACCCAGAAAGCAGCCAAATTATCTTCTTCCCGCGTACCATTTCTAAAGTTTTCTTAGGTCTGGTCTAAACGAACCCTTTCGTTTGACGGGTTAAGACTATTTTGAGAAGGTAATTATAATTAATTTTTTAATTAAAAATTATTTATAAATAATTTTTTTATAAAAGAAAAAGTGAGTTATAATTCATGAAAATCCACTTTTCAAAAAAAACCTTAGTAAGTTGGTCCACAAAATATTAGTCTGACTCACCCTGACCCCACTTCACAAATCCTCAAAATTTTCCACTCTTGTATTATATTGTGACAGGGGTAGGCCTATAGAGCCCACGGCCCACCATTCAAGCCCCATTATACAACCCGGCTAGCCAAACCCAATACAGCTGGAGTCCAACTGGACAGGAAACACCAATGATGCTCGGACAAGTGGCAGGCGCAGAGCAGGCCACGTCAGCAGACAAAGATCTGCAAAGTTATTGCCACAGCACATCACCATTAATGCAACCCATCACCGCATTTATTGCGACAACACCTCTCAGCCGGAATGACACCCCTGCATACAGAACAAGGCGAACCACGCCTCAAGCTTTCGGCGGGGACAATCAGAACGACAGAGACAGCGAAATGATTGCAGTTGGATATAAGCAAAGCTCGAAGACAAGAAGAAGGTTAAGTTCTTCATCTCCTATCTCTCTCTCTTTCTACATTTTTTCTACCACCTTCTCTAATTCATACACCGGAGGTTTCGCCGGGGGACTACCCCGTTCCCCGATTGAACTTGTTTGCGAGTTATCCGGTGGGCTTGAGGAGCTTGGATCGGTCCAACCCATCCACGTGGACTCCTTTGTATTATCGATTGGCGCCGTCTGGAGGCGGTTCTATCCGTCGTCGTCGGTTGTGTTCATTGTCAGGAGACCCTTTTTCCACCAACCTTTTTCATCTCATCCGTCACGTGCATGGTAACGACGATCCATGGCTTCCCACCACAATCTTTCTTGATCACCAGACCGACCCTCCCAATCCGAACAACCCACCACAGTACTTCATCGAGCTCACCAACAGCATCAACCGTATGGCCAAACAAAACCAGGCCTTAATCAACGCCCTGCTCCAACGGAACCTCCCTATTCCTCCACCACCTCCAGATATTCCATCCCATCCGGAACAAGTCCCAGGCCATACTATCCCACAACCCAATCCTCCCAACTCGGGGGGCTTTCAACCCCCTCACCCACATACACATACTCCTCCCCCACCCCCACGTCCCTCAGTCATAGCCCCAGCTCCCGAGGGAGAAGCCAGCAGTGTCCAACATCTATCCCCTTCTAGAGGCGACAACATTCCTCTTTGGGACGCAGAACTCCGAGCCATGAAACTCCAGCTCCAAGGGGTCATGCAAAACATCCAACACAAGCCCTCCACCACAAAGAACTCCCCGTCGCCTCCATCCGAGACAAACCCCTACCCCCAAGTTCAAAATGCCTACCATCGACCCCTTCGACGGCGACCGACCCGTCGACCACTGAAACCTATCAGTACACTCATGATCCTCCATGCTTTCCCGACGAAATCATGTGCCGAGCCTTCCCCGTAACCCTAAAGGGATCGGCTCGGCTATGGTTCAGCCAATTGCCACCAGATTCGGTCTCTTCATTTCAACACCTCAGTGTCTCTTTCCTGACCCACTTCATCGGAGCCCAACGCCCGGCGACGTCCGTGACCCAACTCCTCAACATCCGTCGGACCGAGGAGTCACTACGCGACTTTGTCACTCGCTTCAACACGAAGCCTTACAAGTTCTTTGAAAATGACGATAAGGTCATCCTCCACGGCCTTCATGGGTGGTCTGCGGTCATCCGATTTCCTCTTCTCTCTCTCCAAGAACCCCCCGACATCCATGGCAGCCTTGCTCTCCAAAGCCCAGAAGTATATGAACGCCGAGGACTCTCTAGCCGCTCGGCAGGACTCCACAACTAAATATCTGACCCCCAGAGAAAAAAGAAAAGACCAAGAACCCAGCAACACCCGGTCTCATAACCAAACATCCCGCTATGCTGACCGACCCCCTCGAGCCGACCGGCCGGCCCCGACCAGACCCCCCGGTCGGTTCGAGCAATATACCCCTCTCAATACACCCATGGAACAAGTTCTTCACCAAATCCAACGGGACTACCCACTCAAGTGGCCTCTCCCTCCACGGAACCCTTCCAACCGCAAAGACCAGTCCAAATATTGCCGCTTCCACCAGGATCATGGCCATAACACCGACGACTGCATCAGCCTCAAAGATCAAGTAGAGACCCTCATCCGCCAGGGGCGCCTGAGCCGATTCACAGATACACGCCCTCAGCAGAGACAAAGAGCCGAGCCCCACAGAGACAATCGCAGGCATACCCCTCCACGGCGACCAGTTCAACCCGACCAGGGGAATGACCGACCCCACCAACAACCTCGGCCTCAAGGTAATCCGCCGCCACCCGTCGGTGAAATCAGAGTTATTTCAGGTGGTCTTGCTTGTGGTGGACCATCACGCCGGCTCGAGGCGAGCTTAGAAAGATCTGGCAGGCTCGGACAAAACGATCGCGGACGACCGACCCCCCAAGCAACCCAAGCAATGGACAGAGCCCATTACTTTCACGGAAGCCGACTGTGCAGGCATCCGTTACCCTCACGATGATCCCCTTGTCATCTCCACTGTCCTCTCTAATTATAAAGTCAGACGAGTCCTCATTGACAATGGCAGCTCGTCAGACATCATTTTCCTAAACTGTTTCCGCGGTGAAGATCGGGAAGAAGGCTTGTCCCCTCCAAACTCCTTTGGTTGGTTTCTGGGTGACGGGTGACCTCGATCGGCTCCATCGATCTCCCCATCACCATTGGAAGTACCCACGGCGAGACCACGAAGTTGCTTACTTTCCTTGTTGTCGTGCCCTCCGCCTACAATGTCATCCTCGGCCGCACCGCCTCAATGCCTTCAAGCCATCACATCCACCTATCACCTTGCCCTCAAATTCCCTCTCGATTTTGGGGTCGGCAGTGAGAGGAGAAACAGACCGTCGCCAGAGAATGTTATGTTGCCTCACTCAAAGAGGTCAAACTAAAGGAGGCAATGATTATAGAAGGACTTGACGTCCGAGATGAGGACGAACCGATCGAGGCGAACACTGGAAGAACTTCGTCGGTTAACATCGACCCCACCAACCCTCAAAACCGCTAAAATCGGCGACCACCGCCTTCCCAAGCCAAGGCCGACCTCACCGCTCTCTGACCCGAAACAGAGGCGTCTTCGCTGGACCCATGCGGACATGCGGGCATCGACCCTCTTTCATAACCCACCGCCTCGATGTTGAGCCACACTTCCGACCTTACCAAGCGGGTGAAATTTTCCATCGAGCGCAACAATCTCATAGCCTGCAGAGGTTGACAAACTTCTCGAGGCCCGGTTTATCCAAACGTGGACTATCCTAAGTGGGCATCCAACGTGGTTACGGTCCGCAAAAACAATGGCAAGTGGCGTCTGCGTCGACTACTCCGATCTGAGCAGCTTTGTCCCAAAGATAGCTACCCTCTTCCGCATTGATCTCTTGGTCGGCGCCACGGCGGTCATCAAATGCTCGGCTTCATGGATGCTTTTCGGTACAACCAGATCGTGATGCACTCATCCGACCGAGAACACATCTTTTATCACCGATCGGGCACTTACCATTACCGTGTCATGCCGTTCGGACTAAAGAACGGGGCCACCTACCAGCGTTTGGTCAACAGGTCTTCCACCATCGGTCGGACGGAACATGGAAGTGTATGTGGATGACATCTTTGGTTAAGAGCAAACTTTCCGCCGACCACCTCATCGACTGCGAGACTTTTGCCACACTCGCAAATACGGATGAAACTCAACCAGAGAAGTGCGCCTTTGGCGTAGGATCTGGCAAGTTCCTCGGTTTCATGGTCAGCCAGCGCGGCATCGAGGCCAACCCTGAGAAGATCAAGGCCTTGATTGAGATGCGATCACCCAAAACCGTTAAAGAGGTCCAAAGGCTCACCGGCAGAGTGGCAGCCCTTAACCGTTTCATCTCCCGTGCAACGGATAAATGCCTACCATTCTTCAAAGTCCTGCGGCAGACTTTTGAGTGGACAACCGAATCAGAAGAGGCCTTTCAGCGGTTGAAGCGATTGCATGGCCAACCCTCCTTCTCTCTGGCGATCACCGTGAGCCCCTCTTCTCAGTACCTAGATATCAAACACATAATCGGTCTGGCACTCATCGAGAAGGGCGGCTCGATCCAACGGCGGTCTACTACATCGGCCGGGCTCTCCGGGGCGAAGCGAACTACTACCCCTATTAGAAAAACATCCTGGCCTTGGTCACTGCCTCCAGACGACTCCGCCCCTACTTCCAAGCTCATTCAATAGTGGTCCTCACCGACCAGCCCCTGAAGAAGGTCATGCAACAGCCCGAGCTCTCAGGAAGATTAATGCAGTGGTCAGTGGAACTAAGCCAGTTCGACATCTCTTATCGCCCCCGGACAGCAATCAAGGGACAGGCCGTCGCCGACTTCATCATGGAATTTACTAATCCAACCCCAACCACTACCCCTACACCCACACCAACTCCACCAGAACCGGAAGATCCATATTGTTGGACACTCAATGTCGACGGTTCGTCTCGTAGGGAGGGAAGTGGGGCTGGCCTCATCCTCACATCCCCGAGGTTATTTCAAATGTGCCCTCCGCCTCTCGTTCACGACGGCAACAACGAGGCGAATCTGGCTCTTGATAGCGAGACTTCGTCTAGCAAAGACATTGGTGTGAGCCACATCCGCGTGTTGATGACTCCCAACTTATCGTCGGCGGATCACGGGTGAATTCGATGCCAAGGATACCACAATGCGAGTTCTGAGGACATGGCTCTCACCCTTGTTCGTCTCTTCAACACCTTCCAGATCAAACACATACCTAGGGCGGAAAACTCCAAAGCAGATGAGATGGCTCAGCTCGCCTCCGCCGACCAATCCGACCTCAGCCATGGAGTTCGCCTCGAATACCTGACTCAGCCAGCCATCTCACCCGACCTGCAAGAAGTGCAATTCCTTCAGACGGAACCCATCCCTTGGGCATCTGACATCTTCCTCTTCTTGACTGCGGGAGAACTGCCAGATGACCAACAGCAGGCTGCCAAGGTCAGAGCTCGGTCGGCTAACTACATTCTGGTCGACGGTGTCCTTTACAAACGCGGCTTCTCACGGCCGTACCTGCGATGTCTCAGCCCCGCCCAAGCAACCTATGTGATGCAAGAGATCCATGAAGGAATATGTGGCAACCATTCAGGTGGCAGATCTCTCGCACACAAAGTACTCCGTACGGGATACTTCTGGCCGACCCTCAACAAGGATGCCTCTGACTTCGTGCTGAAATGCGACAAATGCGGTAACCGCCGCCAACATTCCCCATGCTCCTCCCACCGAGCTGATCTCCCTCTGGACCTCTTACCCGTTCGCCAAATGGGGTATCGACCTGGTTGGTCCACTACCCTCTGGCCGAGGCCAGACCAAGTTCGCGATTGTTGCCATTGATTACTTCACCAAGTGGGTCGAGGCAGAACCTCTCGCCACAATCTTGAGCGGAACACCACCAAGTTTATCGGCAATCGATTGTATGCGGGTTTGGCATCCTCGGGCCATCGTCTCCGACAACGGCAAGCAGTTCGACAATGCTAGATATCGGAAATTTTGTGCAGATCTCCAAATTCAACCATGCTTCTCTTCCCCCGGTCACCCCCAAGCAAATGGCCAAGTTGAGGTCACCAATCGCTCTCTCCGAAGATCATCAAAACTAAGCTCGGCGCTAAAGGCCTCTGGTGAGGCGCCACATGTACTCTGGGCCTACCGAACCCTTTGGGACTCCTCTGGAAACCCTTTTCGCCTAACATCTGGTTGAGGCGGTCATTCTGTAGAAGTCGGTCTGCCCACCCTGGTCCTACATCCAGATCTCGCCTCAAGAAGAACCGTCGGCAGACTGGATCTCATTGAGAGCTCGAGAGAGGCTGCTGGCTGTTAGATTGGCCTCGTGCAATGAGAAAATGAGAGCACACTACAACCGCGAGTCGATCAGGGAGTTCTCCATTGGCGACCTTGTCTTGAGAGAAGCAACTCTTGCCACAAAGAATCCAACCGAGGGCAAATTGGCAGCCAAATGGGAGGGGCCTTACGTGGTGAAGGCCCGACCACGGCCAGGCACATATCGACTTCAAGACATAGATGGCCGAGACCTTCCCCATCCCTGGAATGCTGAGCATCTGAAGCGTTACTATCAATGAATCCTTACTTTTGTGTTGTCGAAATTGTTGTATTTTCCTTTTTCAATACATAATACAAATGCCTTAGGAGTTCCCACTTTCTATAATTCAAGCTGTGCGAATGTAGCTTCCATGCAACTTTTCTTTCTTGTGCCGCTTTTCAAAAGCCTCGGCCGGACTGAGCACTTCAAAGCCTCGGCAGAGGAGCACTCAAAGCCTCGGTCCGACTGAGCACCTTCAAAAGCCTCGGCGACCGAGCACTCAAAGCCTCGATCCGACTGAGCACCTTCAAAAGCCTCGGCGGACCGAGCACTCAAAGCCTCGGTCCGACTGAGCACCTTCAAAAGCCTCGGCAGACCGAGCACTCAAAGCCTCGGCCGGACTGAGCACCTTCAAAAGCCTCGGCGGACCGAGCACTCAAAGCCTCAGTCGACTGAGCACCTTCAAAGCCTCGGCGGACCGAGCACTCAAAGCCTCGGTCCGACTGAGCACCTTCAAAAGCCTCGGCCAGACCGAGCACTCAAAGCCTCGGCGGACTGAGCACCTTCAAAGCCTCGGCCAGACCGAGCACTCAAAGCCTCGGCAGACTGAGCACCTTCAAAGCCTCGGCGGACCGAAGGCACTCAAAGCCTCATCCGACTGAGCACCTTCAAAAGCCTCGGCCAGACTGAGCACTCAAAGCCTCGGTCAGACTGAGGCACTTTCAAAGCCTCGGCCAGACCGAGCACTTCCCAAAGCCTCGGTCAGGCCAAACCTGAGCATTTTCACAAGCCCCAGTAAGACCTATGAGTGAAGGCTCATCAAACAAAACACTCAGCCATGGCCTGACACTTAATCACAATTTCAACATACTTTGACACTTAGTCATATTTTAAAGATGTCTGCCCATATTTCACTTGCAAATCACATGTTCAGCATTGCATTTCAACCTACTTTTTTAAGGCAATTTGACACTTAGTCATATTTTAACGAGGTCTGCCCACATTTCATCGGCATATTACATCTTCAACTTCACATTCCAGCCTACTCCTTTTTCAGTAATTTGACACTAAGTCATGAACACCCCAGTGCACACAGTAATTACAAGAAAAATATACAGACCAAACCAACACAAGAAGAAAGATATACTGGCATCATCAATTAGAACCATAAGTGTCATTTTATTTATTCAAAAATGTGTGTACAAGCTACATACATCCCTTGCAAAAAAAAAAAAAAAAAAAAAAAAAAAAAACAAAACAACATATGTATACAAAATTGTCCCCCAGATCACTCCTCCTCCTCACTGGAGACCAACTCTGCTTCTTCTACCCCCTCGTCTAGGGGGGTCTGGGCCACATCCTCTTCCTCCACTACCACCCTGCTGAAGTCAAGCTCTGGGAACAACTCTTCGGCTTTGCGTTTGAACATTCTCCAGCCGCTGTCCCAGAACTCTGCCATTTCATGCTTATAAAAATCTGATCGTTGGAAGCTCTCTATAACTTCAGACTCAGGTCTTCCTTCAGCCGTTGTCCGTGATGGGCCAGCCCCCCCAGACTCTTCCCTGGCCAAGCTGCTGGCAACCGCTGCATCAATGGCCATCTGGAACTCAGGAGACCCTTTGAATTGAGTAACCGCTGCAACACAAAGATCAGGGTAGGCTGCCCTTTCCGAGGCCGCTCTCGCCTTCTCTTCGTGCAGCTCTTTTTGTAGGGCCTCCTTCTCAGCTGCAGCCTTGGCCCGCTCAGCCTCCAACTCCCTCTTCCAGACCTCCCCCTCCGCCGCCAACTTTCCCCTCTCTGTTTCAAATTGTTTCAGCAGGCTCTCCCTCTGCTCCAGCGCCCTAGCACGCTCATCCTCCACCTCCTTTTGCAGAGCCTCAGCCTTCGCATCTGCCTCATCCTTCTGCCCGACGAGCTTTTCATTATCACTCATGGCCTCCTCATGCCGCTCGACTGCAACGGCGCACGCTCTTTGGGCCTCCTCCACCTTCTTTCGCTCTCCAGCAAGTTGGAATTCCAGCGACACCACCCGACGGCGTGTGTCTTCTAGATCCACTTTGACTGTTTTCAGCTCGGCATGGGAAGTCTTCCACTCTGCATTCTCCTTCTTCAACTTAGCCAGCTCTGCCTTGGTCTGATCGGTCTTCACCTTAGCAGCACCAGCCTTCCTCAGCAGAGCCCCTGCTAGGGTAGTTACCTCCATTTGGGCGGAGCATAACCCCCTGAACAAGTCGGCCTCGTTGAACCCAGAGGCCTTGAGCCGTTTCGTCCACAATCTTGACCAAGCGATGCGCCACCGCCTTAGGCGGGCCTCCATCCCCTCCATCTCCAGGCCCACGACCAGCGTGGTATATTGTGGCACCCAGACTAACCCCCCCTTCCTGGGGCGCAGGACCCCACAGGGTCGCTCCTCCATCCTTTGTTCAGACCCCACAGGGTCGCTCCTCCATCCTTTGTTCAGACCCCCACAGGGTCGCTCCTCCACCTTGTTCAGACCCCCAGGAGTCGCCCCTCCTCCCTTTGCTCCGGATCCCTGCTCCCCACCCCTATGCTGGTCGCAGCCCTCATTGGCACAACGTCTCTAACTTGTGAAGACACATCCACCACCTCTGGGACGCTCACCCCTTCGGCAGTCTCCTCTGTAACCAGGGCCTCCTTCATCTTCTTAGGCCTAGACTCCTCTGCAGCCCCCTCTGGGGCTCCCCTTTTCTTCTTCCTCTTCAGACCCTCTCCCCCCTCCCTTGCTTTCTCCTTCAAAGGGTCCACAGGGAGCTTCCGCGGCTCGAATGTGCTAAGATCCTTCCCTCCGGGGGCTTGGGGCGAGGTCGAATCCTCTCCTCATAGCGATTGAGGCGGTCGGTCGGCTCGGGCCTCTGTCAACCTCTGAGCCCTCGGTAGCATGCTGATCCTCCTCCTCTGTGCCCTTCTCTTGGCCTCCAACTCCGCTCGGTCGAGATCCCCCCCGACCGGTTGTGGTCCCAACCCCGCCTCAAACAGGGCAGATGGCTGCACCAGCTCGTCCCACCTAACTTTTTCCCTCTCCCTCCACTCCTTCACCTTTCTTACCCTCTCCTCCACCACCGCACTCCCCTTTGACTCCACAAACTTGGTCGGCACCTTCCACGTCTTGCGTGCCCCAGCCCCTCCAGAGTTGGACACATAGAACCCCCTATGCCCCCAACCTTAAATCGTGGTTGGCAACCACGCCAAGCCCTTCCTGCCACGGCACAGAGGGTTACCCAAGTCTCCTGCGCCGACGCTTTGTAGCAGCAAAAGAATTCGTCCGCTGTCATGGCCTCCCCCTCCATTGCCTTCGGCCAGGCGCTTGCACACGACAACAAAATCTTCCATGAATTGGGCATCAGCTGTCCTGGTGCCATGTCCAGGGTTAAGCACCTCCACCACAATCCGCGGCAGCGGCAATCGCAGCCCACCTTTCAGCGCCTCCTCGTAGAGGGAGAACTCCCCTGGCCTCACGTCCGATGGCCGGTCTGTGGACTTTGGCACCACCAACCTCACTTCCGCCGGAATCTGGTACTTTTCGCGGATAGCCTCCAACTCCGCCGCCGTTACAACGGACCTATCAGCCCTCGAGTGCCAATGATCCGGTTCCACCTGGCTGACTGGCTCCGGCACCGATGGCACCTCCACCCTCACTGATCTATACTGCTGCGCCAGCTCCACAGCATCGTCCTCTCCTAGCGGATCCGTCCTCACATTCCCAGTCCCTTCCTGCGCCATTACTAAACTGTATTTGCGAATAGCTTCGGATGCAGGTTCCAGAAAATCGCAGAAGTGTTTTAATGGGGTATCGTGAGCAACAAAGGAGTTGATACTTTGGATATTTTGAGTTTTTGTAAACAAGTAGGTGAATCGTATGATACCAAAAGCCCACGGCTTGCCCGTATTCCAAGGATCCCAATTAATTTTCGCCAGTTTGAAAACTTTTCAAATTATCCGCCAAAACTGTCTCATCAATGCCCATAATAATACCCCTGACGTTTCACTCCTAATCCAACGCTTGACGTTCCACATCCCCCCACGTGTACGGTCCAGATGCAGATTACGCCTCACCCTGTCTTTTCCACTTCAAGTCATCACGTGACACGCCGCCTCTTGAGCCCCGCGCCCTTCCGCTCGGCCACCCTCACGGTCGGCTTCTCCCACTCGGTCACCCTCACGGTCGGCTTCTCCCACTCGGTCACCTCACGGTCGGCCTCACCCGCTCGGCCACCCTCACGGTCGGCTTCTCCCACTCGGTCACCCTCACGGTCGGCCTCAATCGCTCGGCCACCCTCACGGTCGGCTTCTCCCACTCGGTCACCCTCACGGTCGGCTTCTCCCACTCGGTCACCCTCACGGTCGGCCTCACCCGCTCGGCCACCCTCACGGTCGGTTTCTCCCCGGCCCTCCCTGATCGGCCTCTCCCACTCGGCCACCACCTCACGGTCGGCTCGGCCACCCCGCAGTCAGTTACCCTTCCTTACTATTATTATTCCCTTCGTTGGTCTAAAGCTGCACTCGGGAATAGGGGACTACTGACAGGGGTAGGCCCATAGAGCCCACGGCCCACCATTCAAGCCCCATTATACAACCCGGCTAGCCAAACCCAATCTGGTGAGTCCAACTGACAGAAACACCAATGATGCTTTCGGACAAGTGGCGGCGCAGAGCGAGCCACGCGTCGGCAGACAAAGATCTGCAAAGTTATTGCCACAAAGACATCACCATTAATGCAACCCATCACGCATTTATTGCGACAACACCTCTCAAATGGAATGACACCCCTGCATCTGAACAAGGCGAACCACGCCTCAAGCTTTCGGCGGGGACAATCAGAACGACAGAGACAGCGAAATGATTGCAGTTGGATATAAGCAAAGCTCGAAGACAAGAAGAAGGTTAAGTTCTTCATCTCCTATCTCTCTCTCTTTCTACATTTTTTCTACCACCTTCTCTAATTCATACACCGGAGGTTTCGCCGGGGGACTACCCCGTTCCCCGATTGAACTTGTTTGCAGGTTATCCAGTGGGCTTGAGGAGCTTGGATCGGTCCAACCCATCCACGTGGACTCACTGTATTATCATATTGAAAGCGAAATTACAAAATAATAATAATAAATAAATAAATAAATAAATAAAATTTGACTCATATAGTAAAATATTTTTTTAATTTTTAATTTAGTCAATTTAAATTTAAAATTTTTTATTTGTTTTCAATCTAAATCATCTACTTATTTCCATTAAGTAAAATTGTCAAAAAAAAAATGTATCTTAATCATTGAACTTGGCATAGGTGTATGGAAAATGTCTAAAATACCATTTTCATTGATTTATATAACTAAAATATACTTTTTCCTGACAGTTTTATTTAACACAATTAAGTATATGGTTTAAATTGATAAAATTAAAAATTTAGAATTTATTTTGTTGTAAGGCTTCTTGAGAATTTTTTAAAAAAATTTCTCCTATAATGAATTATAATTATAACAAAAATTAAATATAACATATAACTAATAACAAAACCATCCAAATTTAAAAGAGAAAATTCTTAAATGCACAAAATAAAACTTACGTAAATGAAGAGATTCAAACTCTTATACACAAAAGAAAGGTGCAAAGTTCTAGCCAAAGCCAAATGTAAATATTTAAAAAGAGATTTTTAAACTTATCCACTACGATGTAATTGCTTCACTTCAACCATACAAAACAAATCAATTATCACAATAATAATGGGAATCTTACTTTTTTAAGTATTATGAAGGAATTGTTGGTTGCCACTTTGCTTTTATTTCTAATGGCTTTCTTTAACCAAGCATCAATAACACAACTTCAAAATTTTAAAATTATCAATATCAACATAAGGGATTGCAAGAAAATAGGGGAAAATACTTGTTAGTGACATTTTCAAAACTTAATTACAAAATCATGAAAATTTTTATGATTTTACACATTAATGTTTATGAAGAATATTACTAATTTGTAAATATTTTTTTACCTTTACACTCATAAGTAATTTTCTCAAGAAAATACAACGGTGGATTAATAAAAATAGACAATTAAATAAATGGTGAATACATGATTGTACAAACAAGAAGTCTCAATTTGTATAAATTTGTTCTATCTGCCAAATTAATCTAAGAATTTGCAAATGTTGATATTTTTTATGATTTTGTAAGTTGTTTCAATTCAGTACTTCTAATTATCTCCTTCCAAAATTTTGAGCCTAGTACTTCAATGGGTTCAATGATCTTCACTAAAAATGATTAATGCTTTCTTGATATTTCATTTTTAAACGGGTCTACAAAAAGAAAAGAAAAGAAAAAAAAAGGGTGAAACTTTTGTCACAGCCAAAAGTTCCAAATGATGAATTCTTTAATATTGAGATTCAATTCCAAGGTTCATCATTGCTTTTGAATTTGGTCCGTGTTTTCTCCAAACTGGTTATTGGACTTAAAGGAAATGGGAATTGAAATTCACAAATCTTTTCTTCTGTTTGATTGGCAGGAAAAAAAAAAAGAAAAAAAAGGCATTTCTGTTTGGTTGCTGGGAAAAAAAAACAGAGTAAGGAAAAATATGAACAAGAAAATCTTTGTACTATCATTCTCTCTGAGAATAAAACAGAGGATTCAGAATATTGGCTTTCTGGGTAACCATCACTTTATTGATTCAGAATCAAACTGTGAAAGCAATCATTTCAGTTTTTCTGGTTCTTCAAGGTAAAGTATGAGTGATACAGAATATGAACAAGAAGTTTTACTTAAATTGCTGTGGATTCATTTCCATTGAATAGAAAATCCATACAAATTACAAAAGAGTGATACAAAATAACAAAATACACTGATGGTCTGTGAAAATATTGCCTAGAACACTAATGGATGAAAATGAAAACTGAAAATTTAGAGAGAGTCTAAATATAGAGAGAAATATTTTAAAGCATTGTAAAGAACTTCATGGGTATGGAAAGATACATTTTTTCTGCATCTTCTTATCGATCATTGAATTTGACGTATTGATCGGTGAGACCATCTATGGGCAGCTACCATTGTTGTTGTGAGACTGATGGCCGCGACGACAACGACGACAACAAGAACAGAACAGAGAAGCCATGGATTGAGCTATGTAATCAAACATCATGGTCTTCACCAGCCTCCTCTTGGCTGGAATCACACTTCCTTTCTTGGGTTTGAAGAATGGCTCTGTCTTGGCCTCAACCACTTCCTCAATTGGCTTCATCACCACCACAACCACCATATCTCTCTCTCTCTCTCTCTCTCTCTCTCTCTCTCTCTCTCTCAATTGGGAGCAGCTCTTTTCTCTTTTCTAATTGTTACAACTGAAGGAATATCTAGAACTGAGTTGTTTTTTAAATGAGCCAATGGAAGAGGAAAAGCACTGAATGACCAACACGAATGTCATGTCATGAACAATTGGGAGCAGCTCTAAATTGGCATTATTATTTAATTATTTTTTATCTTTTGCTTTTCAGTGAGATAACCTAAATAAATATATTTTTTGATTTTTTATAAAAAAAAAATATACAAAAAAATAAAGAAATGATGTGATCAAAAAATAAAAAAATAAAAATAAAAAATGTGTACTTATTAGTTTATGCCAAACAAGAAAAATTAAGACTTATTTTTTCATTTTATTATATATTAGTGATGCTAAATCTACGATATCATTATTATACAAATTTTTACTCAAAAAATTGTAATTGTTTTTTGGAAAAATTTCAAATTAGGATAAAACTTCAAAAATAATTATAAATTAGTGATAAAATTTATCAGTATTAATATTAATAATTATAATTACAATTTTTTTCATACATATATAATAATTTTTTAAAATTATCCCTGGTTAATTTTCCCTTGATTTTAAATGACCCAAAAGATGGGAAAAAGCACTAAATGACCAACACGTCATGAACAGATCTTTTCTGTGGCTCTAATTTATCTTAATCAAATTATAATTTCATATATAGATCCTTTCTTTGGATCTTACTTTAATCCGTAATGTAATAATATCAAATATTGCAAATTAGTGGGATAGTAAAATAATATTTGTATTTTTATAATTGTGAAAATATCTAGTATATATAGTGCAAGTTCTTTCTGTTTTTGATGCAAATCTTTCCTCTGTCATAATTGTACCAAAAAAGATTTTATCTATAATATAATTATTTTTTTACTGTATACCCATACCCTTGTTGAGCCTCAAAGCCCACAAGGTATGGATTAACAGGTTTATTAGAATGTGCAGTACTTGGTAGCTTCTAACTAGAGATCATTAGTTGACTCAACCAATGGACTTGTTGGTCTTTTGGTGAAGACTCCATGTAGACAATTTGTGATCAGAAGGTTGATTAAGATTGTGTTTGGATTAAAAATTTGTGGAAAGAAAAGAAAAGTGATCACAAAAGTGAACAAAATTTAGCTTTTATATTTGATTCATTTTGTCTTTTATTTTTTCTTTGCCTCCACAGATTTTTTCTCAAATTTTTGTTCCAAACTCATCCTAAATCTATTCTATAAATTGATGTATGTCTTCCCTTTTTCTTTTTCTTTTTTTCTTTTTTTTTTGTTTATTTATTTGTGATCTTTTTTATAAAATTGTTGAGTTTTCCATAAGCTTGTTATAATGTATTGTAATTGAATGCAATACAATTTAATCATGAACAGGTCTAGAATTATTACTATGAGAGTACGAAAATATGTTTAAAAATGCAAACTCTTATAATCTTAAATTATTTAAAAAAATTAATATAATATATAATATTTTCCAATTTTTGGGGTTTGGTCACCCCCGCCCGCACTTCTCTATATTCACCCTTGAATTTAATATAAATTTATGAAATTTGTAAATATGGCCCTTTTTTTATATAAAAATAAAAATTAAAAATTAAAGAGTTGACTATTAGTCCTAATGTCATGTTGTCGTTATCCCTTATTTATTGGCATAGTATAATGAATGTGTATTCTTATGATTGCATATGTTGTTTTTTTGGAAGAACTACATACAGGTAGAAGAAAGGGAAAAAGAATAATCAATTTATGGGGTATAAGTGGCACTTGCATCTCTACAGTTTTTCATTTACATCCCACCACAAACACACTTATATTCCTTATGTATTGGTAATTTTTTTCCCCCCTCCTCCCACCTTCACGTAGTTCTCCCTCATATTTTGGAAACGGAAATCTTAATTGTGATGAGATTTAATTTTTTTATTTTTGATGGATATGCTATAATTCTTATCAAATAAATTATTTCTAATTGGTTATTTAAAGATGAAAGGTCCAGTTGGAGGAACTTGAAATCTAACTAAAAAAAGTATTTTCAAATGGAATTTCATATCTTGAACAAGAAAAATGTTTGTTTACGCAATCGATAGTGTGTGAACAAAATATTTTGTGATTGATGAAGGGGCTAAATATAAATGGAGCGGGTTAAAGTTATTGGGCCGGTCCAACTCATCAAGCTCAAATCCGATTGGCCAAACACCGGCATGTGCTAGCCACATCAAGTCCATAGCCACATCGATCATCCCCCAAGTCCTTGAGCACTTGGACCAAACCTGTCATAACAAGGCCAACTTAGACAAAGTCCTAAAATGGGCCGAACCCATATCGAACTATACAAGTCGAATCCATAAGTAGAACTACATGGGCCGAGCCCCTTAGTAGAACCAACGTGGGATAAGCTCACACGAAGTCATCCATATAGGCCCAGTCCATCTCTACAACAAACTTCATAAAAGGCCGAACAAGGTTGGGCCGAGGAACCGAGCAGACTAGGTAGAGGCCTCCAGTGTTAGGCATCTAAGCTGTTAACATGCATCAAGTGTCACCTCAGCTGGTCCCTCTAAGAATTAAGGAAACTATTAAGAGAATGAAAGTGCAATGATGTATATAGGGTTCAAGTGAGCATGTGCAAGCATTGATGACCAGCTCAGTAATCTCCCACCTGAGATATGATAGAGAGCACCAAGAGATACCAAAGCTCCCTCACTTTCACCTTGAAAAGCAAGTCAAGTCATCTATATAAAAAACACACCCATCTCATTGCAAAGTAATTCCTGACTATCACACATACATACACTCTCCATTTCCCTCTCTACACCTAGAGAGGCTTCATCTTCTTCTCCGACTCCTAACTTTCACGTTAGAGGGGTTTCTAGCCAACCCTGGCTCGGTAGCTCTTAGGGTTCTCTCATTTTGCAGGCCCCTCAATTCCTAGTTCGTCTAGTTTTGTCTCGATCCAAACCTGCCTCTATATTTCGAGGATGTAACCAGCCAGTAATCCCGGATTACCCGGCCTCAAAGATAGAATTTATAATACATATACGTAATTAATAATGGAGCTAGAAGCGGAAATAGAGTATAAAATTTGTCCATCGAGTTGTGCATACATGCAATGAACATAAACATATATGTTATATCTCACGTCATATCATAACATTTAGAAATATCATCTTATAGATCCAAGGAAAATTATTCGGTACTCAAGCATCACATACCAAAAACTAATCATAAATCACCATGCTCTCTATCATTCCTCTCTCTATCACCCAACCAAATCAGAGTTCTACCTCCAATCACAACTATTAAGCACCACGTGATCATGCCATTACAGCACAAAACAACTTCTCCCAATTGGATTAGACCTAGGTCCATGTTTAAAGAGCAATAATACATCCCTCTAATTTTGGAGCTGTAATTAAGCTCTAATGATGTGATAGGGAATTGTCACGCCCCAAACTCGCCCCGAAAAGTTTGGCAACGAGACCGGCCAGTAATCCTAGATTACCACAGGCCTTACTGAACAAAACATAAATAAAACGGGGCTCGCGGAAGCACATACAAAATATAAAGAGTCCAAGAGCTGTGCATTTATATGAACAAGTTTTATATACATGCCAAAAATAATAATTACACACTATTTCACATAACATGATTAGGAACATTACATAAGTATTTGCTACAAATAAAAAAAAGACAAAACTCTTTCACGGCCTTCCAGGCCTGGCCCCAGTTCGGAGGCACTCAAAACTCCTAGTTAGGCTTCAAAACGGCGGCTCGGCTCGAGACTCCGCCTAGGCTTGGCTTTCTGAATGCTCACCTATAAATACATAACTACAAGCAATGAGCTAAAGCTCAGCGAGTAACACTAAAATAAAGGGTTAGTGAATGAATTCTAACATTTCATATATATAGTTATAAATAGTCAACAGTCATTAATGGCATAATCCACAGAACCTTTCATTCCAGTCTATCAATTTAACAGTCTAACGGTCTAACGAGATCTCGTAACTGGCCATGGGCCTTCATCTTCATGCCCTAACCCATGACTGATCACATCATGGGCCTCCATGTTCATGTCGCACCCATGACCTAACTATCTATGGATGCCATACTAGATTTGCAAATTAGGACATTCGTTCACAGTTTAAAATCACCTTTCAAAACATATCATATCATAACATATCACTTTTAAACATAGTTCATAATAACATAACTTTACAGAAATGTTACTCACAGTGGATTTCCAAAATCGGTTGCACGGTCTTCGAGGTTTGTCCTGCAATTAGCATTATAAAACATTTCTTAACATTCATTACCATCATACATTAAATCATTCTTGCCTCTCTTTCCTTCCTTCACTTTAATTCATGCCATAACATTCATTCTTTACTTCATTTCATGTTCATTTCATGCTCATAAGATACTGAATGATGCAATTAACATGATAAAATCAAGTATACAACTTTCCCAAAAAGTTCCTAAAATAAGCCTTCCCGCTCGAGCGCCACTTTGTCCACTCGAGCGGACTGTAAAATGTCCAAAACTACTGGGAGGTCGATATCTACGCTCGAGCGAGATTCCCTCCGCTCGAGCGGACCATGCAAAATCCGAAACTCTGGTTCTTCTTCAAGCTTCCATTCTCTACTTTACAAAATCAATTTCCATTACATGAATTCCATAACCCAAAATACTTGAATTCATCTTAAATCAACATCAAAAACTTCAATTCAAAACCCACATGCATCTTTTACAAGATCAAACCCATGAACATGTATATAAAAGCTTCATTTTCAACTTCCATGGAGGTTTTGAGGAAGAACCTCCTTTAAGCCAAATAAACATGAACCAAACCATCCTAAACCATGATCTTAAGTTCAACATGCAAGAATCAATAATCTACTTCAAGAATTTAACGAGAATCCTTACCTTAATCACTTAAGAAGCTTGATTTTCCCCCTTTTCCTTTCTCTTGTTCTCCCTTTTTCTTCTCTTTCCCCGAACTCTCTCTCTCTCTCTCAGATTTTTCTCTTTTTAGTTTGAGTCAAATGAGTCAAAAAGCAAAGCATCCTTATCTATTAATATATATATATATATACATCAAATAACCCATAATGCCCACAACACTTGAGCCAAACAAGACCCTTGTTCTTATAAATAGAATTGTGCCATAACACTTGAGCCAAACGGGACCTAGCGAATCAGACGAAATTCAGTCTTCAATTTATTTTCTCAAAAGCCTCTAAAAATTCCCTGTATCACATATGCGTGTTCGATTTCATTTTCTGAACCCATTACAGTCATCCATTTTAGTCCCGAAGTTGTAGCATCAACAGATATTTTCTAAATCAACCAGATATTCTTCAATAAATTATATTAACACATAATTAATTACCGAAAATCAAATCATATAGCTGTCGTTAATTACACTCTCTCAACTTAAAAAGTTTGGTCCTCCAAACTTAACTCCAAATCAGAATCTCAAGTATACATTACCAATCCTTCTACATAGATGTTCAATTCAAAGCATTGATGTAACCATCCCTTAATCAAATAATAGCAAAGGGAATAACATAGGTAAATTTGGGGCCGTCGTCGTCATATATGCTATATTTTCATCGCATAGGTCACATGGCTAATTTCATAATAGATAACGAAAGTCATACCTGTCTTCGCTTTTCTAGTATTCTGTGTCTTATCTGCTACTAAAGTGAAAACTCTTGCTTGCCTTAACGTGTTCCTCGAGTAGTATGTAGTTGTCATTGGTGTCATTGTTGAATTACTTCCATTGGTAACGGGTCTTTCATTCCTTGGATAACCTTGTGGGCAAGTCCTGGCCATATGTTCTCTCTGTCCACATTTGTAACAAGTTCCTGTTCCAAGGCGGCAAATGCCCCAATGCTGCTTCCTACATTCCTGACAAATAGGTTTACCAACACTTCCACTACTTCCCCTTTGTGTATTATAACTCAAACTTGAATTCAGATTCTCATTCACGGAAGTCACTGATTCACTAACTGAGTCCGCTTTCTATTTTTTAAATCTTCTACTGTCAGCTTCAATCATTGTTGGTGATTTGGATACTTTCAAACTAGCAATATTTGCTTTGGACATTAGGGCCCTATCAAGTACATCAACGTATTTTTCTAATTTCAAAACATTTACCCGGTCAAGGATCTCAACATGTAGGCCACCCTCAAACTTCCTCGCCTTCTTGTATTCTGTATCAACCATGTGAGGAGCATACCGAACTAATTCAGTAAATTTACTCTCATACTCTGCTACTGACATAGTACCCTGCTTCAGCTGTTCAAATTCTGAAACTTTCCTATCTCGCATGCACTGTGGAAAATATTTTTCATAGAACATTTCTTTGAATCGGTCCCAAGTCAAATCCCTATTCGCATCTCAAACTAGCATCCACCATCTTCTCGCTTCTTCTTTCAGAGTAAATGTTGCTAGTAAAACTTTATAGGCATCCGTACACGGAAACACCTCAAAAATTTTCTCAGTCTCAAGTACCCATGCCTCTGCTGTTAATGGCTCAATACCTCCTGCAAATTCTGGTGGTTTCAATTTCTTATACTTCTGTGTAAGGGTGATAATATCATCATTAGGGATCGGTTCCATTTGCACAGGTGGTGGAGGAGGAGGTGAAAAAGGTTGTCTCGGTGGTGGTTGGCCTTGCTCTAGCTGTTGTCTAACCAATCCAGTCAAAGCTTCTACCATTCTTTCCAACCGAGTCATTCTAGCATCAGAAGATTCAGTCTCATCTACATTCCTTGCATTGGTATTCTCCATTGGTCTCTAGAACCCATAACAGATAAAACATTTCATTTTCAACATACAGCCTCTGTTGCCTCATTAATTTCAATTCTCATTTCCATAAACACACACACACATGCACACATGTTCATGCCATGCTCTATTTCTTTTCTAATGCACCCTACATCTCATATGGACACGTGTGTGAGTAATTTAACTCGTGCGCTCTGATACCACTCACACGCCCAAACTCGCCTCAAAAGTTTATAACGAGACCGCCAAGAATCCTAGATTACCACAGGCCTTACTGAACAAAACATAAATAAAACGGGGCTCGCGGAAGCACATACAAAATATAAAGAGTCCAAGAGCTGTGCATTTATATGAACAAGTTTTATATACATGCCAAAAATAATAATTACACACTATTTCACATAACATGATCAGGAACATCACATAAGTATCTGCTACAAATAACAAAAAGACAAAACTCTTTCACGGCCTTCCAGGTCTGGCCCCAGCTCGGAGGCACTTAAAACTCCTGGTTAGGCTTCAAAACGGCGGCTCGGCTCGAGACTCCGCCTAGGCTTGGCTTCCTGAATGCTCACCTATAAATACATAACTACAAGCAATGAGCTAAAGCTCAGCGAGTAACATTAAAGTAAAGTGTTAGTGAACGAATTCCAACATTTCATATATACAGTTATAAATAGTCAACAGTCATTAATGGCATAATCCACAGAACCTTTCATTCCAGCCTATCAATTTAACAGTCTAACGATCTAACGAGATCTCGTAACTGGCCATGGGCCTTCATCTTTATGCCCTAACCCATGACTGATCACATCATGGGCCTACATGTTCATGTCGTACCCATGACCTAACTATCTATGGATGCCATACTAGATTTGCAAATTAGGACATTCGTTCACAGTTTAAAATTACCTTTCAAAACATATCATATCATAACATATCACTTTTAAACATAGTTCATAATAACATAACTTTACAGAAATGTTACTCACAGTGGATTTCCAAAATCGGTTGCACGGTCTTCGAGGTTTGTCCTGCAATTAGCATTATAAAACATTTCTTAACATTCATTACCATCATACATTAAATCAATCTTGCCTCTCTTTCCTTCTTTCACTTTAATTCATGCCATAACATTCATTCTTTACTTCATTTCATGTTCATTTCATGCTCATAAGATGCTGAATGATGCAATTAACATGATAAAATCAAGTATACAACTTTTCCAAAAAGTTCCTGAAATAAGCCTTCTGCCGAAGCGCCACTTGGTCTCGGCCGAATATCATAAATGTCCAAAACTGCTGGGAGGTCGATATCTACGCTCGAGCGGGATTCCCTCCGCTCGAGCGGACCATGCAAAAATCCAAAACTCTGGTTCTTCTTCAAGCTTTCATTCTCTACTTTACAAAATCAATTTCCATTACATGAATTCCATAACCCAAAATACTTGAATTCATCTTAAATCAACATCAAAAACTTCAATTCAAAACCCACATGCATCTTTTACAAGATCAAACCCATGAACATGTATATAAAAGCTTCATTTTCAACTTTCATGGAGGTTTTGAGGAAGAACCTCCTTTAAGCCAAATAAACATGAACCAAACCATCCTAAACCATGATCTTAAGTTCAACATGCAAGAATCAATAATCTACTTCAAGAATTTAACGAGAATCCTTACCTTAATCACTTAAGAAGCTTGATTTTCCCCCTTTTCCTTTCTCTTGTTCTCCCTTTTTCTTCTCTTTCCTCGAACTCTCTCTCTCTCAGATTTTTCTCTTTTTAGTTTGAGTCAAATGAGTCAAAAAGCAAAGCATCCTTATCTATTAATATATATATACATCAAATAACCCATAATGCCCACAACACTTGAGCCAAACAAGGCCCTTGTTCTTATAAATAGAATTGTGCCATAACACTTGAGCCAAACGGGACCTAGCGAATCAGACGAAATTCAGTCTTCAATTTATTTTCTCAAAAGCCTCTAAAAATTCCTGGTATCACATAGGCGTGTTCGATTTCATTTTCTGAACCCATTATACCATCCATTTCGGTCCGGTTGTAGCATCAACAGATATTTTCTAAATCAACCAGATATTCTTCAATAAATTATATTAACACATAATTAATTACCGAAAATCAAATCATACAGTTCCGAGTCGTTACAGGAATAAAAAAAATTAAAAAAAATAAAATCAAGGCCAAAACATCACATCATAGTAGGGTCCACTCCCATTACTGTTCGTTAGAGCTCCTTTATTAAAACTCCCAATCATTTTTCATGTTTAAATTGCCTGTTAAACAAACTCTCCAACTAATTCTTTAAATTTACAAAGATGTCAAATTTATTGAAAAAAATTACTATGTGATAATTTACATTTTAAAATTAATATTTTCAAAAAAACTAACAAGTCTTCTTGAAGTGTCAAATTTATTATTTTATTATATTTTTATTTTATGCAATAAACAAAGGAGTTTTTTTTTAGTAAATTTCATTGTTAAGACTTATATTTCATCTAATCTATATTCTTTTTTAGTATTCCATTAGGTTCCATTTGGTGTAATATGACTAAATCACCTTCTAACTTTATCTGCTTATTTCTATTTTGAAATTAATACCAATAAAAAAATAACAACAATTTCTTATTCCATGGAGAAAATCTCTTATTTATTCAATGGAGAAAATATTTCATCATTCTAGAGAAAACCTTCTCATTTGAGGGAGAAAATTTGTTTCTTATTCTATGAAGAAAATCTCTATTTCATTCTAGGGGGAAAAATCTCTCTTATTTTACAAAAAAAAATCTCTCACATTCTCAAAATCCCAAATCATCTATTTTTTGAAAATCTTTCACTAAATATTGATGTGAACTTTCATATTACAAATGCCACTATCTATTTGTATTACAGAATTATGTGAAAATTCACATCTCTATGTACACGCTGTGTTTGTGACTAAAATAACAAATTTTTGTTTATGCTAAAATGACTACTAATATACAACTAACTTTCGAAAAAATAAAACACATATCAAAATACAATGCGAATGTTCACAATAAATAACAAATATACAACTAACTTTCAAAAAAAATTAAACTCATATCAAAATATAATGTGATTATTCACAGTTTATAATTAACATATAACTACCCTTAAAAAAAACTACATTCATACCAATGTGAACATTCACACTGTAACATGAAAACATAAAACAAAGTGAAAATCGACAATTTCGATTGTTCAATGGTAACAAAAATGGTGAACCAATAAGTATAGTAATAAAAACAACAAACATATAACTAACCTTTAAAAAAATAAAATTCATACCAAAATACAATGTGAATATTCATAATTTACAATTAGCATACTATTAGCTTTAAAAAGACTAAACTCATACTGATGCGAATATTCATACTACAATGTGAAAATATGAAACAAAATTTAAAAAGTGAAAATCGACTATTTTAATTGTTCAATTACAATAAAAATGATTGCTCAACCAATAAGTATAGTAACAATTAATATACAATAAATCACCAAACAATATATAAAAAAACATCAAATAGTTCATATATATTGACGCACCTTTTTAAAAAAATATGTATATAATCAACTTTGGTATAATACCGGTGAATAAACTACATAATATCAGTAACTGCATAAACCGACGAAAAGACTATGGTTTATATATGACTATGGAAAAAAATGATTGTTCATCATTTGTTTACTATCATCTCTGTTGCAAGTCCGTCATCATTTCTATAATTAGTTTACATGTAAAACTAATCTTCTCTTTCAAATGTTCTTTCATGGCAGAACTTTATTGTAAAAGAACAATGAAGAAAGATCTTTGATCAAGTGAATCCCTCACATTGAAGCAAAAAAAAAATATTAAGAATAATAATCTCCTATATTTATATACTTTATTTTATACATATCATAAATGAAATATATATCTAATAATAATTTTCTCTCTTCTATATATATAGTATTATATACATATATATTATTATTATTAAAAGTAGTGTTTTTTTTATATTTAGGTGGCACATTATAAGGGTTAACTTTTTTCTAAGAGAGCTACGTTAGCATGTATTTTTTTAATTACATATAGAGTTCTACACAAACCCAAACATAATTTAAATTATATTAACTTTACCTATTTTATATGAATTTTATTTGACAAATATTACCGTTCAATGTATTTTTCTTGGTAAATTGACATAATTCACAAACTCAATACTAATTTTACGTTTCACTTTTTTGTTTCCTTAATTCTTTCAAGGGTACTAGAATTTTTTTAATGCTAAATTGCCTTTTGTTTTTTTTTTTTTCTTCTTATCCCATGCATTATTTTATACTCAATACCAATTCTATATTATGGATTTGTTGTTTAAATTTTATAGTAATTTTATATATGAAATTATAGTTCATTTCCTACATTATTTTATATAATCACAGCTTACAGTAGGAAAAACCTGCATAATAATGGTACTCTCGAGGAACCTCTAAAGTTTAGATTTATTATTTGAGTTATTTTTTCAATTGTTGAACAACAAGTTTTTTTATGTTTTAATCATTATTGAATTTCTTTTATATAGTTGATATTTTAATTTAATTAAGACTATTTATTTTACAATCTTATAATTTAATATATATATATATCATATAAAATTATTATATGATAATCAAACCATAATATATTTATGTTTAATTTTTTTAATAAATTTTATATAATTTTTATTTCTACATATTTTTATTTTCAAAATGAATATAAAAAAAATTAAATAGTTAGAATTAATTTTAATTTTATGTTACTAATTCTTCTTCTAATTTAACTATTATTTTTAATATCAAAATGAGCATTTATTTTACTATTTTATAATTTAATATATATCATACAAAATTATTATATGATAATTACATTTTTATAATACAATAGAACTAAAATTATCAAAATACACAAATAATTTAACTAAAATTAATATATATAAGTATTCAAGTAATACTTTTATAGAACGATAACGCTAATATTATCAAAATAAATAATTAAAATTATACTTTAATTTTAATTTTAAATTGAAATTAAAATTATTTTTTCATAATACACATTGTACCATCAAATATTTTTTTTTAAAAAAATAACACGTGCATGGCACAGGTCAATTGCTAATTATCTATATATATATATATTATAAAAAAATTTATAAAGATAAAATAGTTCACATAATACTTTTAATATGAAAAAAAATATCTGCTAAAATATAAGTTCAAATATATATGAAATTCAATAGAATATAAAATACTTTGTTGACTTACTTTGTGGACTTATTAAGTTCTAAATCCTCCAAATGAGATTTATAAACACTTCTTTACTTATACTTTAAAAATCGAAAGTTTAACTTAATTACACAATTCACGTCCTAAGTAATAAAAAAACCCCCAAAATAAATCATGTTACTCTTCGGAATGTCAAATCAAAATTTAACGTTAAAGGTGATCTAATATTTTAATAATTTAGTCAACAACACTTCTATAAATCAAGAATTTTTTTTATCAGAAACTTACGTTTTGAGAATTTTGTTTTTAGTCACTTTTTTTGGTTGACAGCAAAAGTTAAAAGTTAGATTTTTTTTTTTTATTTGGAAAGTTGATTTTTAACCATTAGTAAAATTATAATTTTATCTCTTATGCATCAAAATGTGTTATATATGTGAAGTTGTAAATATTTTAAATTGAATTGAAGTTATTTGGTCATTTTATTATGATTTGACATTATAAACAAATATTAATTAAAAAAGCCAAAAGTTACTTTTTATCAACTTTTAAAATTATTTGTCTAAAAAGTTAAAAATTTAGTTAAAAATTAAAAAATTATTTTTTACCATCATCTCAAAATAAGTCTGAATACGATGTGGTGAAAATTTATCCTACATCTTTCCATTATTCAAGAATAAAATGTGAATCATTCATTAATTCTATTAAGGGGTTATTACACTCTAGTGGTTTTAAAACAAAAAAAAAAAAAAAAAAGTTTATAATTTTAATTGTTACAACGGCTGGAATAGACTAGAACTGGGTTGTTTTTTAATTGTTACAACCAACATATCTCACTCTCTCTCTCTCTCTCTCTCAATTGGGAGCAGCTCTTTTCTCTTTTCTAACTGTTACAACTGATGGAATAGACTTAGAACTGGGTTGTTTTTTAAATGAGCCAATGGAAGAGGAAAAGCACACGAATGTCATGTCATGAGCAACTGGGAGCAGCTCTAAATTGGCATTATTACTTAATTATTTTTTATCTTTTGTTTTTTTATAAATACGGGTGATTTAAAATAATCTAAATAAATATATTTTTTAATTTTTTTATAAAAAATTATATAAAAAAATAAATAGATGATGTGACTCAAAAAAGATAAAAAAATAAAAAATGTGTACTTATTAGTTCATGCCAAACTAGGAAAATTAGGACTTATTTTTTCATTTTATTATATCACTACAAAAAATTTGACTTTTTGTGACGGCAAAATACGATCACAAATACTCGAAATGCCGTCTCAAAAGGTTTTTTGCGACGACAGATGAGTTTTAGCGACGGCAAGTGGGGGGTCGCGACAAAAAGGGTTGCAAAAAGGTTTTAGAGACGGCACGTTGCCGTCGTCTTTTTTTTGCAACGGCAAAGTGGCCTTTTTGTGACGGAATTTTGTCGTCGCCATTAATATGAAAAATTTTGAAATTTTTTGAGACGGCAACATATTTGAGACGGCACAATATGCCGTCGCTAAAAGATTATTTGCAACGGCAAAGAATACCGTTGCAAAAGGCTTTCGTCTCATCTCTGCCAATGTCATTTGCGACGGCAATGTGGTCTTATCTTAAAAAAAAAATTTGCACTAAACAAATTAAAAATATGAAAATTACCTGTATTAAATGAAAAATAATTGAAAAAGAAACCAATAATTACATAATAATATAAAAATTCCAGTATAAAAATAATAATTCATCCATAATAAAAATATTCTTGCATTCATTCATTACAACACATTAGCAAAATTATCCCACTACATAATATTGCATAATACATATACAATGTCTAAAAACATAATGTTGTTCACAATTTAAAATAACGTAAATCAAAAATAAAAGTTTCTCTCATGATTCTTCCGTGGGTAACAAAAACAAAAGTAAATCGCAATCTTCACACGCCTGTATTCCACAAGAAGCAAACTGCTACTCGGGAAATATCTGAAAATAAAAAATAAAAATAATTAATGACAATATAATTATGTGTTAATATTTTAATTACAAAAAAATATAAAAAATTAACTACTATATAATAACAAAGATAATTAAGTAAATAATTTTGACTAGACGGAAATCCAACTCTAACTCCCAAATCGGGAACCCGATCCGAGTTCCGTCTTCTCCTACAAGTCTCTCATGCTTAGGCGGTCGTGTGTGCCAAGTTTCATGCTAAATCGACGCCGTTTGGTGATTTTGGAGCGTTAACACCTCCAATTCAAATTTCTTAATAAACTAGTTTGCCTAAGCTGAAATCTGGCTCTAACTCCCAAACTGGGAACCCGATTGGAGTCCTATCTTCTCCCACAAATCTCTCGTGCCTAGGTGGTCGTGTGTACCAAGTTTCGTGTTAAGCCGACACCGTTTGGAGATTTTGGGGCGTCAACACCTCCAATTCAAATTTATTAATAAACTAGTTTGCCTAGACCAAAATCTGGCTCTAACTCCCAAACCGGGAACCCAATTGGATTCATGTCTTCTCTCACAAGTCTCTCGTGCCTAGGCAGTCGTGTGTGCCAAGTTTCATGCTAATCCGACGCTGTTTGGAGATTTTGAGGTGTCAACACCTCGAATTTAAATTTTTTAATGAACTAGTTTGTCTAGAGTGAAATTCGACTCTAACTTCCAAACCGGAAACCCGATTGGAGTCCCGTCTTCTCCCACAAGTCTCTCGTGCCTAGACGGTTGTGTGTGCCAAGTTTCGTGCTAAACCGATGCCGTTTGGTGATTTTGGGACGTCAACACCTTGAATTCAAGTTTCTTAAGGAACTAGTTTGCCTAGAGTGATATCCGACTCTAACTCCCAAATCAGGAACCCAATTGGAGTCCCATCTTCTCCCATAAGTCTCTCATGCCTAGACGGTTGTGTGTGCAAGTTTCGTGATAAACCGACGTTGTTTGGTGATTTTGGGGCGTCAACACCTCCAATTCAAGTTTCTTAAGGAATTAGTTTGCCTACAATGAAATCCGGCTCTAACTTCCAAACCGGGAACTCGATTAGAGTCCCATCTTCTCCCACAAGTCTCTCATGTCTAGGTGGTCGTGTGTGCTAAGTTCGTGCTAATCCGACCCCATTTGGTGATTTTGGGGCGTCAATACATTGAATTCAAGTTTCTTAAGAAACTAGTTTGAATCATGAATCGAATGCCTCTATAATTGTTGCAATTTTGGATATCTCATTTTCCTCCACTCATCATGTATTTTTATAGTCATTATAATCTTATTAACAAACTTTGTTAACCAAGACACCCCTTCTTACCTAAGCATTTTCAAGCCTCAATAAGGATACAGTTTGATCCTAATGCTTACCTAATTTCATCTTCTTTTGTGCAAGTTACAACTCAAACTCTCTTAGTCAACAATAAAACCTATATTCTCTAGTCCCATCAAAGCTATCATATTCCTCTACTCTTAGATTTTCTAAATGATTTTTATTTAACAGTTTCTAAAAATAATTTTTTCACCTTTCCTTAACCTCCTCATCCTTGACTAACACCTTCAAATCCTCACTTTTATATACTTAACCTGATTAAGTGTCTTATTTCATTTCTCTCAATTTAGGAAATTTATAAATATTATTTTCTCCATCTTTAGTATCTAATCTAGAATAAAGATTGGTGTAGGCTTTTAGCTTAGCATCCCTAATTATCCTTTTAACCTCCTTATTCGCCAATTTATATCTCTTAAAATCTTCATCTTTTTTATCCTCTTGTCATTTTCAAACCATTCAATAGATACATATTGATCATACAACCAAATTATTAGAAAAGGATCATACTTTTGAATTATTGTTTGATGTTTCAGCATTGTCAGTTGAAATCTGAGATAAATCTTCATCATCATCAAGAATATCATCATCGATCCTGCGAACGACCTCTGTTGGTGCCTGAGAAAGAATTTTGACACCAAGTAAATCTCATGAGTACAAACTACCAGAAAACAGAGGCAACAATATAGCAAAGTAGCAGTAGTTTGACAATGATATACTCACTCCAAATAATGATTTTATGAGTGCTTCATCATCTTCTTCCAACTTCTTTTCCTGTTAACAAAAAAAATCCTGTGACTTAGTAAGAACTGATGGTGATAAAATAGTATCCAAATTCACATGTTTTGAGTTCCTATGCTGCCTTGACAAATTCACACTGCAGCTATGATGTGGTCAAATAGCTATACCTCTGGATGGTTTGTTATGACATCAATTGATCCAACAGTTTAAGTACAGAAATACTGAAGCTCAAATTCCAACAAAATTATAGTTTGTTTTTGAATTTAAGCCCCATCAAATTCTCGTCAGATCAATACAGCCAGTGCCTAGCCATAACACTGAACATATTTTAGGTAGGCATACCAAACCAACCATTTAACTAACTTATCTCAAAACAAGAAAAAGAGACATTCAAAGACTTAAAATATATATATATATATATATCTAGAACTTATTGCTTGTGTTAATTTTCAGTTCAATGAGTTAAGGAGGCAACCTGAATCAAAACCTATTATGTTGAAAATTGAGTAGAAGATTACTTGAATGCAGCCCATCCAAAAAAATGGCCAAACTACATGCTTACTTCAGGCAGTTCTGCAGGTATAAAATAGTATTGCTAGCTAAACATAAATTCAATCCCACATTAGATACTATTGCTGCCATTCACATAAATCTAGTACATCAAAAAAGTGACCAATATGGCAATTGGGCTTCATTGTTCAAGGCCTACACAAAATGCATTTACGCCCAAAAGGTTGAAATAATGAACTAGCATAAATGACCTTACCTTTTCCTCAGCTGAGCGCTACAAGACCTCCAACATTGCATCTACACTGATAGTTGCTTGTCATGACTGAAAAAATAGAAAGAAGACTTGTTTTATATGCTTAAAATATAAATTCAAGTTCACATCTAAGTAAAATGAATAAAATAACAAACTTTCACACATGTACAATGTGCACCTCACTTCGGTTAAGTTAGTGCTTTGCCTTGCGCCTAAGCCTCAGGAGACCTTGGTGCCTTGGTGCGCCTATCGCCTTTAATGACATTGCACCCATGGAAGCATATGAACTATGAACATAGTTGATTGGCTTAAAAGTGTCAGGTTCTAATGGTATAGAACATATGAATAACCATGATATATAACTCAAATGAATTAACTGGAAACATAGTTAAGTTATAGAATTGCTTAATCAAATCAAAGTGTCAGGGTGACATTTTAATTAATAGTTACCCTGCAACTGTAAAGCAAATCCCCCCACCCAGAAAAAATTTAACCAAAAATGAAAAGAAACTAAAAAAAAAAAAAAGATTATACGTATGCAATTGAGACATTAGAAGAAAAAAATATATGTAATAAACTAAACTACATTATAATACCCACTACATTAACATAACAAATATCATAAAATAAAAGGAAAAAAGTTTCTAATCAAATCAATTTGAGCCAGTTAGATTTTGTTAATGTCAACACCTAGAATTTGAAAATCCTAATTTTTGAAATTGAAAAACCAAAACTCTAATATTCAAATTGAAAAGCACTAAATTAAAACTCAAAATCCTAATATCTGGACATGTACCTAAAATTGGGTGGTGGAAAGGAAAGGTGCAAGAACTCCGGTCAAAGGGAGATGTGAGAGCTCTATTTGCTTAGTTTGCTGGTCACGGTCGGAGAGAGAAGCCAAGGACTCCGAAGAACTTTGTTTGCTGGTAATGGCTATCGATAGAGAAGCGAAGGACTTCGACAATGGTCGTCGATGTCTGGCTTCCTTCATTCACTGGTCCTCATGGCTCGACGTTGTCGTCTGCCATGCTCACAGTCGCGAGAGAGAGGAAGATATATATATATATATATATGGTAGAAATTAAGGATTTTGGTTCTAAGAGATTGGGAATTTTTGGGTTTTTTTTTTGCCGTCGGGGGAGGGGGGGATGGAAAAAAAAAGGGAGGAACCGAGCGGGATGAGGAAAAAAAAATTAGTTTCCATCACAAATGAATATTTAAATAATAAAACTATTTTTTTTTTTTTTTTTGCGACAGAGGTTGCCGTTGCCAATGCCAAACAAACTTATTTTTTGTTAAAATAAATTTTTTTTATAGTTAATGAATTTTTTTTTTTGATTTTTGATTTCCTTTTCATTACTAAGTTGAGAATTTATTTGTTTCATTTTTATTTTAATGAATAAAAAATTATTATTATTATTATTTATTTGGTAGAAGTAAGGATAAGCGAGAAAGAGATGGGTGGTGAGTGATAGAGAGACAGAGAAAGAGAAAAGTGGTCGCTAAAAGTGCATTTTCTTGTAATGGATCGATAAATTGAAAGGGAGCTCAATATATAAAGAAGAGATGAGGGAGAGAGTGAGCAAAGTGAACACAGTGAGGGAGAAAGAGAGAGAGAGAGAGAGAGAGAGAGAGAGAGAGAGAGAGAGAGAGAGAAGAGTGATGAGTGAGAAAGAGAAAGAGAGAGAGAAAGAGATAGAGAGAGAGACAGAAAAAAGAGAGAAACAAGAGATAAACAAAAAGAGAGAGAACGAAAGCAAAAAGAGATTAACGAAAGAAAGACATAGAAAAAAAAAGAGACAGAAAGAGAAGAGAGATGAATGAGAGAGACAGAGAGAAAGAGAGACAAAAAAAAGAGAAACAAAAGATGAGCGAGAGAGAGAGAGAGAGAGAGAGAAAAGCGAAAAGAGATAAGCGAGAGAGAGATGAGCGAGAGAGTGAGATAGAAAAGAGAAGAGAGACAGAGAGAGAAGAGAGATAGAGAAGATAGATGGGTGAGAGAGAAAAGAAAGAGAGACGAGAGAAGAGTGATAAGTGAGAGAAAGAAAGAGAAGAAATACTGAGACACAGAAAGAAAGAGAAAAAGACAGACAGACAGACAAAGAAGAGTGATGAGTGAGAGAGAGAAAGAGAAAAGAGACGGAGATGGAGACAGAGAGACAGGAAGATGAAAAAATGGTTGAAAAGAGAAATGTTATATCAAAAGAGTAAGACGGTGACGTTTTTTTTATTTTATTTTTTTGTGACAAAAAAATACCATTGCATTTATTTAAACCATTTTGTGACTATATATATATGAAGCCGCCTCAAAGCCACAATATATATATATATATATATATATATTTTTTACTTTTTTTTTTTTTTTTTTTTTTGCAACAGTACCTATTATAGTCGCAAAAAACTCTTTTTGTTTTTTTTTTTTTTTGCGACTGCAGCTGGTGCCATCGCAAAAATACTCTATTTTTTTTGTGACAGCAATTTCTGCCGTCGCAAATACTCTATTTTTTGCGACGGCAAGTTGTGCCATCGCAAAAAGTCACATTTTTTTGCGACGGCAAATTGTGCCGTCTCAAAAAGTCACAGTTTTTGCAACGGCAAATTTGCTGTGGCAAAAAGTTCCGTCTTTTAAACACACTTTTCTTGTAGTGTATGTTAGTGATGCTAAATCTACTATATCATTGTTATACTAAATTTTTAATCATAAAATTGTAATTGTTTTTGGGAAAAATTTCAAATTAGGATAAAACTTCAAAAATAATTACAAATTAGTGATAAATTTTATCAACATTAATATTAATAATTATAATTATAAATTTTTTTTGATACATATATAATGATTTTTTAAAATTATCCCTAGGTTAATTTTCCCTTGTTTTTAAATGACCAAAAAGATGGGGAAAAGCGCTAAATGACCAACACGTATAATGAACAGATCTTTTCTGTGGCTCTAATTTATCTTAATCAAATTATAATTTCATATGTAGATACTTTCTTTGGATCTAACTTTAATCCGTAATGTAATAATATCAAATATTGCAAATTAGTAGGATAGTAAAATAATATTTGTATTTTTATAATTGTGAAAATATTTAGTATATATAGTGTGGGGATATATTTTCTGAGTACCAACACGTGGCAAGGTGACGCCGACGTGTCAGCCGAGGTGCCACATGTCCTGGTCGTGACGCCGAGGTGATCTCGGTAAGGCCGAGGTTATCTCCGAAGATATCGGAATCCGAGATAAGTGGATAAGGGACAAGAGTCTGAGAATGAAAAGGGAACTCAACCTGGATGAGGGACAAGAGTCCTAGAATGAGAGAAGATTTCAGTTTGTATTAAGATAAGACTCTTAGAGAGTTTATCCTAATCTTACTGGGAGTCCAAGATTAGCAGTAATCCTGAGTCCATAGAAGTTAGGCTTCTATTGGGACTAGGTTTATGTTGGCTATAAAAGAGAGGCACCCCCATGGGTCTAAGGTATGCTTTTTATGCTCAAGCTTATGAGTTTAGCTATTGATTATCTTTGAGAGATAACTGACTTGATTGTTGGACTGCCCCCAGGTGGACGAACCACCATCGGAAACTTCTCTTTCTGTTGCAGGTTAGCTAAAAGCCATCTATTCTGCTGGTGCTCTCCAGCTGAATACTGAGTTGGCAGTGTGGTCAGAAAATCACTCACACAATTTGACACCGTCTGTGGGAAAGAAAGGAGAATAGATGGCCATCACCGTACAAGATCAACGTGTTGAAAACGATGAGTTTAGCGAAGATGGAGAGTCTGTCGACATAAACGGAATAAAGACCCTTCCAGAAGGGACGCGAAGACAAGGGGCATGAGCGCTCCCAAGGAGATGACATTCAAGTATAGAAGAGCTCAGCCTAAGTGAGCAGATCCTGGATTTCAAGCCCCAGACCCTAGATCCCGAAAGACAAGATCTCGGCCTAAATAAGCAGGTCCGAGAAGAGAAGAGCTCAACCTGAGTGAGTAGATCCAAGATTCTAGAAGACAAGATATCAGCACTTAAGTCCGAGAAAAAAAACGGCTCGCCGATGTGAGGCCGAGGTAATAATGAATAACTTAGACTCATTATATGGCAGAGTCGAATCTTACATATAATGGAGTTGAACTAAGTTGGAGTAACATAGGCTTGCCATGTCGGCAGAATCAAACTCAGGTTGAAACCAAGTAAAATCAACAGAGAAATCAAGGCTAACAACCTCGGCTTAAAACCAACTTCGGCGAACAAGATCACATGCACAAGCTTAATGCGAGCATAAGTCCACATTAGGGGGCAGAGAGTTATAAATGATGTTTAACACTTGTTGAAATTTGTAGCAATTTATAAGTTGAAGTTAAACCGATGTTATGTTTAACACTTATTGAAATTTGTAGCAATTTACAAGTTAAAGTTAAACCGAGATGATGTTTAACACTTGTTGAAATTTGTAGCAATTTACAAGTTAAAGTTAAACCGAGATGATGTTTAACACTTGTTGAAATTTGTAGCAATTTACAAGTTGAAGTTAAACTGATGTTATGTTTAACACTTGTTGAAATTTGTAGCAATTTACAAGTTGAAGTTAAACCGAGATGATGTTTAACACTTGTTGAAATTTGTGGACAAATTACAAGTTGAAGTTAAACCGAGATCATTGTTTAACACTTGTTAAAACTTGAGAAAAGTTTACAAGTTAAAGTTAAACCGAGATTATGTATGACAGCTCATACGGGTGAACGGGTTCTTGGAATTCTTGTTCTTTAAAGAGACATGTTGGCCTTAACGATGATCTCGGCTGCGATACTTTAAGCCGACATACTGGAAAGTACCGATATAGGTTCCATCACCTCAGAATGCCGAGGTAATAGAACTTAGGGGGCAGTTGTGGAGATATATTTTCTGAGTACCAACACGTGGCAAGGTGACGTCGACGTGTCAGCCAAGGTGCCACGTGTCCTAGTCGTGATGCCGAGGTGATCTCGGCAAGGCCGAGGTTATCTCCGAAGATATCGGAATCCGAGATAAGTGGATAAGGGACAAGAGTCCTAGAATGAAAAGGGAACTCAACCTGGATGAGGGACAAGAGTCCTAGAATGAGAGAAGACTTCAGTTTGTATTAAGATAAGACTCTTAGAGAGTTCATCCTAATCTTACTGGGAGTCCAAGATTAGCAGTAATCCTGAGTCCATAGAAGTTAGGCTTCTATTGGGACTAGGTTTATGTTGGCTATAAAAGAGAGGCACCCCCATGGGTCTAAGGTATGCTTTTTATGCTCAAGCTTATGAGTTTAGCTATTGATTATCTTTGAGAGATAACTGACTTGATTGTTGGACTGCCCCCAGGTGGACGAACCACCATCGGAAACTTCTCTTTCTGTTGCAGGTTAGCTAAAAGCCATCTATTCTGCCGGTGCTCTCCAGTTGATTACTAAGCGGGCAGTGTGATCAGAAAATCACTCACACATATAGTGCAAGTTTGATGCAAATCTTTCCTCTATATCATAATTGTACCAAAAAAGATTTTATCTATAATATAATTATTTTTTTACCGTACGACTAATTTTAATTTCCTGCCATCCATACCCTTGTTGAGCCTCAAAGCCTACAAGGTATGCATTAACAGTTTTATTAGAATGTGCAATACTTGGTAGCTTCTAACTAATATGATTATGAAGAGTCCATGTAGACAATTTGTGATCAAAAGTTTGATTAATATTGTGTTTGGATTAAAAATTTGTGAAAAGAAAAGGAAAGTGATCACAAAAGGGAACAAAATTTAGCTTGTATATTTGATTCATTTTGTCTTTTATTTTTTCTTTGCCTCCACAATTTTTTCTCAAATTTTTGTTCCAAATTCATCCTAAATCTATTCTAGAAATTGATGTATGTCTTCTTTCTTTCTTTCTTTCTTTTTCTTTCTATTTATTTGTGATCTTGTTTTATAAGATTGTTGAGTTTTGCCTAAGCTTGTTATAATGTATTGTAATTGAATGCAATACAATTTAATCAGGAACAGATCTAGAATTATTATTATGAGAGTACGAAAATATATTTGGAAATACAAACTCTTATAATTTTAAATTATTTAAAATTGTCTAATATAATATATAATATTTTCCAATTTTTGGGGTTTGGTCACCCCCATCCGCCCTTCCCTATATTCATCCTTGAATTTAATATAAATTTATGAAATTTGTAGATATGGCCTATTTTTTTAATAAAAATAAAAAATAAAAATTGAAAAGTTGACTACTAGTCCTAATGTCATGTTGTCGTTATCCCTTATTTTACTAGCATAGTATAATGAATGTGTATTCTTATGATTTCATATGTTGTGTTTTTGGAAGAACTGCATACAGGTGGAAGAAAAGGAAAAAAAAAAAAAAAAAAAAAATCAATTTATGGGGTACAAGTAACACTTGCATCCCCACAGCCTTTTATTTATACTCCACCACAAATACACTTGTATTCCGTATGTATTGGTAATTTTTTTCCCCTTCCTCCCACCTTCACGTAGTTCTCCCTCATATTTTGGAAACGGAAATCTTAATTGTGATGAGATTCAGTTTTTTTATTTTTCACGGATGTGCTATAATTCTTATCAAATAAATTATTTCCAATTGGTTATTTAAAGATGAAAGGTCCAGTTGGAGGAACTTGAAATCTAACTAAAAAAATTATTTTCAAATGGAATTTCATATCTTGAACAAGAAAAATGTTTGTTTACGCAATCGATAGTGTGTGAACAAAATATTTTGTGCTTGATGAAGGGGCTAAATATAAATGGAGCGGGTTAAGTTATTGGGCCAGTCTAACTCATCAAGCTCAAATCTAATTGGCCAAACACTAACATGGGCTAGCCACATTGAGTCCATATCCTCATGGATCATCCTCCAAGTCCTCGAG
This sequence comes from Camellia lanceoleosa, assembly GCA_025200525.1. Classification (NCBI taxonomy): domain Eukaryota; kingdom Viridiplantae; phylum Streptophyta; class Magnoliopsida; order Ericales; family Theaceae; genus Camellia; species Camellia lanceoleosa. Next base: position 137,573,797 of record CM045761.1, on the reverse strand, counting down.
CACTTGGACCAAACCTGTCATAACAAGGCCAACCCAGACAAAGGCCTAAAATGGGCTGAACCCATACACTGAAATATATAAGTCAAATCCATAAGCAGAACTACATGGGCCGAGCCCATTAGTAGAACCAACGTGGGCCGAGCTCACACAAAGTCATCCATATAAGCCCAGTCCATCTCTACAACAACTTCATAGAAAGCCAAACAAGGTTGGGCTGAGGAACCGAACAGACCAGGTAGAGGCCTCCAGTGTAAGGCGTCTAAGCTGTTAGCATGCATCAAGTGCCACCTCAGCTGGTCCTTCTAAGAATTGAGGAAACTATTAAGAAAAGGAATGTGCAATGATGTATATACAGTTCAAGTGAGCATGTGCAAGCATTGATGACCAGCTCAGTGATCCCCCACCTAAGATATGATAGAGAGCACCAAGAGATACCAAAGCTCCCTCACTTTCACCTTGAAAAGCAAGTCAAGTAATCTATATAAAGAACACACCCATCTCATTGCAAAGTGATTCCCGACTATCACACATACATACACTCTCCCTTTCCCTCTCTACACTTAGAGAGGCTTCCTCTTCTTCTCCGACTCCTAACTTTTATGCTAGAGGGGTTTCTAGCCAACCCTGGCTGGGTAGCTCTCACGATTCTCTCATTTTGCAGGCCTCTCAGTTCGTGGTTCGTCCAGTTTTGTCATAATCCAAACCCGCCCCCATAGGTTTAGGATGTAATCGGCCAGTAATCCTAGATTACTCGACCTTAAAGACAAAATTTATAATACATATACGTAATTAATAACGGAGCCAGAAGCAGAAACGGATTATAAAATTTGTCCATCGAGCTGTGCATACATGCAATGAACATAAACATATATGTTATATCCCACGTCATATCATAATATTTACAAATATCATCTTATAGATCCAAGGAAAATTATTCGGTACCCAAGCATTACATACTAAAAACTAATCATAAATCCCCATGCTCTCGACTGTTCCTCTCTCTATCACCCAACCAAATCAGGAGTTCTACCTCCAATCACAACTATTAAGGACCATGTGATCGTGCCATTCCAACACATAACAACTTCTCCCAGTTGGATTAGACCTAGGTCCATGTTTAAAGAGCAATGATACATTCCTCTAATTTTAGAACTCTAATTGAGCTCTAATGATGTGATAGGGAATAAAAAAAATTTTATAAAAATAAAATCAAGGCCAAAACATCACATCATAGTAGGGTCCACTCCCATTAGAGCTTATTAGAGCTCCTTTATTAAATATCCCAATCATTTTTCATGTAGCGACCCCGGTCTTTTTCCATTTGATTGGTGTATCCGGACTTATGTTCCGTGGATTTTGTTGCCATTTTGTTGTCGTTGTTGTCCTTTGATTCCTTGTTCTTTGGTTATAGGATGTTTTGGGCGGAGTTGATTGCGAGTTGGTTGGGTTTAGAAACCAACTCTTGATGTTCGATTTTTGGCTTGGTCTCGGCGAGCCTTTCTTCTTCGGCGAGGTTGCGTCGATGCTAGACCTGATCGCAGTGGTTGTTGGCTCGAGCGAGCTTCCCTTCGCTCGAGCGAGCTGGTTTGTTTTTGGCTCGAGCGAGCTTGAAATATTGTGGTGGCTGATTGAAAGAGAGAGGGAGAGTGATTGATTGAAATCAAGAGAGAGAAGAAGAAATGAGAAAAAAATTAGGGTTTTATTTTGGTGGCTTTATTAATTCTCCAAGTGATTCTTTGATCTTCAAAAAAATATTGTGAGTACAAAACCCACTTTCCTTGATTTATGATTAATTTGTTGTTTTTATTTATTTATATTTATTTGATGTTGGTTTGATTTTGTATTTACATGAAGATGATAGATTGATTTTAATTATTTTGATTAATTGTGTATGTCAAGTTTAGGGTTTTTATATATATCTTGGTGGTAGTTGGGAAGAACAGTTGCCATTGGTGGAGTTTGCTTATAATAATAGCTATCACTCTAGTATCGGGATGAAACTTTTTGAGGCTTTGTATGGGAGGCCATGTCGATCACCTGCTTGTTGGATGGAGGTAGAAAATACGCCATTGTTAGGGCCAGAGTTGGTGAGAGAGACCATGGAGAATGTGAACACTATTTGGGAACGTATTAAGACTACACAAAGTCGTCAGAAGAGTTACGCTGATAGAACGTTGGAGATTTTGTGTTTTTGAAGGTCTCGCTGATGAAGGGTATCATGCGATTCAAAAAGAAGGGAAAGTTGGCACCTAAATTTGTGGTACCATATGTAACGAGTTAAATCAAATTGAATTTATACTTTAATCTCAATTGGGGATTTATTTTAAATTATTAAACTCCATTCATTTTGGACCCAATTGATTGAATCGTGATCCGTTAGTAACTATGTAATATTGTGGTGGCTTTATTATTATTATTTGATTACCATAAAAGAGTTGTGAATATTTATGGTGTATACCATTAAACGAAATATATTTTATGGTGAGAAAATATTATATTTACTTTTGTCATTAAAGATGTTGAAATATATTTGTAATTGATATATATATAGGTGTGTATATATATATATGGTTAGATATTTGTTTAGTTAACCAAAATATATATATATATATATATATCTATGAATAGTAACCTAACTATAAATAGTAACCAAAAGGACTTTCTTTTCATCTTTTGGGAGTTCTTGGAGATTGCCGTGAGGAAGAAAAGAAAAAAAAAAGGTTCCAATGTTGGTTTTTCTTGGGTTTGATCTAGTATAAGTCATTTTTGACCCCTAGTGCTTTGGATCAAAACGTAGAGGACGGAAAAGGCGTCATTTGGCTTTGAACAGATTTAATTTCTGTTGCAAAAAAATTTGAAAGTTTCTTGGCTTGATGTAGGGGTTTTTCTTACACTTCTTTATGCACTTTTTCTTGATTATATGGAGTTTAGAGTTATATATAATTTAATTAGAATTTTTGAAAAATTTGTGATTTATTTGCTTAAAAAAAAAATTTTGAAAAAAATAAAGAGTTGATGCCCAAATTGCGAAAGTGTAAACTTGGAATATGTTTGTAAGGTTATGAAAGAGCTATATTTTAAATTTGAACAAAAACAGACTTCGATATGATCGGTTTTGAAATTTTTATCGGTTTGCGACCAAAAAGTATTTTTAAAGAAAACAAAGGAATTGTGTTTAACTTTTGGGGCTTTTCATCAAAATAGGATGTCATAGTTGAATAATGCTTGGAGAATGAGTTTGAGAAGAAAATGATGTTTTCTTGGGCATTAACGGTATTATTTTGCTTAATGTATCTATTGGAATAAAACCGACACGGCTCGAAATGGACCTTGAGAGGTTACCGGACGTGATTGTGATATAAAAACTAGTGTAGTTGTTCATATTTGATGAGATGTTGAATAGATTGTATTTGTCGAAATTTTTGAAATTTAATTGTTTAAATATCTATTTAGAATATCTGTTTTAGGCTATCGATGGAAGATAACCATGATTATTGTAGAAATGCATGAGACTTAGGTAAATTGAACCACATTCCTCATTTGTTGCATTGGACATTGCATTACATTCATTTCATTGGAAATGTATCTGTTTTTTGAGAAATATTTGGAAATGTATCTATTTGCGAAAAGATGAATACTTGGTGAATTTGGATAGGAGGTGTGGAACCGCGTGGTTAGATGTCAAGCCTTCCAGTTTGCTAGTAAAAATGACAGTGATAGTGCATTAGGGCCTACTTGTAGACACTGACCTAGAGATTCACAGAGCCTGTATTCATGTAACAGATATGGTTTAAAATGGAAATGGTTTATATCTGTTGTTGCATCTCAGCATTGCATGCTTTATAAAAAGAGAGATAAACTGTTTTATCATGAGCATGGCATGAGCATACTCCTCCTTAGTCTTGTCATGGTATATATGTTGTATAGTATATCTCTACTAGGCTGTGGCTCACCATATAAGGGAAACCATTTCAGGTACAGGTGCTATGCCTTTGCCAAGGCACTGACTTGGGAGGACTCGGAGCTGAGGCTTCATTTTTGTTTTATTGTTATTTATTGAATATAAGCCTAGGGCTGTATTTGCGTTGAGTTGAAACTCCATTTTGTGTAACCAAAGAATGTTTTTGGATAAATTTGTAAGCCTGTAGGGCACTTATTATGTGTTTGGCTTCCATTTAATACTTGTTGTAAAATGCATGCTTGGGATTGGAACTGGGGCATTCAGATATGAACATCATGTATTTGGTATTTGGGATTAAATGGAAATGGATGTATGGAATGGTTAGCTATATATATGTGTTTGTTTATCAGGTGGGTTTATTGTATAAATAGATATATCCTGCCCAATTTTTCGAGGCGTTACAACTTGGTGTAAGAGCTACTGGGTTTGAATACTTGGGGCTCGTGGGAAGTGGTTTTTACCATAGTGGGTTCATTTCGCTAGTGAGAAATGTTGCATATCTTATGTACTATATGATAACATGTTTATGTGACTATGTGAGTATAGGATTAAACTTCTAAGATGTGATTTGCATCCATGAAATTCTTTGAGGTCCTTTTAGAAAAGCACCTGATCAATGCTATTTCTATTTGGAAGTCTTTTAATGTTTGTGGAACGAGTCAATATCTTGGAGGGGTAACTCGTATGTGTTTTATGTGACTGTGTGCTTATATGGTTTGCCTTATGTGATGTAGATACATGTATAGGTTTATGTTTAATCTGTATGCAGCGTGTTAGAACTAGTGTGGAGTACTTACTTCTAAGCTAAATTCTATCTCTTATATAAGATGTCATAAAGCGGGAGAGGCCGTAATAGAGGCACTTGGGGTGCCCGGGATGTTCTCATGTAGGAGGATACCTTTTCCCCTGGAAGAAGGTGTAAGCTAGAGTAATATGGCCGGGATGATTGGTCAAGATGTTGTGGGATTAGTATTGAAGTGTAGATTAACCGATTTGTATAATTGTGGGTGTAAATGTGACCTTAAAATAGTAGAGTTTGTGTTGTTTAGCGACTGGTTTGTTGTTATGAGGAGTTAAGTATTTTTCAATTTTATATCAAGTTTGTAGAAGTGGACTAGATGAAAAAAATCTTAGAAGTAAAGTGAGTTAGAGATTAACCTTATTCTAATAGTTTAGTTTGGTTGTGACTTTAATAATGATTAAAGTAATCTAAGATAATATGCTTTGGATTGTTGACATTAGAACACGTAAAACTCGTTCTAAATTTTCTTGGGATAGACGAAGTTAGTTATAGTTGGATTGTTTCACTTGCTTGATGGACTACTTGCGAGGTTAGTGATGGGCCCTAAGCCAATTATTTTGTATGTGTTTGGGAATAAATGTAGTCTTAACATGATAGAAATTATATCGTGTAGTAAGAGATGTGTTTCTTAGAGAGTTTGTTTTATTCATAATTTTGCTACAAATCCTAAGATGGCAAACGAGATAGATAATTTGAGATAGATTGGAATGAGATTAAATTTGATTTGGGTTATGCCATTTGATGGGATTATTAGTAGTAACAACATTGACTCGTGAGTCGATATTTTAGAACATGTAGGTAAGTTCCGAGTGCCTTCGAGATTGGTGGAGTCTATTGTCTTAGAGTTAGTTGTTGATTTCTTGAGTGCAATAAATGAGTGTTGAGGGACATGATGTGATGGATGTTATGGAGTTGTGTTAGCAACCAATGTTTTTAGAGGAAATTTTTAAGATTACTTTGTGAGGATATTATAATTCTAAATTAGGTGCTTTAGGATAATTAGTACGGTGGTAATTTGAGTATTTTCGTGGGAATTTATGCTTGACCCATTGAGAGTGATTGATGTTAACTTTTACAGTTACTTTTGTGTATGAGTTAGAAATTGTGAAGATGGAAGGTATATGAGAGTGTTTTGAGTTAAATTTGGTGTGTGTCGTAATGGTGTGGTTTATGTAATGGAAATGGAGATTATTTTGTATCCTTTGTCCTTTAGCTACAAGATTGTTTTTTATCCTTGGAGTAAGAGTTGTGAATCCCTTATATTGATCCTTTATTTTGCTATAAGTGTAGTAAGAATTCGTGTTGTTGGTATGTTGGTCTAATATTACCATTGAGTTCAATTTGATGAGTGTATTTGACCTTAAGTGGTAAGTGTTTTCTTAATGAAAATTTATTTAGTTTTGCTTAATAGATGATGATTCATTATTTTAATTTTGTTTCATCGTGTTTTGTGGTGATATTACCTTAGAAGAAGTTATTTGGCAGACCCCTCATCGAGAAATAAATTGGTATGAAATACTTTCGTTGTTTTGTTAGTCTTGGAAATTATTATGGAATGACTATTATTGACATAGAAATTTTTTTTTTAGGGTGAATGAGTGGCGTCACAGCTTGTGGTTATATCTTTTAGAATTTGGGTAGAAGCGAGCTGACCAGAGACTTCAAAGGAGATTTCAAAGTCACTACAACTATGAGTATTTGTTGGGAGTACCTTAGTATTGTTAGAATGTGTATCTAGTCTTGATGAATTCTATGTGGACTCGAAGTACATTGTGTGAGCATTTGGGTAAATCCTATGTTGGAGTGAGATTATGTGGGTGGATGTAGACAAGTTTGCATAAACTGTTAGTCAGTTCATTGAGTGAAAGAAATAGAGTGGATAGGTAAAAATAATACAGAAATTGTTTGGTTGGGCAACTAAAGTTGTGACTGAGAATTTTTGAGTAGTGTGTTTGGCATGATTGCATTATGTTTCATAAGGGTTGGTGTTTCTTCTTGTTCAAGTGAAGTAGTTGAGGCTAAGGTGATCTGTGAATTTTGTTTTTGGAATAATTCATGGAAAAATATGATTGTACTAGGGGACGAATGGAGGTTCTCATGAGATGAAATATTTGGATTCATTGTTTGTGTTAGTTTTATTCAATTGGGTAACTGAATATGAATTATTTTAATATTGAGATGAGTTGTTGTGTGACTGTTGCAATTACAAAATATATCATTAAATTGTGTCTTTAAAGGGAGGGTGTTCTCATTGGTTAAGAGTCTTGAGATAATCACTTTGGATGGGTATTAAGTAAATTATTGCACTAGATTATGAAAAAAAAAAAAAGAAAAACAAAAGAAACTGATTTTATTGAAGTCAGAAGATGACATCCCTGATTGCAGTGTCATTAAAAAAAAAAAAAAGGGATCTTGTTTTTGGTAACGACCACACGTCGACTTCATTTACTCGACTCTCCCGCCGGGCTCTTCCTTTTTTTGTCGTCTTAGGTGACCCTTGAAGGCCCTGCCTCAGTGCGTACAGGACCACCAAGAGAGTTGACTCCCTGCTGGCTGTCAAAGGCGAAGTACGAAGGTGCTCCGAATCGGGCCATGACGGTGGTCTTCCATTTCAGCTCTTTATTCTTCGCCTTCAGTGCGCAAATATCTACTCGCGCATCTTTATACATGCGCTGGAGCAGAGAAAGTTAGGCATTTAACTAATATACCTCACTGGTCCTATTCTGCAGCCGGTTAGACAATTTGGTAACTGCAGTCACTGTCTCCATGCGGGATCTTAGTGTGAAGTGGTTAACTTCAATGTCAGATTGAGCGTCCATGATTTGCTCAACTAACATCATGGGAAAGTTAAGAAAAGTAAGAACAGGGGCACTCTATCCAGGAAGTTTAAGAAGAGTAAGAGCAGGGGCACTCTGTCCAGGAAGTTTAAGAAGAGTAGGAGCAGGGGCACTCGGTCCCGGAGAGCTTGGATAATTGAGGTCCGGAAAGAGAGTGAGGGGACGAGATGAGGCCATGTGTGGTGAGAAGTGTAAAAGGAAAGAAAGGAGTCACAAAGAAATAGCAGAGAACAGACTGAGTTTTGGGGCAACTTTTATCCTCTACTCAATCTTGATGTTTTGTCTCTCTCAAGGGGAATGAGGAAGGAGAAGGAGAAGGAGAAGAGAGTGATTAAGTAGACGAAAGAGAGTGATGAAGAAGAAGAAGACAAAGAGGGAGAGAGAGTCGAGGCAAAAAAAAAGCAGAAAAAAGAGATGGAAGAGAATCGAGGAGGATAGCTTTTGTCGGCCAGCCGACGAAAATGAAGACAAAAGAGAAGAAGACAAAGAGGGAGAGAGAGCCGAAGTGAGTTTACAAATTGAGAAAGCTGCTTTTGTCGGCCAGCTGACGCAAAAGCAAGGCCGCGTGTCAGACGCAATTTTCGAATGAAGAGAGAGAAGCGGGAAAGTTGAATACATATATGTGTATATATTGTATATTTATGTATTATTTACATTTATTCGACTATTTTTGTCACAAGAGTGACTTGGTTAAGTGGTCTGGTTCGGCGTCTAAGCATGGAGAGGCTGAGCTCAAGGTTGGGGGTTCAAAACCCCGTATCCCTGCATTCGTGTTTCTTTCCCTTTTGCGTGTTTCGCTTACGCGCGATGACGTCAGCTAACGGAATATTCCGTCCTAGTAACGGCATTTGCTCGCTGACGTCCATAGACAGAATATTCCTTGTCAGTAACGACATATTCCCCAAATGTGTCTGTGTATATGTACGTATCTGTGTATTTTCTCTGTATTTGTCCGTATGTATCTGTGTGTCTTTTATTCGTGTTTGTCCCTTAGTGAAAATGTTGTGGAGGCACCATGGGGTTGAGGAGGCAACTTGGGAACGTGAGATTGAAGTCTGTGAGAAGTATCCGGACCTTTTTATCGATGTTTGAGAGTTGTAATAGAAATATTATTTTGATATTAGGATGTGCATTGTATATGTTACAAAATATGGTGAATTTCTTATGTTTAATTGGGAGGTTGTGTTATCATGCCATGATTGCATTTCTACGGTTGTAATTGATTTTGATTCAGCGAGGTTATCTAGTTTAAATTTCAGGGACGAAATTCCTTAAGGAGGGAAGGCTGTAACGAGTTGAATCAAATTAAATTTATACTTTAATCTCAGTTAGGGATTTATTTTAAATTATTAAACTCCATTCATTTTGGATCCAATTGATTGAATCGTAATCCGTTAGTAACCATGTAATATTTTGGTGGTTTTATTTTTATTATTTGATTACCATAAAAGAGTTGTGAATATTTATGGTGTATACCATTAAACGAAATATATTTTGTGGTGAGAAAATATTATATTTACTTTTGTCATTAAAGATGTTGAAATATATTTTGAATTGATATATACATATATATGGGTGTATATATATATGGGGTTAGATATTTCTTTAGTTAACCAAAAATATATATATATATATATATATGTATATCTATGAATAGTAACCTAACTATAAATAGTAACCAAAAGGACTTTCTTTTCATCTTTTGGGAGTTCTTGGAGATTGCTGTGAGGAAGAAGAGAAAAAAAAGGTTCCAATGTTGGTTTTCCTTGGGTTTGATTTAGTGTAAGTCATTTTTGACCCCTAGTGCTTTGGATCAAAACGTAGAGGGCAGAAAAGGCGTCATTTGACTCCAAGCAGATTTAATTTCTATTGCCAAAAAATTTGAAAGTTTCTTGGCTTGAGGTAGGGATTTTTCCTAAACTTTTTTATACACTTTTACTTGATTATATGGAGTTTAGAGTTGCATATAATTTAATTAGAATTTTTGAAAAATTTGTGATTTATTTGCTTAAAAGAGAAATTTTGAGAAAAATAAAGAGTTGATACCCAAATTGTGAAAGTGTAAACTTGGAATATGTTTGTAAGGTTATGAAAGAGCTATATTTTAAATTTGAACAAAAATGGACTTCAATTCGATCGGTTTTGAAATTTTTACTAGTTTGCGACCAAAAGAGCATTTTTAAAGAAAATAAAGGAATTGCGTTTAACTTTTGGGGATTTTCATCAAAATAGGATGTCATAGTTGAACAATGCTTGGAGAATGAGTTTGGGAAGAAAATGATGTTTTCTTGGGCATTAACAGTATTATTTTGCTTAATGTATCTGTTGGAATAAAACCGACACAGTTCGAAATGGACCTTGAGAGTTTACCGGACGTGATTGTGATATAAAAACTAGTGTAGTTGTTCATATTTGATGAAATGTGGAATAGATTGTATTTATCAGAATTTTTGAAATTTAATTGTTTAAATATCTGTTTAGAAATATCTGTTTTGCGTTATCGGTGGAGGATAGCCATGATTGTTGTATAAATGCATGAGACTTAGGTAAATTGAACCACATTCCTTATTTGTTGCATTCGACATTGCATTACATTCATTTCATTAGAAATATATCTATTTTTTAAGAAATATTTGGAAATGTAACTATTTGCGAAAAGATAAATACTTGGTGAATCTGGGTACGAGGTGTGGAACTATGCGGTTAGGTGTCGAGCCTTTCCAGTTTACTGGTAAAAATGACAGTGGTAGTGCATTAGGGCCTACTTGCAGACACTCACCTAGAGATTCACAGAGCTTGTATTCATATAACATATATGATTTAAAATGGAAATGGTTTATATCTGTTATTACATCTCAGCATTGCATGCTTTATAAAAAGAGTGATAAACTGTTTTATCATGAGCATGGCATAAGCATACTCCTCTTTAATCTTGTCATGGTATACATGTTTTGTAGTATATCTCTACTGGGTTGTGGCTCACCCTATAAGGGAACAATTTCAGGTACAAGTGCTATGCCTCTACCAAGGCACTGACTTGGGAGGACTTGGAGCTGAGGCTTTATTTTTGTTTTATTGTTATTTATTGAATGTAAGCCCAGGGTTATATTTGCGTTAAGTTGAAACTCCATTTTGTGTAACCAAGAATGTTCTTGAATAAATTTGTAAGCTTGTAGGGCACTAATTTTCTGTTTGGCTTCTATTTTATACTTGTTATAAAATGTATGCTTGGGATTAGAATTGGGGCATTGAGATGTGAACATCATGTATTTGGCATTTGGGATTAAATGAAAATGGATATGTGGAATGGTTAGCTATATATATGTGTTTGTCTATCAGGTGGGTTTGTTGTATAAATAGATATACCTTGCCCAATTTTTTGAGACGTTACACCGTATGAGATCACTAAGAAGATTGGTAATGTGACTTACAAATTGGCCTTACCACCTGTTTTAGCTATGATTCACAATGTGTTCCATGTATCTTTATTGTGGAAGTGTGTGCAAGACCCTTCCCAAGTAGTATCACCAGAAGTGTTAGAGATTAGTGACGATCTAACGTATGTGGTGCGACCAGTTACTATTCTAGATCGAGATGTAAAGCAGTTGTGGTGCAAGAAAGTGAACTTGATGAAAGTGCAATGGAGCCAGGATGAGAATGATATCACTTGGGAATTGAAAGAGAAAGTTCGGCGTATGCACCCGGAGCTTTTTGTTTAGTATTCTCTCCAATCGAATCTCAGGACGAGATTGTTTTGAGGTATGTATATTGTAACGACCCTGATTTTTTCGTAAGCCTTTATTATTATTATTATTATTATTATTATTATTATCTTATTTTATTTTTGACTTTATTAATTGTGTAGTTACATGAGAATTTAATGTGGTATTTAATTAATTTAATGTGATATTTAATTATATATAATTAATTTGAACATTTATATATATTTTATATATGTATATAAAAGGTGTTTTATATATATGTATATATATGTGTGTTGATCATATATAGTATATATATATATTGTATTTGTATAATGTAATATTATATAATATATAGTATTAGGTAATCAGGAAAAAAAGAAGAAGAAAAGAATGAGAAAAGCAATAACCAAGAGAGAGAGAGAGAGAGAGAGAGAGAGAGAGTTTGATCAATTGATTGAGATCAAGAAAGAGAGCCAAGACACACACACACACACACACACACACATAAGAGGAAAGGAAAAAAAAATTAGGGTTTTGTTTTGGTGGCTTTATTAATTCTCCGAGTGATTCTTTGATCTTCAAAAAGATATTGTGAGTACAAAACCCACTTCCCTTGATTTATGGTTAATTTGTTGTTTTTATTTATTTATATTTATTTGATGTTGGTTTAATTCTGTATTTTCATGAAGATGATAGATTGATTTTAATTATTTTGATTAGTTGTGTATGTCAGGTTTAAGATTTTTATATATATTTATTTTGTTCATGTAATCACACTTATAGATATATGAAATTAAAATTAATAAGGAACCCATAGATAAATTCCTTATACTCCATCATAACTCCGTGGATTGTTGTTTTATTTGAGTGATGGTGAGAAAGAGTGTATAAGAAAAAAAAAAAAAGTGAGAATTATGAGATTTATTTGAATGCATTAGGCTTAGCATTGTTATATTTATTCTCATGAGTAGATGAGAGATTGTGTATATATATATATTGTTGCCTCATTCTCATGAGTAGACCAGTACTTTGATTTATGTGCATGCGTATATGCTAACCATCCGGGAAGTGTGGGTCAAACTCGGGGACGATATCCCTGTGCAAGTTTGGCTTCGGAGCGTTGTTAGGTATACAAGAGGCACATGGGATATATGTGTAAACCGGAAGTGAAGGGTCGAAGTGGTGGAGTTAAGGTACAAAAAATTTAATTATGAGTTTATTGTTATAGTGTGAATTGTATTGATTTGTACATCTTGAAAAATAGTAAACGACCTCGATAAATTATAAAATTTGAGCAGAGGCATGTATACGTGATTCTAAACAACTTTTGTGTTTTAACTTTTTATGAAAAAGATTGATTAGAACTTATAATCGGATGATCTTAGCTATAGTGGTTTTTATTCATTTTAGCAATACAGATTTTAGAGGCTGTTTTAACCCATGAAATGAGCTCATTTTTATTGGTTTAGCGTAAACTGAAGTGAAACATTTTCTAAACACTTTTCGGATTTTGAACTTTTTCGAAAAAAATCATCTTACAGCAGTTTTTTTTGTTTTCAGTTTCAGATTTTTCGATCGAATTTCGTTTAAGATTTTCTATTAAGTTTTTCGCTCAACCTATTCAGTTTCTACAAAATTCGTTCGCGCCCGCTGCCTTTTATAAAATTTAATTATGTACAACTTTCGTTCTTTGAGTTTTGGTCAATTCAAATTATTTAAGCATGAAACAGTGCATTTTTATACTTTTTCAACATGTTACATATGATTGAATTATACTATTTTTTTTTTTTTTTTTTTTTTTTTTTTTTTTTTTTTACAGAATTGTAAGTCTTACTAACTTTTTATGCAGGGCTGATCCACCATATTTTTATTTCTACTTTGTTTATTTTATACTTAATTTATATTTCATTGTGTACGTACAAGAAACTAAATATTACCATATCTCGGGAAACTACCCATTCGTCTTGGTGCGGATAGAACTACTTGTCTTATCCTGTAATAAGAATTAAATGTATTTTTGTTTGTGTCTGGTGGACATATGGGTGTTAAATCTTGTACTCATACCAGTATACCTATATACTGACCCTGTAACGCCCCCAAAATAATTGTTTTTGGTGTTTGGGTTAATATTTGGCAAAAGAGGGATTTTGCCCTAATTTGATTAAAATCATTGTCTTGTATAAATAATTGGGATTAACTTTGAAAATGTGAAATTGAAAGGTTGTGGTTATACACGGTGATATTGGATATGTATTATCTCACCTATGAAAGTTTTGAATAAACTATTTATTTTGAGATTGAATATCTCTTTAGAAATAATTGTATTAGGCTATTGGTGAAGGATAGTTATGATTATTGTAAAAATTGCATGAGGATTAGGTGATGTAAACTAATCTATTATTGGTGTCATTGAATATGACCATGTTATAAATACATTGTATATGTATATTTATTGGGAGGAGAAAGGGAATATACTCCATATGTAATTATGTTTATAAATACATTGCATATGTATATTGGTTTGGGAAGAGAAAGGGGATGGACTCCATTTAAAGCAAGTTGGCCAGAGTGTCTTGGATGAAATACCCGAAATCTCATATATAAATGGGTGCCGATTCCTTCGGACGAAATATCTGTAAAATGGCAGGTTTGAAGTGTTTATGTGTGCTTTGCATAATTGAAAAACCATTGAGTTGTAGTCTCATTTTGGTTGTTGAAAGATAATGAATTTAACTCATGAATTGAGTAGCATATATGAACTGAAAATGAATTGAAGGAAAATAGATTAAGGTTTGGTCTTAGTGGCATATAGTTATGCAAGCCTTATAGATGTTTTAGTATCTACATTGTTTATGAACGTGGTACTTATACCTTTGCTAAGTCTCATATATTATGTTAGATTATTTCTATTGAGCTGTTGGCTCACCCTATATGGGAATATCATTTTCAGGTATATGTGATAAGCTTTCACCAAGGCAATAGCATGGATGGATTTGTATTAAACAAGAGCTTCCTTATTATGTGTGTTATTTGTAACGTCAAGGGCTTAAGATGTAATGAGTGAAACTCTCCTTTATGTAACCAAGCAATAGCTTGAGAATATGTAAGCCTACATGGCATTTAACTGGTTGTTAAACAGTAAACTATGATATATGAAAGTATGTTGTTTCTCATATTTATTCCGCATATGAGTTATCTTTATTGTATTATTTTGGGGGCATTACAATCACGTGGGTGTTAAATCTTGTACTCATACCAGTATACCTGTATACTGACCCGTTTTGTCTCTTGACAACTCGGGTACGTTCTATTTAAGTGCAGCAGATCTTCCTTTGCAGGACTAGTTGGAACTATGGTGGTGGCATGAAATAACTATGATCGTAGGACATGTTGTTTGGACTTCTTTTATTTTTTTGAGCCTAAGGTTGATATTAGTTTATGTATTTAATTTTTTTTTTTTAGGACCTTATTATTTTGGTAATTTGGCATGGTTTGTAACTTTACATTATTTAAGTTATTTTGACTATTTATTGTTACTTTAATGTTGGAGGTATTGGTTAGTTATGAAATTATGGTGGATGGTTTGGTTAGCGTTTTGTTATTTATTTATTTATTTTTTATCCTTTGTAATCTTTTGAGGATGGAAATTTACTTAAACCCTTTGGAGACGTGAACGTTTAGATTTTGTTTCACCCCAAAAATTTGGACAATTAAATATTAAATTAGGACTAAACCCCAATTAATATTCCATCATTCAAATTCTAGGCGTGAAACAAAATCTAAACGTTCATGTCTCCAAAGGGTTTAAGTAAATTTTCATCCTCAAAAGATTACAAGGGATAAAAAAAACTAATAAAACGCTAACCAAACCATCCACCATAATTTCATAACTAACCAATTTCTCCAACATTAAAGTAACAATAAATAGTCAAAATAACTTAAATAATGTAAAGTTACAAATCATGTCAAATTATCAAAATACTACGGTCATAAAAAAAATAAAAAATAAATACATAAACTAATATCAAACCTAAACTCAAAAAAACAAAAGATGTCTAAACGACATGTCTTACGGTCATAGTTATTTCTTACCACCACCATAGTCCCAACTAATCCTGCAAAGGAAGCTCGGCTGCACTCAAATAGATAGGATTTGGATGATGGAATATTGATTGGGGTTTAGTCCTAATTTAGTATTTAATTGTTCAAATTTTGAGGGTGAAACAAAATCTAAACGTTCACGTCTCCAAAGGATTTAAGTAAATTTTCATCCTCAAAAGATTACAAGGGATAAAAAAAAAAAAAAAACTAACAAAATGCTAACCAAATCGTCAACATAATTTCAAAACTAACCAATTCCTCCAACATTAAAGTAACAATAAATAGTCAAAATAACTTAAATAATGTAAAGTTACAAACCATACCAAATTATCAAAATACTAACGTCATAAAAAAAATAATAAATACATAAACTAATATCAACCCTAAACTCAAGAAAACAAAAGAAGTCCAAACGACATGTCCTACGATCATAGTTATTTCTTGCCACCACTATAGTCCCAACTAGTCCTATAAAGGAAGCTTGGTTGCGCTTAAATAGAACGCACCCGAGTTGCCAAGAGACAAAACAGATCAGTATACCGGTATACTGGTATGAGTACAAAATTTAACACCCACGTGATTCTAAGGTTCCGATGTCCCACATCGAAAATGGATGGGGAGTTCCTGAGCTATAAAAGTAAAAATCTGGACCCTTATATAGTATCGAGGCATTTTTTTGGGTGGTGAAATCCATAACAGAACTCTCTAGTTAAGCGTGCTTAGGCTGGAGTAGTTGTGGGATGAGCGACCCACTGGGAAGAACAAATTTGTGCAGGTGTGGCCCAAAGCGAACAATATCGATGACATGTGAAAGGTTGGGGCGTTATAAATGGTATCAAAACTGACTTTTGGAGTACTGAATGTGGGCCCCCGGCATCTCTCGGTGCATAAGGGCGGGCTTGTGAGCTGATAGGCTACTGCACGAGGACGTACAGCCCTTTGGGGGGATAGATTGTAAGGTCCCGGGGTCCCACATCAGAAATGGAAAGGGAGTTCCTGTGCTATAAAAGTAAAAACTTGGACCCTTATATAGTATCGAGGCCTTTTCCCAGGTGGTGAAATTCTTAACAGAACTCCTCAGTTAAGTGTGCTTAGGCTGGAGTATTTCTAGGATGGGTGACCCACTGGAAAGAACAAATTCGTGCGGGCATAGCCCAAAGCGGACAATATCGATGACATGTGAAGGATTGGGGCGTTAAATGCATGCTGATAAATTGTATCTCCTCATGGAACCTTACATACACTCAATGTTATACGAGTGTGTGAACATTAATATTAGATGCAACTACCTATTTGTGTTACAGAATTATGTGAAAATTCACATCTCTATTTACACCCTGTGTTTGTGACTAAAATAACAAATTTTTGTTTATGCTAAAACGACTACTAATATATAACTAACTTTCAAAAAAATAAAACACATACCAAAGTACAATATGAATGTTCACAATAAATAACAAATATACAACTAACTTTCAAAAAAATTAAACTCATATCAAAATATAATATGAATATTCACAGTTTATATTTAACATACGACTATCCTTAAAAAAAAATTACACTCATACCAATGTGAATATTCACACTGTAACGTAAAAACATAAAACAAAGTGAAAATCGACAATTTCGATTGTTCAATGGTAACAAAAATGGTGAACCAATAAGTATAGTAATAAAAACAACAAACATATAACTAACCTTTGAAAAAATAAAATTTATACCAAAATACAATGTGAATATTCACAGTTTACAATTAACATACAATTAGCCTTAGAAAGGCTAAACTTATACTGATGCGAATATTCGCACTGCAATGTGAAAATATGATACAAAATTTAAAAAGTGAAAATCAACTATTTCAATTGTTCAATTACAATAAAAATGATTGCTCAACCAATAAGTATAGTAATAATTAATATACAATAAATCACCAAACAATGTATAAAAAACATCAAATAGTTCATATATATTGATGCACCTTTTTAGAAAAATATGTATATAATCAACTTCGGTATAATACCAGTGCATAAACTACATAATATCAGTAACTGCATAAACCGGCGAAGAGACGATGGTTTATACATAACTATGGCAAAAAAACGATTGTTCATATTCGGTTTACTATCATTTCTGTTACAAGTCCATCATTATCTCTATCATTGGTTTACATGTAAAACTAATCTTCTCTTTCAAATCTTCTTTCATGGCAGAACTTTATTGTAAAAAAATGATGAAGAAAGATCTTTGATCAAATGAATCCCTCACATTGAAGCAAAGAAAATATTAAGAATAATAATCTCCTATATTTATATACATTATTTTATATATAAATGAAATATATATCTAATAATAATTTTCTCTCTCCTATATATATGGTATCATATATATATTATTAAAAGTAGTGTTTTTTCTATGTTTAGGTGGCACATTATAAGGGTTAATTTTTTTCTAGGAGAGCTACGTTAGCATATATTTTCTTAATTACATATAGAGTTCTACACAAACTCAAACATAATTTAAATTATATTAGCTTTACCTATTTTATATGAACCATATTTGACAAATATTACTTTTCTATATATTTTTCTTGATAAATTGAGATAATCCACAAACTCAATACTAATTTTACGTTTCACGTTTTTCTTCACTTCGCTGAGTATGTCGGGGATCGAGCTGCCCGGTTAGCTTGCGGGGGTCTAGGGGGCAATGCCCCTTGGCGGGTCTAAGGGCAGCGCCCTGGCGGGGATCGAGCTGCCCGGTCAACTCACGGGGGTCCAAGAGGCAGCGCCCCTTGGCGAGTCCTAGGGCAGCGCCTTGGCGGGGTTGAGAGGCAGCGCCCCTAAAGCAAAAATGCAAAATGCATTAGAAATTGCTTGTCCGCTCGAGCGGAGAATGTTTGGTTTCAAAAATGTGACCTGTCTGCAAAAATACTAGAAAAGTGTATTTGACACTCTAGCGAGGTTTTTTACGCTCAAGCGGACCATGTTATATCAATTCATGAATCTGATATTTCAGATCACTTTTGTATATCTCTCTCTCTCTAAAAACCCTTTCCTCTACATTTCCTTACGCCAAATTAAATCAAAACCTTGATTTCTCAAGATCCATTAGAGTTCTGCCATAAGTTCTTCATTAAAGTTGGTTAACTTCTCGAAGGTTTCGTTGTGTGCGGTGAAGATCGAGTTTCGACACCGTTGATTTTGGGAGTTTCATCTCATTTCTTCTTCAAAACTTGAGGTAAGAATTTTCTTAGAGTTATATATATATTTTTTTGCAAGATCTAAATGATTTTCGAAATCATCCGTGGATAGCTTTGAAAATTGATTGTTGATTCAAGAAGTGGAGCGATTTTGAAAGTGGGTTTATCTCTTATTCTTTTAAAATGATCTTATGGGTTTTAATCTTCGTTGATTGAAGAAAAGATGATTTTGGAAAATTTTCTTTCAAAAGATTTGAGTTGTATAGTTTTGGTGAGAAAACCTAGAATTTGGGGATTTTTTTTAAAAGAGACTAAAAATCCATGAATGATATTGTTATATTTATTTTATGTGTCAAAATAAATGGATGTTTGAAAATTTTCTTATTTATATTTATATAAATGATTAATTTCAGGAAATATGAGAATTGTTGTTTATTTTGGAAATTATTGTTCAAAATATTGAAATAGTCTTAAAATAGCTAATTGTTAAGGATACTTGAGAAGAGAGAATTGTGTTACTCCTTGGATGATGAATTGGAATAAAAGTATTTATATTCATCTTATGTTATTGGCATATTAATTCATTTGATTATATTAAACTTTGAAAGTTGATTTGAAAACTCGCATTAAGAAAAGAATGTTGAGACATAAGTTTCCATGAATTGGTTTTGGGATAAATATGGTGGTAAATCTTGACAGGTTGTCGAGCCTTCTAGTTAATACTGGTAAAAATGACATATTATACATGTCGAGCCTTCCAGTCAATGCTGGTAAAAATGACAAATTGGTAGTACTTGTATAGTCTACTTACAGACACCGACGTAGGAATTACCAAAGTCGTATTTACCGCTATTGAAATGAATTGTTAAGTTTTGAAGAATTGAAATTGTATGACATCATTGAGTACGTTGGTTTTCAAAGATGAAGATGTGATTTTCTTTCAAAAGAGCATAGCATAGCATGTGCATTTCATCTCTTGAGACTTGTATAAAATGTATATACTTTGTTAAGAATTTCCTACTGGGCTTTATGCTCACCCTACGAGATGTTTGTGTAGGAAAAGATGTGGTGATCCCACCCAACTAAGGGCGTGGAAGTATGTGTGTTGGGAGTACAATGCTCTCATTTTGCTGTGACTCTGTGTGTATGCCAACTTGCCAAGGGTTGTGTTTGTGTGGGTTTGAATAACCGTTTTGTGTAATCAGGCTCAAGCCTTGTAAACTTGTAAACTCTTTGGGGTATTTATTTGTTTATTTACTTGTTGTTGGATTAATATATTGTTGCATGAAGAACTATTGTATCATGTAATGTAAGTTTGGAGATTTATATTCAATTTTCCTTGAAAGAGCCATAATTGTTGTCTTATCATTTGGGCTAGAAATTTGGGTGTTACAACTTGCTATCAGAGCTACTGGGTTTGAATACTTGGAGCTCGTGGGAAGTGGTTGCTTAACCACAATGGGTTCATTTAGCATGCTTAGGAAGTGTTATGCATTTTGTGACTATGTGATAACATGTTTATGTGACTAAATGGGTATGGGATTGGATTTTTAGAATGTTGTTTGCGCTTGTTAAATTCCTTGTGATAACATTCTACTAAGAATTCTTGGTTTTTCGTGGGACGAATCTCATTATAAGAGTATAATCAGTATGTGTTTACATGACTAAGTGCTTATATGGAGTGAAATTGAATTGTGTATATGGTAGAGAAATATATAGAATTATTGTAGTCGAACGTGTGAGTCAAGTTACGAGCATATATGAGTTAATGTGCTAAATTATTTCTTTTGTGTCCTTTATTAGGATATTAGGAAAGGGGTCAAGTTCGTGGTAGTAGAGGCGGGAGGCGTGGTAGGGCTCGCCGAGGTGTGCATGAGCTACTAGTCCATAGGGTTCCGGTGTAAGAAGAAGGGTTCGGCCAAGCTAATGTGGCCGAGTAGGTGGGACAAGCAGGTCAAACTACAATGGGGGCCCTAACTCGAGAAATGGCAGGGGATTTAAGAGAGTCTATGAACTTGTTGAGGGTGGAGAATGAAGCCCGAGAGAACACCGTGGAGTCAAGGTCGAGTTTCTTTACTAGAGAGTTCTTGCGGGCCAAACCGGATGAGTTCCATGGTGGTCCCGAGCCCAAGAAAACGGATGAGTGGCTTGAACAAACTATGAAGACATTTGAGATGCTTCACATCAAAGATAGTGAACTAAGAGTGACTCTAGTGAACGAAGAGTTACTACCTTAAGAGAGATGCGGGTCAATGGTGGAAATATGCCAAGGGTAGAGTGGAACCGACATAAGAAGCCTTTGCGGTTGCTTTACAAAATAAGTACATACCTCCCACTACTAGGGAGAGATTGAGGCAAGAGTTTAGAGACCTCAAACAACTCGACATGCCCATGGCCGAGTTTGAGGCGGTCTTCTCTAGTTTGTCTAGATTTGCACCAGAGTTGGTGGCAACGGAAGAACGTCGTTGCATTGAATTTGAAAAGAAATTAAAAACAAAAATTATGTCAAGCTTGTCGGAAATATGATTCGGGAATATGAACATCTTGTGGAGACGGCGACACACGTAGAAATTTCCATATAAGCCGAGGAGGAGAGGCTTTGGAGTTCGAGGTCTAGGGGCCAAGAGTGTCAAGGAGACTATAGGCAGAACAAGAAGAGCAGGAACATCTATCCATCCCAGTCCCAACCACAGCAGTGTAGATCCACTTTTTTCTTTTCTTAGTGTGGGTTCGGGAAAAAGTGCATCGAGTAGCTTCTCGTGTTTCAAGTGTGGTCAATCAGGTCACAGAGCCTTCTCATGCCCACAGAAAGGAGGAGGGCAGTTAATGTTACCACCACCTAACCGATCTCAAAGTCAGTCTTAATCTCAGAATAAAGGTCAAGGGTTTAATTGTTATCAGTGTGGTTAGTCGGGGCATCTGAAGAGAACTTGCTTACAGTCGGGAGGCGAATCTAGCGTATCAGGGTCGAGGCAGACTTAGAGCCACCAGCAGGCTCAATCAGTCCAAGCTTCGCGAGTTAATCAGGGAGCCACTTCGGTTCAGTCAGTACAACAAGCCTATGCTCCAAGAGGAGCGATTAATCGAGGCCATAAGAACGCGTGTATCGTTATCGTGCGTAACAGATTGCCGAATCCTCGCCAGAGAGGTATTTTTGTTGTGTGTAATTCTTTGGCTAATGTATTGATAGACACCGGTGCGTTTTATTCATTTATATCTACTGCATTTGCTTCTGCATTGGGGTTAGAGGTAGCACAGTTAGTGTCTCCTCTCAGAGTAGAGTCACCTATTGGGGGTACAGTTGATTTAGACCGGGGTTATCGTGATTGTGAAATAGAAGTTGTCGGGCGTCGACTTGAAATTGCTTTTGTGTTGCTAGATATGTCAAGTTTTGATGTCATTTTAGGCATGGACTGGCTGTGTTCTTATCAAGCGGTGATTGATTGTTATCGTCAGAAAGTTACGGTGTGCACCTCGGGTGGTGATCGTTTCTATTTTCTAGGAAACTGAGTTAATAGAGCCTTG
The DNA here is from genome assembly GCA_025200525.1 of Camellia lanceoleosa. Taxonomy (NCBI): domain Eukaryota; kingdom Viridiplantae; phylum Streptophyta; class Magnoliopsida; order Ericales; family Theaceae; genus Camellia; species Camellia lanceoleosa. The sequence goes on along the minus strand of CM045761.1, from coordinate 137,551,668 downwards.
TCGCCAGTTGTTGACCCTCGTAGTAGGAGCAAACTTAGTGGCCTTCTTCCAACTCTCTTGGATAGTGAGAGTGACGGGGCTCGTGTTGAGTTACCAAGGGTAGTTTGTGAATATCCAGATATCTTTCTAGAAGATCTTACTAGTTTACCATTTCACCGGGAGATCGAGTTCTCCATTGAATTAGTGCTTGGCACAACATCGGTTTCCATGCCACCGTATAGATTTGCACCCGCCGAATTGCATGAGTTGAAGATTTAACTCCAAGAACTTTTAGACAAGGGCTTCATTCGCCCTAGTATTAGGGATGGCAATCTGAAACCGGCCCGACGGTGACTTGACCCCCCGACCCCAAATTCAGTGGTTATTCACTGAAAAATATCCCCTACGGGCCGGAGATGGTATTCAAAAATGCATCCCCGATGATATCCGGGCTAGGGACGAGGATAGGTGTTTCAGACCCGGACCCAGACCCGGCCCCGGTCCCGCCCTGCTTAATCCCCAAGGTGAAATTACCGTTTTGTCCCTAGATATATATATGCTTGTATTTGTTTAGGGTTTGACACAGAGACACAAGCACACACTCAGCCTTTGCCTCTCACTCACATGGCGCTTCTCTCTCTCTCGCTCGCCACTGGTCTCTTCCTCTTTCTTTTATCGGTCATCGCCGCGCTTCCCTCCTCACCAGTGATCCTCCGTCACCACCGAGCCTCTCACTCACACACGGCGCTCCTCTCTCTCTCTCGCTCGCCATTGGTCTCTCCCTCTCTCTTTCATCTGTCACCGCCGCACCTCCCTCCTCACCAGGGATCCTCCGATCCTTCCTCACCGATGCTCCTCCGTCATTGCTCTCTCTGTTTAGGTATCTCTCTCTCTATCTAGGGATTTGGATCTAGGGTTTACATATATGTATATTGTATATATATATGAGTATATAGATCTGTTTCTTCAACCTCTATTTTTTTTCCTTCTTCTTCTCTAAATTTATTTTCTTTGCCCTAGTTTCTACAATTTCTTTGCCCTAACTGGTTTTGAAAATTTTCACTTTAATTTGCATCTCTGTTCGTGTTTATCACTTGTAGCTTTTACTTTCTCTCCTTTGTGTTTGTGAACGATCACTATAATAAAGATGAGGAAGCTCAATCGTCCCACCGGTCACCGAATGTCTATGCTCAGGTTCATATTTCAGCTCATACTTTATATTCTAGGGTTTAAATCTTACTTTGTTTCTCATTTCAGCTCACCCTAATTTTTTTTTCTTTTTCTCTAAATTTATTTATTATATATATATATATAAATATATCTGTTTATATATTTCTTCAACCTCCATTTATCTGTTTAGATCTGTTTATTTTATATGTTATTGAAGATGATGATGTTGATGATGTTATTATGTGTGTAGGAATTATTGTTCATTGTTCATTATTGAAGATTAATTTTGAAGATTAATTTGTTGAAATTTGTTAATTTGTTAATTTTGAAGATTAATTTGTTAGTCATAACCTGTTGTGATTATTATTTTGATGATGTTATTTTGATTATATATTACTTATCAAGAGAACAACAATCCTAATAGTAGAAAAATTACTAGGAAAATGATATGTAGGACCACAGTTATTCTAACCCGACTCACATTTTTTATCAATTTTAAATTTACATCATTCACTTCTTTTAAGAAATAAATTTCAAAGTTGAAATTTGTTAATTTGTTAATTTCATTCAAATAATTCTCTAACTTCTGAAATTGATTCAGTTTTACCCTTATGTGACATTCTATCCTCTTTTGGCAATTAAGTTGATCAAATAGGACTAATTTAAAGGATAAATCGATAAATTTAATTCTAAAACCTTTTTCCTAGTATAAAAAAAATCCATTGATAACATGAGAAATGGTGAAAGATAGTGTTAGTTCTATGATTTTTTTGGGGGGTCATTTTAATATTAGAAAAATAAATTTATGCTGAGTTTTCTCAGTTTATCCTTAGTTAGGGCCTATATAATGTATTTAATGGATGCTGTCATCTTTTTAGTAGAAATGCTCTAAATGTGTATTCTATATATGTTTTTTTCCCTCTCTACAGGCTGTAAGAGTTGAACATTGTGACCGGATTCATGTCATTGTAGCAGCAAAATGAATATGTATTGCAAATTGTCGTGTGTATTCTTCTTAGGTGTAAATCAACGGCTTCTTATTGTCGGTGACAACCATAAGCTGCAGGTGTGTGACATGTTTTAGCAGTCTTCATTCCTCTTTCTTCTAATCATAGCTTGTGAATTTTCAATTGTGCAAAGAAGTTATTTAAAATCCTTTTCTTTTTTTTTTTACTCTCTTTTTTTGTGGATACTGTGCCAACAATTGCTATGTTAGGTTTTTGATTTAATTGATTGGGTACTGTGTAGTTGTCTATATTAATTGACTTCAATGGTTGTTTTAGTGCCCCATGTACTTGATTGAGAGTACTCCATTTCGCATAGAACCTGGAATATATACACTGTTTATAAAGGTTTAGTTAATTTGTTTCTCAGTTCCATTAATTCAATCCATGTTATTACTTATTATTAATTTGTTTCTTAGTTTCAGTAATGAATTAATTTATGTTACCTTTGTTAATATTAATTCAATCCATATTATTTTTATAAAGGTTTAAAATGTCAGATGTTAACTCTGAAACAGCAGTTAACTCTGAAGTACCAGTTAACTCTCAAGTACCATTTGAGAGTGACGCGTGACAACATTCATCGCCAGCTACAAACGCACCTACGAACTCACCGTCTCCCCTCTCTAATCAATATGTTATTGATTTAGAAGAAGAGTCTAATACTACTTGTGGAGGAACTAAAAAAAAACCTAGTGTTGTGTGGGAACATTTTAAAAAACAACAAGTTAATGGGGTGTGGAAGGTAATATGTAATTATTGTAATAAGCATCTTGAAGGTGATTCAAAAAATGGAACTAGGCATTTGCATGATCACCATAAGAGTTGTACTAGGAAAAAAGTGATGGACATGAGGCAAAAAGTGTTAACTAACAACTTTAGTAAAGAGAGTCCAAAAATGAATTCTTATATTTTTTATCAAGATTTTGTTAGGAAAGAGTTGTCACATGCCATAATCTTGCATGAATATCCCCTCTCTATCGTAGACCATGTTGGTTTTAAACGATATTTAGCAGCACTTCAACCATTGTTTAAAGTGCCTTCTCGAAATACGATAAAGAGTGATATTTTAAAGATTTATGATTATGAGAGGGTGAAGACATTGAGTTTGATGGAGCATAATAAAAGTAGGGTGGCAATCACAACTGATATGTGGACTGCTAGCAATCAAAAGAAAGGATTCATGGTCGCTATCGCACTTTTATTATCTTGATTCATGGACATTGCAAAGTCGCATTTTGAGGTATATTTTTTGTAAATTTGCAAATCATTTAAAAATTGTATCTTATTCAGTTCAATTTGCATGTTATTAATACTTATTTATGAATATCATATTTTAGGTTTATTTATGTTCCATGTCCACACACAAAAGAAGTTTTTTTGTGATACTTTGCTTGAGTGTATGATGGATTGGAATATTGATAGGAAAATCTCGATTGTTACTGTTGATAATTGCTCCACAAATGATATCATGATTACCATGTTGATGGATAAGTTAAGTAATTCATCGCTTTTGTTGGGTGGTACTTTGTTTCATATGCGTTGTTATGCGCATATTTTGAATTTGATAGTGAAAAATGGATTGGATGTCATACGAGTTGATGTGGAGAAAATTCGAGAGAGTGTAGCTTATAGGACAGTAACACCAAAAAGACTAGAAAATTTTGAAGAAACAGTCAACCAATTACGTATTCCACATACTAAGAAATTAGGACTTGATTGTGCAACTAGGTGGAATTCAACCTACTTGATACTTCAGACAGCCTTATTATATAAGGATGTCTTTTCTAGGTTGAAAATTAGAGAGCCTCAATATAAGACTGTGCCAACTGAGCAAGAATAGGAGTTTGCTAGAGAAATTAGTGGGAGGTTTAAGATTTTTTTTACTATCACTGAGTTGTTTTTTGGTACAAAGCATCTCACAGCCAATGTTTGTTTCTCAGCTTTATGTGAGATTAGGATGACACTATCTCAATGGCTCTCTTGTGAAATTGAAGTGATCAGAACAATGGCATCAAAAATGGTGAAAAAATTTGATAAATGTTGGTTAGTGATACATGGTGTTATTGGAGTTGCAGTTGTATTTGATCCTAGGTATAAGATAAGCGTATTGGAGTTTTATTTTGAAAAACTGTATTGAGACAAAGCTGAAAATGAAGTTGATAGGGTTCGTCATATTTGTTATAATTTGTTGCAAGAGTATCAGTACCAAGTTGGTATGGAGACCGATATTGTTGGTGACTCTTCTACTCATCCAGAAATTATTACAGAGACCCTTTCAGAATTTGATTTGTTTATTAGTAGAAAGAGAAGTAAAAAAAAATGAAGAATGTAAGATCAGAGTTGGACCATTATCTAGAAGATGATGTTTTGCCAAGAACTTTAGGTTTTGATGTTTTGAATTGGTGGAAAGCTAGTGGACCAAAGTATCCGACCTTACAGGCAATAGCTAGGGACATTTTAGCTATTCATGTATCCACTGTTGCTTCTGAGTCAGCATTTAGTACTAGTGGAAGGTTGGTGAGTCCACATCGTAGTAGACTTCATCCAAACACATTAGAAGCATTAATGTGTGCACAAAGTTGGTTGTGGGGTGCAGAGATGAAATGTATTATTTCATCTAATCTACATATTATTATTTCAAAATTTATTATTTATATTACCATGAAATAATTTCAATATTGAATTTATATTCTTTACTTTTTAGGAAATTCAACATTGGAATCGGTGGGCTATGCAACTATATATGATGATAATGAGATCGAGTCGGATCAGTCATGTTCCACTTTTGTGTTATTTGTCATCTTTTTTGTTTTAATTGTTAACATTTTTTACATTTTATTATTAGTATTAATTTTTTTTTCTTTTGTTATTTAACAGGAATTCAAGTTGAAGGAGATGATAGAAGTTGTGTGGTTTGTATGGGTATTGGACAAACAATGGATTTGATTTTTTATGTTGTAATGGATATATTTTTTTTTAATTTCAATTTTTGGGTAAGCTATCCCTTGCGGGTTGTGCTTGGGATTAATTATTATCTTTGCTACTTGTTGAATTTTCTTGTGTGTATAGGCTGCTGGATAGATGTTTTGTTTGTGTTATTTTGTTGCTACAGGATGTTTTGTGTTTGGGTTGTGTATTTGACAGATGCTATATTTGACAGATGCTGCTGGATAGATTTATTGAATTTGTTGACATATATTGGCAGATTATATATTGGCAAATTATGTTGAATTTTTGGCAAATTGTATATATTGGCAGATGTTGCTGGACAGATTGTATATATTGGCAGATTATGTTGAATTTTTTAAGTTCTTTGTGATGGGATGAAAGTTGTGTGTGATAGGATTTTTTAAACATGTACAAATTATGTTGAATTTTTTAAGTTCTTTGTGATAGGATGAAAGTTCTTTTAATTTTAAAACATGTACAGATTCTTAATAGGATGTTTAAAATTGTTTTTTGAAAAAAAAAATAAATAAATAACATAATCGGGGAATTTGCGGGATCGGGGATACTCGATCCCCGATCGGGAGCGGGGGTGGGGGGGATATGGGGTCCTCGTCGGGGATCGGGGACAGGGACGGGGACGGGAAATTTCTCACTACCAGGGATCGGGAACGGGAAGTATGGTCTCCGGCCCTACCCCGCCCCGCCCCGTTGTCATTCCCACCTAGTACATTGCCTTGGGGAGCGCCGACTCTCTTTGCGAAGAAGAATGATGGGTCATTGCGGTTGTGTATTGATTACCGCAAGTTAAATAGAGTTACAGTTAAGAACAAGTGTCCTCTACTTAGAATAGATGATTTGTTTGACCAACTTAGAGGGTCTCATTGCTTCTCAAAAATAGATTTGAGGTCGGGGTACCATCAGTTAAGAGTCTAGGAGGAGGACATTCAGAATACAGCCTTTTGTACTCGTTATGGCCACTATGAATTCCTTGTAATGCCTCTTGGGTTGACCAATGCACCGACTTCCTTTATGGATTTGATGAACAGAATTTTTCGGGAATACTTGGATCATTTTGTGGTCGTCTTTGTGGATGACATCTTGATTTATTCAACCTCTGAAGAGGAACACGAGATTCACTTACGGGTAGTGCTGGGTTTACTTAGTGAGCACTAATTGTATGCCAAATTTGAAAAATGCGAGTTTTGGTTAACAGAGGTGACGTTTTTGGGGCATGTAGTGTCTAGAGAGGAGTGACTATGGACTCCTCAAAGATAGATGTTGTACAGGATTGGGAACAACTGAAGAATGTTTTTGAAATCTAGGGTTTCTTGGGATTAGCGGGGTATTATCGACGTTTTGTAAGGGACTTCTCTAGACTAGCTGCACCTTTGACTAGGTTGACTAGAAAGGGTATCAAATTTGTATGGAGTGAGGCTTGTGAAAAGTCATTCCAAGAGCTTAAGACTAGATTAACTACCACACCGGTTTTGATAATTCCGGAAAGGGGTTTGAATTACACTGTCTATTGTGATGCGTCTGAGGATGGACTTGGTTGTGTCTTGATATAAGAGGGAAAAGTTGTGGCCTACGGTTCACGATAATTGAAAACTTATGAAAGAAATCACCCCACACATGATCTCGAATTAGCAGTAGTGATTTTTGCTTTGAAAATTTGGAGGCATTACTTATATGGTGAGAAGTTTGAGGTTTTCTCTGATCATAAGAGTTAAATTATTTGTTTTCTCAAAAAGACTTGAATTTACGACAACGAAGGTGGATGGAATTTATGGAGGATTGTGACTTTGAGTTACACTATCATCCGAGGAAGGCTAATGTGGTGGCCGATGCTTTGAGTCGAAAATCTGTGAGTAGTTTGGCAAGTGTGGCCGTTCGGGAATGGGATATGGTAGATGTTATTGGCAAGTTTGATTTGCACTTGAGTGAGTCCGGAGAGAGTGCTACCTTGTTTACTTTGAATGCTCAACCTACATTGGTTAGTAAGGTCATAGAGGCACAACGAGGAGACTGTGATGTGGAATCAATCCATGTTAAGATTTCCAATATGAAGGAAGAGAGAGGTTTGAACGTTTACTTGGATCTGAGTGTACGTTACCTAGATCGTTTGTTTGTACTAGAATCTTGTAGAGAGGAAGTACTTCGGGAGTTCCATCACTCACGCCTTGCGGTACACCCGGGAGGCACTAAAATGTATCATGATCTTAGTCGTCAGTTTTGGTTGAGGGGTATGAAACGGGATGTCGCTTTATTTGTATCGAAGTGCCTTACTTGTCAACAAGTGAAGGCCGAACACCAAAAACCAGCGGGTTTATTACAACCCTTACCGATAGCCGAGTGGAAATGGGAGCGTGTTACCATGGATTTTGTAGTTGGGTTTCCTAGAACACAACGAGGCAATGACACCGTTTGGGTGATTGTTGATAGGTTGACTAAGTCTACCCATTTCATTCTGATGTGCACTAGCGACTCAGTTGAACGCTTGGCAGAGTTGTACATTAGAGAGATAGTTCGACTTCATGGAGTCCCTCTGACTATTGTATCATATAGGGATCCTCATTTTACTGCTTAGTTATGGCAAAGCCTTCAAGAAGCTTTGGGAACTAAGTTGACTCTTAGCACCGCTTATCATCCTTAAACCGATAGACAGTCGGAACGTACCATTCAGATTTTGAAGGACATGCTTAGAGCTTGTGTCCTTGATTTTAAGGGGCCTTGGGAAAGACACTTACCATTGATTGAGTTTGCTTACAACAATAGTTACCAAGCTAGTATTGGGATGGCACCATTTGAGGCCTTGTATGGCCAACCTTGTAGATCACCGGTTTGTTGGGCCGAAGTGGGTGATGCACTGTTACTGGGTCTGAAAATTGTTAGAGAGACAACCGAAAAAGTTGTTCTTATTCGGAAAAGGTTGGCTACGGCCCAAAGCCGACAAAAGAGTTATGTCGATAAGAGGAGACGACCTTTATCTTTTGAAGTTGGTGACCACGTGTTTCTAAAAATCTCACTAAGGCGAGATTTGATGAGATTTGGTAAGAGTGGTAAGTTATCTCCAAGGTTCATTGGGCCTTTTGAAATCTTAGAACGAATTGGAGAAGTGGCACACCAGTTAGCTTTACCGCCACAACTTTTGGGAGTTCACAACGCATTTCATGTAGCTATGCTTAGGAAGTATGAACCTGACCCTTCTCATGTGCTTGATTGGGCTGACTTGGAGGCAGATGAGGATGCCTCTTACGGAGAACGACCGGTTCAAATATTAGATACCTGGGAGCAAGTGCTACGGGGCAAAACTATACCATTGGTAAAGGTATTGTGGAGACACCATGGGGTTAAAGAAGCAACGTGGGAACAGGAGGTGGAAGTCCGCTCCAAATACCCGGATTTATTTGAAAATGCTTAAATTGCTTTTCTTTGTAATATTCCCTAGTGTTGAGGGAAGCGTATTTAAAGTTGTTAACCACGTGTTGATATGTGCATTGTTGTTTTAAGCATAAGGTTGTTTAGAGTTGCCATTACTTTTTGAAAAATTTCATGTTTATGCGTATTTGGGAGGTTGTTGTTAATGAGATAATAATGGTGGAAATGGTGAAATTTGGTTGAGAGTCAATATTGTGATTTGAAAATGAAATAGCGTGGTTTTAATTGCTAGTAACCCTTTATTTGGGTAGTTTGATTTGAAATTTTGGGGACGAAATTCTTTAAGGGGGAAAGGTTGTAGCGATCCCAGTTTTGCCACTTCGCTGAGTATGTCGGGGATCGAGCTGCCCGGTCAGCTCGCGGGGGTCTAGGGGGCAGCGCCCCTTGGCGGGTCCAAGGGTAATGCCCTAGCGGGAATTGAGCTGTCCGGTCAGCTCGCGAGGTTCTAGGGGGCAGCGCCTGTTGGCGGGTCCTAGGGCAGCGCCCTGGCAGAGTTGAGGGACAGCGCCCTAAAGCAAAAATGCAAAATGTATTAGAAGTTGCTTGTTCGCTCGAGCGGCCGTTTATACACTCGAGCGGAGAATGTTTGGTTTCAAAAGTTTGACCTGTCTACAAAAATACTGAAAAAGTGTATTTGACGCTCGAACGAGGTTTTCCACGCTCGAGCGGACCATGTTATATTAGTTCGTGAATCTAATATTTCAGATCACTTTTGTATATATCTCTCTCTAAGAACTCTTTCCTCTCCCTTCTCTCTATATTTCCCTACGCCAAATTAGATCAAAACCTTGATTTCTCAAGATCCATTAGAGTTCTGCCATAAGTTCTTCATTAAAGTTGGTTAACTTCTCGAAGGTTTCGTTGTGTACAGTGAAGATCGAGTTTCGACACTGTTGATTTTGGGAGTTTCATCTCATTTCTTCTTCAAAACTTGAGGTAAGGATTTTCTTAGAGTTATATATATATATTTTTGGAAGATCTAGATAATTTTCGAAATCATCCGTGCATAGCTTTGAAATTGATTGTTGATTTGAGAAGTTGAGCGATTTTGAAAGTGGGTTTATCTCTTATTCTTTTAAAATGATCTTATGTGTTTTAATCTTCGTTGATTGAAGAAAATATGATTTTAGAAAGTTTTCTTTCAAAAGATTTGAGTTTTATAGTTTTGGTGAGAAAACCTAGAATTTGGGGATTTTTTTTTAAAAGAGAATGAAAATCCATGAATGATATTGTTATATTTATTTTATGTGTCAAAATAAATGGATGTTTGGAAAATTTCTTATTTATATTTATATAAATGATAGATTTCAAGAAATATGTGAATTGTTGTTCATTTTGAAAATTATTATTCAAAACGTTGAAATAGTCTTGAAATGGCTAATTGTTGAGGATACTTGAGAAGATAGAATTGTGTTACTCCTTGGATGATGAATTGGAATAAAAGTATTTATATTCATCTTATGTTATTGGCATATCATTTCATTTGATTATATTAAATTTTGAAAGTTGATTTGAAAACTCGCATTAAGAAAAGAATGTTGAGAAACAAATTTCCATGAATTGGTTTTGGGATAAATACAGTGGTAAATCTTGACAGGTGGTGTAGATGAAATTGAATATGTGTCGAGCCTTCTAGTTAATACTGGTAAAAATGACAGATTATACGTGTCGAGCCTTCCAGTCAATGCTGGTAAAAATGATAAATTGGTAGTACTTGTATAGTCTACTTGCAGACATCGACCTGGGGATTACCAAAGTCGTATTTACCACTTTTGAAATGAATTGTTAAGTTTTGAAGAATTGAAATTGTATGACATCATTGAGTATAATGGTTTTTAAAGATGAAGATGTGATTTTCTTTCAAAATGGCATAGCATGGCATGTGCATTTCATCTCTTGAGACTTGTATAAAATATATATACTTTATTAAGAATTTTCTACTGGGCTTTATGCTCACCCTACTAGATTTTTGTACAGGAAAAGATGTGGTGATCCCACCCAACTAAAGGCGTGGAAGTATGTGTGTTAGGAGTACAATGGTCTCATTTTGCTGTAACTCTGTGTGTATGCCAAAGATTATGTTTGTGTGGGTTTGAATAACCGTTTTGTGTAATCAGGCTCAAGCCTTGTAAACTTGTAAACTCTTGAGGGTATTTATTTGTTTATTTACTTGTTGTTGGATTCATGTATTGTTGCATGAAGAATTATTGTATCATGTAAAGTAAGTTTGGAGATTTATATGCGATTTTTTTGAAAGAGCCATAATTGTTGTCTTATCATTTTGGTTAGAAATTTGGGGCGCTACATATTTATATTTAATTTTTTTAATAAATTTTATATAATTTTTATTTCTACATATTTTTATTTTCAAAATGAATACAAAAAAATTAAATAGTTAGAATTAATTTTAATTTTATGTTACTAATTCTTCTTCTAATTTAACTATTATTTTAATATCAAAATAAATATTTATTTTACTATTTTATAATTTAATATATGTCATACAAAACTATTATATGATAATTACATTTTTATAATACAATAGAACTAAAATTATCAAAATACACAAATAATTTAACTAAAATTAATATATATATATATAAGTATTCAAGTAATAATTTTATAGAACAATAGCGTCAATATTATCAAAATAAAGAATTAAAATTATACTTTAATTTTAATTTTAATTTTAATTTTAAATTGAAATTAAAATTAAAATTATTCTTTTATAATACACATTGTACCATCAATTATTTTTTGAAAAAAAGAAAAATTTGCAAGGTTCAATTGCTAGTTTTATATACATATATATATGTATATATATATATATTATAATAAAAATTTATAAGTGTAACATAATTCACATAATGCTTCTAATATGAAAAAAAAGTATCTATTGAAATATAAATTTAAATATATGAAATTCAGTGAAATATAAAAATACTTTGTGAATTTATTGAGTTATAAATCCTCCGAATGAGGTTTATAAACACTTCTTTTCTTACTTTGAAAATCAAAAGTTTAACTTTATTACACAATTCACGTCCTAAGTAATAAAAAATCCCCAAAATAAATCATGTTACTCTTCGGAATGTCAAACCAAATTTAACGTTAAAGGTGATCTAATATTTTAATAATTTAGTCAACAACACTTCTATAAATCAAGAATTTTTTTTATCAGAAACTTACTTAGATAATACGATGTGGTGAAAATTTATCCTACATCTTTCCATCATTCAAGAATAAAATGTGAATCATTCATTAATTCTTTTAAGGGGTTATTATACTCTAGTGGTTTAAAAAAAAAGAAAATACACGAAAAAGTTTATAATTTTAATTATTAATATATATAAAGTTTCTTACTAATTTGTAATTATTTTTCTAAAGCCTACTAATGTGATATTTTCCTTTCTTTTTTTAAAGATAAATTCTAATTTAAATTTGTAATTTCTTAACTTTTCTATTCAGTTATATTTAATAGGGAAAATTACAAATCAAGTTTAGTTTAAAAAATAATTACACGTTGATGAAAAAGTTATAATTTTTATTATTACGGTTTATAAACTTTACCATAAGTTTTTTTCCACCCCTTCAACCACCCCCTGAGTGGTAAAATTGTCGCTAAAAATAATTTTTTTGTGACAAATTTTTACATACGTCGCTAAAAATTGACAATTAATGACTTTTTTTTGTCATGATTTTTATAAATTGTCGCTAAAACTTATAATTAGTGACTTTTTTTATGAATTTTTTTTTTCCATAGGACCTATTAGACAATAAGTTCACTTATTAGGACCTACACGTAAGTACCCTTAGATTAGGGCAAAACACCAATAAATCTCAAATTTTAATTTGTTAAACCATTTAGTCCTGTCTTTTATTTTGTAGACTAATAAGTCCTATTTAAATGTTAAAAGCTCACTATAGGCATTTTTTAGATTTCTTTCCTTTCCGAACATTAACAACATTAACTACACCAACAACATCATCAACATCATCAAACATCAACTACATCATAAAATATCACCAACATCATAAAACATCATCAAACATCAAACATCATACATAATCAAACATCATCAACATCACGGAACGTCATAAAAACATCACCAACAAACATCATCAAACATCAGTGACATCATCGACATCATCAAACATGAACTACAACATCAAGTATCATCAACATCACCAAACATCAAACATCATCATACATCATCAACATCACCGAACATCAAATATCAGTGTATTTGACTATAGAAAAGGAATAGAGGTTATTACCACCACCATAAGGATTCCCCCCTCTAGGTGGGGCCGTGTATTGATTCACAAGCGGTCCGTCATTTTCCTCTTCCACTCCACCACAGCACAACATAGTTCAATTATTAGACACAGTAGTCTCAAAAACTAGATTTAATAAGCCATATACGCAACAAAATGCTCTTGAATGAATTTATCCAAGCAAATCCCTGACAATTCCAACAATGTACAATACCATATTATGAGTCAGAAAATTTGGGGTGAACAAGCAAACTGAATAGATGAATAGAGAGCAAATAGGGGAAAAAATTGAAGCCCTCAAAAGATTTGGGTTTGGAATCATTGTTTATATATTGAGAGAGATCCTCAATCATTAAATTGAATTACAAATTAACACATTTGTTTATAATTTCTCTTTGCATGGACAATGTTGTGATCAAACATTCATACCTATTACAGATTCATAAAGAGGAAAGAAAATTGATCATCAAATTTGGTTATATGAAATTCAATATGTTAATTTGATCCCCATATATCATCAAACATCATCAACTACATCATCATACATCATCAACATCACCAACATTGTGAATATCATTAAACATCAACTATATCTTTAACCTCATCAAACAGCAGCGACATCATCAACATCATCAAACATGAACTACAACATCAAACATTATCAACATCACCAAACATCATAAAACATCTTAATGTACTGAAAATGCTCTCTCTCATAATAGAATACTATCACTGGGAAAAGGGTCCAGCTGATCTAGAACTCCAACCATCCTCCAATCCAATCTCACCTTTTTTAAGCATTCAGTCCAAATCGTCAAACCCCTCCCCCCCACCTAATTCAACCAAACAATTTCAACAGATCTCTCTTTCTTTCATTCTCTCTCTCTCTCTCTCTCTCTCTCTCTCTCTCTCTCTCTAGATTCGATGAGATGGGCAAGGCCTTTGTAATCATTTACATCGCAGTGGCTGTGCTCCTCCTCGTCTCCCATTCTCCCAAGAAACCCTCCCACCACCGCTACTGCCGCCTCAATCTCCGTTCCAACTTCTCTCCCGACAAGCACTCCAGTCACCACCACCACCACGAGCCCGTCGCATTCGATTTGGTGAATTATATACAATTGAACTCGCTCACATTGATTGGATTGAAATTACTTGATGTTTATACAATATAACAAACAAAGATATCATATCAAATATAAAAGGGACTAAATGGTTTACAAAAAAACACTCAAGAGTAGATAGAGCAACATTTTCCAATATGGGATTTATGAGTAATTTTTCCTCATATATATATATAATGAATGTAGGAAGGTTTGGCTAGTCTTCCAAAAAAATAAAAAATAAATATTTAATTGAGTAATAGGTAGGAAATTATTTGGTTTTATGTAGTGATAGAGCCAGAAAATTAAGTTAGAGGGGGTATTTATTAATTATAATTTTTTATTTCAAAAAAATCATGAGCAACGTTAAGATAAAAATAATTTTATGAGATAAATTTAAATATAAAAAATTACGTATTCATTATTAATAAGAACAAATCAAAATTCCATGATAGTGTGAAATAGTTCGGTGTGAGATGATGACATAATTTTGCCATTTTAACACAAAAAATTATGGATCAAAATTCATAATTTTAAAAAATAAAAACACATCATTTATAGCACAAATTATTATAAAATCTATTTAATTTTTATTTGACAAAAAAATATTAAAGAGATGACATTGCTTATAAATGATGTGTTTTGAATAAAAATTATTACACAGTCTTAGAGTACCATATGGCATTGTGTACATGATGTTCAAAGCATAAAAAATCACAAATCACATTAAGTGGTATGCTAATTATTTGAAAATAATAAGTTCATTATATCCAATCTATAATATTTTTCTCTGCACTGTTAATTTAAATTACTATATAAATAATATTACATAGTGTTCCTAAAGTATCAAATAATTAATTGTTGTAAATAATATAATAAACCCTTTACCAAAGAATATGTTAAAAAAAAAAATACATTTTATACATGACAACAACTCAAAAAAATAAAAGTTTTCATAACTGAGAGGGGGCATTGACCCCCCTCGCGTTGCTGTACTTTCGCTCCTGGTTTTATGGACGGTTGCGTGGATATATGTCTAATTAATAGTGTTTCGTAATTTTTTTATATTGTTTCTATTTTTGGAGACTAATTAATAGTGTTTCGTAATTTTTTTTATATTGTTTCTATTTTTGGAGACTAGGTAAATATAAAAGGATTTTACTCAAATCCAATTTTATGTTCTCATAACTATAAAATGAGGCTATCAATTAAAGTGAATTTCTTTTGACAATAAGCTACCCGACGCCGTTTTCGAGAAATAGCATGGTGCCGTCCCAGCACCATCCCCCAATCCCCATTATATGAGTTGTTGGAAAAATGTCTAAAATTTTTAGCAAAATTTTAGACATTTTAATAGTTATTTATGTGTAAGCACAAATCTAAGAAAGTGGTCAACATACTTATATGACCATTATTATTATTATTTTTTTATATTTCAAAAATTTAAAATTCTAATAACTTTCAATGCACACATATGTTTTTGATAAAATTTATATTTTTAGAAACTATCCGACGAGATCTATCAAATAAAATCTCAATTAAATATAAAACTATGTAAAATGAAAAAAAAAATATTTAAAATTTAAAAGTATGAAAATTTTCACTTTTGAAATTTCACATTTTTTAGAATTTCAGATAATTTCTGAATTACAAATATTTAAAATTTTAAATTCTAATATAATGTGAAATTTCACATATTGTAAATATAAAATAAAATAAATTTCACAGTATCATATCAAGTTCTAAGGTTATTTTATAAAGTTCATAATTTTTTGTTGAATGATTTATGTAATTTTATAGAATAAAATATGTATATATTCATCACATTGTTTTGTTGACGTTATGTGTCTGGTTAACAGTTTGGTAATGGGAGCATCACATTTGTCTTCTTCTGCCTGTGTTACATATATTCGTCACATTGGTTGTTGATGTTATGTGTTTGGTTCACAGTTTGGTAATGGGAACATCATGTTTATTTCTTGTGCCTGTGTTACATATATTCATAATATGGTTTGTTGATGTTATGTGTTTGGTTCACAGTTTAGTGTAACAGCATACCAAAAAAACAACATCAACCAGTTTATTTCCATGTTTTCTGGAATTTTTAGCCCTGTTTTTGTCATTGTGTATGGATGGTATGTTGTGGTATTAACTACATCAACATCAACGTCGATTCTTGTAAAATCACTGTCGTATTATTGTGCTTGTTTGACATATAGTCAGGTCATTGTGTTGTTGATGTTTATGGGTTGTGAAGATGAGTATATATGGCTGTGTTATCAACATCATTCCAATCAACATTATGTTGGTTGCTTCTGGGTATGTAATATGGCTGCAGGGCAATGTGTTGTCAACATTATGTGGGTGTGAAGATTTGTATATTTGTTTTGTGTTTTTGATGTCACTGGGCCTTCTTGCATAGATTAGTGGTTATCGTATTTTTTGAAGTAGGTATAGTGTTGTGTTATTATTCAGTCATTGTTGTACGCGTTAGCCATTTATTGATTTCATTATGGGTTGCGTGACAGGTATGGATGGTGTGTTGTTGTTGTGCACCTACGGGCAAACAAATGTTGTTGTTTGGTGTCATCGAGCGATGACACTCACGCAGCTACTCGATGATATTTGCGACAAGTTCGACGACTTATTATGGGATGCGGTGTACATGTTATGGGATGTCCCCGGGTACAACAAGTTTAAAGTGGATAGCAATGACGATATCCAAAACATGGTGTGCCTTGCGGAGTCATTTGCTTTGAAACATTTTGATGTTCTTATTCAGATACGGGACGTTCCACTGGGCGGTAACTACGGGGGTGCGTACTGTCGTGAAGGTCAGAATTTCAGTTTGGGCAATCAGACATTCGGTGTGGATGATCAGACGGATCTGTTACCAACATATTGTCCTAACAAGTTGAAGACGTTCCTGTCTGCTCAATGGGCATTCGGGATTACCCATGTTGGACAATGTTTTGCAAGTGGCGTAAGTGAATTTCGGGAAACATTATGCAAGTATGCCGTTGAACGCAGGTTTCAATTCAAATATTTGAAGAATGATTCAGTTCGCATTACGGCAGTTTGTAAGTTTACAGAGACCACAGGATGCGCGTGGACAGTGCATGCGAGGGTGTTGTCATCGAATGGCCTTTTATGCGTTAAGAAGTTAGATAGTGTGCACAACTGTGGAGCTGTTGTTCGAACGCATACAAACCCACGTACGGGGTCCGATTTGGTTTTAAGCGTTGTCGCAGATCTGGTGCGTGCTAAGCCACTGACGCGTCCTACGGACATTGTTTTCGATATGAAAAATGACTACAGTTTGGATATTAGTTACCAAGTGGCGTGGTTAGGGGTTGAGAAAGCAAGAGGTGAAGTCTATGGGGATCATGCTATGTCATTCGACCAACTTAGGTGGTACAGTGATTCCGTTGTGGAAAAGAATCCAAACAGTTACATTAACCTTGAATTTCACCAACAAACTAGGAGGTTCGTTCGATATTTCATATCCTTCCATGCATGTATAAATGGGTTCAACCATTGTTGGCCGTTACTTTTTTTGGATGGCACGTTTCTGAAAGGCAGATTCAAGGGGAATTTGTTAGCTACTACTGCGAAAGATGGCAATAAAGGTAACGTATCATTTTTTTTTCCTTAATTGTCTGCTAACAAAAAAAAAATGATCAAATTTCAATTCCGATTGTTTTTAATTAATCAATTACATATATACGTATTGTTTGCAGGCTTGTTTCCTGTGGCATTCGCCATTGTTGATTCCGAAAATCAACAAAATTGGGAGTGGTTTTTACGGAATCTTAAAGAAGTCGTGGGTGACGAGCGTATGTTGACGTTTGTTTCGGATAGGCACACAGGCCTATTACAATCTATGCCAATTATATTTCCTACAGCACATCACGCATATTGTTTGCTGCATCTTCAAATGAATTTGAGAGACCGAATGAAATACGTTAATGCATCTCGTAAGGTTGGGTTGATGCGGAAGCTGTGGGAATGTGCTTACGCCTCTACAATAGCATCTTATAATCAGAAAATAGAGGTGTTAAAAGAGTGTAGCCCGGCTGTGGTTGACAACTTCTTGAAAGACTTGCATCTATCCCACTGGGCTAATGCGTATTTCATGTAAGTTTGATTGCACCCGTTCTATGTATTACGTTACTGAGTTCAATTTCGTCAATTTCTTACATACGTTAACATGCTTACTAGTATTTTGTTGTACTAAACATTTTGTGTCTAACGTTAACATTCTTACTGTGCAGGGGGCAACGTTACGGCAAAATGTGGTCGAGTGCAGCTGAATCTTTTAACAATTGGATACTAGGTTGGTCGACATGGTTAGGGGTCAAATAATGGAACAAATGGCAGAGCGTAGAGTCAAGGCAAGGGATTGGACCGGTGTGTTATGCCCGAAAATGGAGAAGAAACTGGTAGCAGCGTATAATGAAAGCAGGGGGTGGAGTGTTAGTCAGGCTGATGACAATGTCTACGAGGTGCATAGTCAACCCTCTATTTTGGTTGATGTCGCAAGGCGATCATGTTCATGTTTCTAGTGGCAGCTGAATGGGTTTTCATGTTCTCATGCTGTTGTCGCTTTCCGTAATAGTGGACAGAATATATACGATTCTATTGAAGCGTACTATCGTATTGACAAGTTCCAGGCTGCGTACAGCGGAACAATTTTCCCCATTCCAACTGTTGAGAAGCCGGCATTTTCGCCCAATGATTTTATGATAGCGCCCCCGAAAGTGAAACGTCCTTTTGGCAGGCCGAAACGTAAACGAATTCCATCAAAGGGCGAGGTTGTGCAACGGATCCTTTGTGGTCAGTGTGGAAAAATAGGCAACCACAATAGAAAGACATGCAAGGAGCCTATTTGATCTTGTTACAGCAAATTGATGTCCTTTTATTTTTTTGTTTTTTCCCCACTTCATTGAACTTCGTCCAATTTACCTTTTTTATTGAACATTTTACTTCCCGTTGATTTAAGTTCAGACTTCACAACGTTTTTCCATTACGTTATAACTGCTTATGGATCGCACATGTGGGTTTACTTTCACATTCCACCCCGTTTTCACAAAACTATTCTGCCCTATCACCTGCCACTACAATTAACATTGCAATCACATTTTCAAAAACACATTAGCCAAATCAATTTCCTTTCCTCATCACTACATATGTTGTCTTATGTGCATTTCCTATTACATCCAAATCTGATACGTGAATATGCTAGAAACATAAAGTTTAATGTGTTATGTTTTAAGGTAACAATTAACATGTTCCCCAAGCAAATTTTGACATCAACTAATGACACACAGTTTTAGACACATACGGTTCAACTACAATGTACCATCCTGAAGTTCACTTGCTGGGTTCAACACCAACACCCTACCTAAAACACAATGACAACGTTGCAAACATGGAACTAAACCAGGACGAACATATTACAGATTTTTCGGAGCAAACATTTCAACTTGAATGTACCCTGCTGTTTGGTAAATTTCTGGGCTTACCAACATCCCGTACATAAACAGAAAACAGACCTACACATTAAATATGTCAAACCCGTAACTAACATCATACACAAACACAATTACACAACACATCCAAAAATCATTAACATTTACTAACCCAGCCAAAAAAACAATCCCAGTTTTGCCCATGTTTTCCAATGTTGTTGTAAAGTATTTTGTGTTCATCCAGTCACAGATACGTAGGTAATGTAACATCAAAAAAACACTACCATATAAAAAAAATAATTGTATGTTCCACCGAAAAACCAAAAACAGAAATCAAAGCTAATGTATGTGTTCCAGGAAATCTGTTAGGGCAGAGGCTAATTCCGGAGCCCTCTATGTGGATCGTTGATGAATGCCTTAACCATTTCTGATCTGAACGCGCTGACTGTCATCTCATCCATCGAACCTTCGACCTCCACGTTATTTGCGTACTACCGCATGATGAAGCATACCAGGACAGCACAATCCGGACTGCCAATAGCAAACACGTTTACAGGGTAATCAACACAATCAAACAAAAACCATAACTTAACAAAACAGAGAACAAATTTAAGCCGTAGTTCAGATTTAAACTTACAATTCCGGGTGTTGTTGGGGACAATCACCCAAAGCCTCCAATGGCCCATCCATATTCCCCGCTGTGACACCCGCAATGGATTGCACTTTCCCTTGTATCCGCTTTGCGTAATCGACGACCCACTGTTTCTGTTTTAGGTAACACACCCAATCAGTCACACTACGTACTCCGTATCACTCTATATGCAGCACACGCACAACCAAACACATACATGTAATAACCACTCACTCGTACTTACCACTTTCACCGCCTCAGTAAAATGATCATCTCGGCTTCCTTTACGCGTTTTGATTGAGTTGTAGTGTGTCCATGTCCCCGAATTTGAATCGTACACCATCGTTGTCCAATGATTCCCATGGTATATAGGGTAATGGACGTATCTGCATCCAGATGTCGCAGTCATGTGCACATTCAGGTAACTGTCTTTCGACGTTATGCTTCGATTCCTCATTAAAAAAAAAAAAAACAAACAAACAAACAAACAAAGCAGTTACAAACCCACAACTAGACTGCCCAACTGTGGCAAAAAAATAAATCCACACTATCTGACTATGTCACACTGCTCATAATACCATATACGTACCGAACACACACTACTGTGGAAGTACGATCTGCTGAAATTAGCACAATTAGCAGCCGCTACGTTCTGTTCACTTTTTAAAATTTCAGCATATGCATCAATAACCTACCAACACAATTATTCATATGTTCCAAACACATTAGCCGTACAAAATGATCATCCTAACCATTTTAAAAAAACAATTAAGGCAACAAACTGACTTCACTGACGATGTTCTCACATCGACAATATCACATCATACTTACATTACTGGCAGTTGGCCTCCCTTGAACGAGAGACTGGATGTCTTTGAAATTAACACGACGCCAAGATACTCTTTGCACTCCATATGACAATTTCTACACCAAATCACAATCACATTAGTACAATTAAAATGTAATTTTCAAATGTCACATAAAAACAGAACAACTACAATACGAAATTAGTATGTTACCCGTCTCCTTCAAATGTGTACACCACCTCCAACAATTTCCGTTCATCTTCAGCCAACAATTTCCAAACCGGATACCGATTTTTCATTCCAAAACCAGCCCATGTTCTACGCTGTCCATCGTCATCTTCAATGTTAAGTACATTCACATTTGTGATTTTGGCCATGTTGCACTCATCCTTCGACTGTTTGCAACGCTTAACCAATCCAGGATACTCATAATCCTGTAGCCTCCACTCCCGCCTAGCTTTACTCTTCACACACCGCACCAATGATGTGATGTTTGGTTCCTCCAGATTCACAAAGTTTATTACCCTGTCCAGTACCTCACTGCCTAGCCGATCAAGAACATGTTTAATGTTCGAATTAGTCTCTGATGTTGCTGCATTACCTGAGCCAGCAGAATTGCCTTCACTTTTAACCTCCACTAGAGTTCATACCTCGGCACATAATGTCGACCCCTGGTTTACAACTCCATCCTTGCTCCCCACTATTACGCTCTGTCCACCAACTAACGTATTATCTACATCAACATCAACTACGCTTGCGTTGTTCAATTCGGAAGTGTTGCCTACGACATTTGCCATGTTATTCACTGGGCCCTCCCTCTGATTTCCACCTTGTTGGTCTGTCGACGTCCCAAGACTTGTAGTTGTGTTCCGAACCAGCTGTGTTACCTCGTGTGCCTCGTACTCATCTACCTAGTCCTCCAACCGTCCTACTATTGTTTTCATCTCCGACACTAGGGCATTCAAACGTGCAATTTCGGCATCCTTCACACTAATGGCAGTTTCGAACCCCATATACAAATTCGCAGCTGGTGAACCAAGTGCGCGTTCCATGCTTGCAACCTTACATTCAAGTTCCTGCACACGTTCCGATTTCATCCTCAATTCCTCCTCCAACTCTGCCACTCTGTCATGCGCTTCACTTTTTTTATTGACAACATTGCCTCCTGCTGTATCTGCATCCTTAGCTGGTTGCGTAGTTGATAAATCCAGCAGATCTGGGAACAGTACTAGCCACCCTTCACCTCGTACAACCGTGCCCAATCCATGCTTCGTAACACACTTGCTGCCTCTATCGTACGTGTCTACCTTGTTCGTCATTCTGCCTTTCTCAACATTGACCTCTGCAGATGAGTCCACTTCCCAACAGTTCAAACTTGGCTCTAGAACTTCAGCACCGGCATCGCTACGTGGCACACCGACATGCACTGACACTGGCTGTACGTCAAGCACTTTGGCTTCTGCCCTCATACATTCAACACTTAACAATGTGGTACCAACTTTGTACCGTTCAAGAATTGCGCCCTCCAGTTTACCACACCTTACCTGCCAAAACACATTACAAAATTGTTAGCGACTCCAACATGCACCACCCACTAATACCATACAACTCAGCATCCCATGTCATACCTCAAACTGTCTTCCGCGACTCAAGTCGACCCCTTTCATTTTTGTCATCAAATTTGCAATGTTCCATCTGCAGAACCTTGGCAGCACACTGTTTCGTTTTGGCTCAATCAGGTTGGTGTGTTCACAAATAAAAAACTACAGGACATTCGCAAACACAATCATTAACATTACACGCAAACAAACTAATCCAAACATGCCAGTTACTAAATTAAAAATACATTACAAGAATAACACTTACAAGTAATATGACAACACATCCGTTACTTTCCTACTGTCATGAAACTTCGCTCAAGGACGCAATTAACGTGCTCAGATTGCCAGTTTCAATCATATAGTCAGATCGCACTTAGTTTGTCAATTACTCAGACGAACGCCTACCCGATAGACTCTCCAGTTGTTGTGAAAAACAGTTTCGCATATATATATAAACACAGCAGCTTCGCGACATCTTCCTCGTCATGAACACTATTTCCTTACAGTGCAACATCCAGTAGTTCTTTAATTTTTTTGCACGAGATCCTCCCTACAATGTTACAGCGACGCTGAATGAAATCTGATGGTGGCCTCGACCCATGAGCTAAATCCAGCTGGTCCACGCCGCACTGAATGCCAAAAACAAGTCGGATATCACTTCGACACAATGGAACTCCTTTCCCCCCGATATAGAATTTTTCATCCTGAGGATTGTATGTCTGCAGTATGCGGAACACTGTCTCATCACATTTTTTGTAAGCATTCGGTGACAAGTTGTGTTTGCGGATAGAATTAATCATCGACCAAAACGGGGTTCTTCACAGTTGTCGTTCATGGCCTGTTGTGAAATTTATTTCCAGCACAGTTTTGATAACCCCGTTTATATTTGAACGATACGCCAGGCAAGAAGTGTCAACTACCACTTTATCCTTAACATGGGCGTCTTCTTTAATCCCCTTGAATGGTATCTTCCTCTGTTTTTTCACAACAATCGGTGCTAACGTGAAATCAGAATCGCCCACGTCACGCGACACACCACCACTTCTTTTCCGTGGTGACTGCCTCAAAATCACTCCTGCACGCATAATGAACACCAATCAGGAAAATACACACACTAATATGTCATACTGTAACACGTACACTCCACACTGTAACACGTATACTCCACACTTACCAGTTACACATTAAAAATGTTCACCTAACATAACAACATACCCAACAACGTACCCTACATCCCATTGTCACACTGCCTCAAACAACAACATCATGACAGTGGAGACAATAACATCATATGCCCAGTTAACCCAACAACATCACCAACACAACATTGCAACGTCAGCATTACAAAGACACAGTGTTAAAGTGCAGAGCATCAACGAAACAGAGGCATTACACATTGCGCCGAAAACCCAGAATTGCCCAACCAAAAAAACAAAAAAAAAAATACAAATGCCATTGTTTTAAGCAACAACATCATGCATACATCCCCACATACATCAATAACCAATACAGTTAACAACATCATAGCAACAACATTCAAACAATAACATTGTACACTAATCCCCTACAACAAACATCAACATCACAGACACATACTTTAAAGATTAACAGCAGTAACATTGCAACCCAACGTAACCACAAACAGCATGAACACACAATACACATATGCACATTACACAACATGAAATTGGTACGACAAGTAACATCACAAACCCAGAAACATTAAACATCTCAGCCCCATAGCCAATAATTGCACAACAAAAACATACATACTACAATATGACATTGCAATAACCAACTACATCATGAATACAGAGACATTGGCCACCGACATAACATCATCCCCAACATCATACCTAACACCGTAATCAACATCCAACATAACATACCCAAAACCACACTCCCACACCCAATTCCAAATAAAACATCGCACTTAAACCCTATCAACAACCACAACTCTTCTCATAAAACAGCACAACAACATCAACGTCACAACCCAACAACAATGTACTACGTATCAAACAAAACCACATAAAAAATCCAAACCAAAAACGGTATAAAATAACACACCTCCAATTTTTGTGGTCATTCTCAATCGTCCCCTCTTGTAACACCGACTTCCAATCCTTATCGCAAGCAGAAACGGATATCGAACTATATGACGTCCCTACGCTTCAACAACAGTGTCTTACCACTGACTGTCACCACTACAACGTTGACAGCTTCTTTCAATTTTAGGGTTTCTGTAATGTAGAAACCTTCGCCCAAACAGATTCGCCTTCCGTTTTTGGATGTTGATTTCCTTTTCAAAACCCCAATTCTTTCCTTCAAAGCGTACCTCAGCACCGCCGAATCAGGAACATCTAATGTAACAGCATAACAAACTGCTTGCCTATCTCCGTAATTTCACATTACTACATTACCGATGTTGCCTAGTAGTCTAACAAGTGTGGTCCACGGTGTGTATGCCCTCAATGGTCATTTCCAATGTAATGGGACTGTTCGGTTCACAAGAAAACATTTGGGACTAAACGGTGTATAAGTTCATAAATTGGGATTTATTGGTGCTTCACCCTAAGAATAATGTGAATGAATAAGAAAAAAATGTATATATCTTTTTGAAAGGTATGAATATTCACATTTCTTAGAAAATTCACACTAAAGATATTCACATTATTATCTAACTAAAGTGAATTTTTTAAAATAGATATATATATATATTGATAATATATATAATAAAAAAAAATCATATTATAAATTATGAATTAAAGTAGGTACTAAGAAAACTAGAAATCCCCTAAATGTTGATTTGTGATTATGTATCAATTTTAAGTAGTATATAACAATCACAATCAAACAAACAAGACAAATAGACACAACGATTTTACGTGGAAAAATCACAATTGGACACCTCTAATTATGATAAAAAAAACCACGAGCAAAAGCCACAAAACAATCCACTAAGAAGATATAAAGGAATTACACAAGTATACTCTCAATTACCTAGCGAATCCACGCCCGAATTGAACCAACCCCTATGTGCCTCTTCCAACCCCGTCTTCACCTCGGAATTGTCTTGACGATGAGCCACTCCAGAATCCACCAAAGCTTCAGGCTCGAATTCTTCAGAATCCATTGAAGAACAACTCTCTCTTTTGTGTAGAATAGACAAACAAACCTTTGATGTATGCTTCTTAAACCATGAGTTGAATACTCAATGAAACATCAAAGAAAACTAGTAAAATAGCCCCAAATATAAACCCTAGAACCCAAGAAGAAGATCTGGAGGCGTAATCCTAGATTTGGAGCAACTTGCGAATTTATAGAATCTAAAATCGTGAGGTCCGCTCGAGCGTGGGAATTGACGCTCGAGCGGGGACTCTATATTGCGTGTTTCGCACTAGGGTGTATGCTTAAGCGGGGAAATGGACGCTCGAGCAGGGACACTATATAATGTGTTTCAAACCAGGATGTACGCTTGAGCAGGGAAATGGACGCTCGAGCGGACAAGCAACTTTGAATGCACTTTTGCATTTTGCTTCGGGGGCGCTGCCTCTCGACCCCGCGAGTTGACTGGACAACTCGACCCCCGTTATAATCAGCGAAATGGCAATCTTGAAAGTATTAACACCACAAATTTCTCTGCAAGGCACAATTCGGGTTGGATTCGCATCTAACAACTCATAGCCTTACTGAAATAAAAATGCGAATAAAATTACAACTCAAAGGAGTTTTGTCAAACGGGATTGCCAAGAAATAAAACCTAACAATCTCCCCATTTGGCAATGCCGTGACAAAACACACCTAAACAAATAAAATCCTAAACACCCTAACCCATTACAGCCAACAAAAGCCAATTTCTTTCTCAAGGTCATGATCTGCAAAATAGTTATTAGTGCCACAATTTCCAAAACAACTATTAGTGCCACAAGAGTATGTGAAAAAGCATTTAACATATGACAAGATTATCTTGAAGCATGAGATGGAAAACATGAATAGATGCGACTTGGAGATATTAACAACATGTAGCATGAAAACATGAAAACACAAACAACGACATGATAACAATTAACCAAACTCCCCCTCACTAAAAGCAACCACAAATACTGAAAAACAGTGAACAAGAAGAAAATGACAAAAAAAAATATGGTGGAGCAAGCAAGAAATTTCAAATTTGGACCTTAAAAACACACAAGATGATTCAAGAAGCACAATTACTAGAAAACACAATGTGCACAATCTATAGAAGATTCCTCATGAAAGAAAGTGATGCATTATGTGAAAAACATAGATCACATGATAAAAGTGTGTGTGTGACTCTTGGAGTTTGACAAACACAAGATTCAAATCCTAGTAGTGATCTGAAAGCTGGACCTCCGGCAAGAAAATCTAAGCACAACAAAGGAAAGTCAAACCACTAGGAAACAAGGGGTATTTGGTGAGTAAAAACGGAGGCTCCTCCTCAATCAATGAATTTTTTCTTTTTTTCTTTCTTTCTTTTGCATATTTCTTCTTCTTCTTCTTCTTCTTTTTCTTTTTCTTTTGCACACTCATTGGCGGCTGACACGCTCAAGAGTATAGAAACCAAACCAAAGAAGCATGGATATAATAAAGATGGCCTGGTTGGTGACTCTAAGGTAGCCTTTTCCTCATGGCTGGACTACAAATAATAGAGGGGAAAGCCATGGAGATGTAAAAAGATGGAAGGTGGTAAAGAGACTCAACATCACCCATGATATGCTAGTATAGGTCAATTCCTCTAGAAAAGCAAAAGATACAATGCCAGAAGTCCATAGATAAAAATGATCACTAAGACAGAAGACTCCAAAATTTGCTAATCCAAGAGTGTTTACAGAATGAGATATACTAATCAAAGAACACACACACTGAAATGAGTAATGACTACAAAAAGCACACACATATTAACATGTAATGGATATTCTCATCAATTCCAATATACACCAAGGACCACTCAAAAATTTCATGCTTGCAAAACCATGCTAAGAAAATCTTTTTGGATTTATTTATTTATTTATTCTAAACAAAGCAAGACATAAAACGAACATGCACACATTAAATGACTCAAAAAGAAAACACACAGAAACCTAAAAACTAAAACGAATAAACAAATTAACACAAGTCAAGTTTTCTTATCCAAACCGCTTTAGTATGAACAAAGTTCTGAGAATTACGATTTTTGGGTGGTGTCTCGACATTGTGGTTCCCTTCCCCTTCAATGGGAACCCATCTCGACTTGGTTTCCAACTTCCTATTTCTAGGTCTAGGCAAATACAAACTTGTTCCATGTTTGGTCTCAAGCAAATCACAATGGCAAGGTTTATTATGACCCGTAACCTCCTTACGACCAATGAAGTGTCTCCTACCCCATGAGATGTTAGAATTTCTTCTATCTCTATGAGACACTCTCCTATGCAACTCATAACAATAAGGGCAAATATGACCATGCATACCACAATGATGACAAATAAAAACAGGGTGTATAGGATGTACCTTTTTTTCTTTGACCTTACCAACTCTAGGAAGTTTGAGAAGTCCATCCTCATGTTGAATTTTTTGTTCTTCCTTTCCTTGAGTTCTTGTATCATGAGATGTGGAAGCACTCTGTTTTTGCTCTTTTTTTACCACCAAAGCCAATGCCACTCTTGTTAGAATTGAGACCAAATGATATTGTCCAAAGTCTTTGATCCTTTGTTCCAAAGACCAATGGTAGCCATAGCACACTTGAGTTCTTCTTCTTTCTTGATCATTAGTTCTTTCAAAGTAACTTGAGACATCTCAAGAGTTTCAATCTTTTCTTCATATGTTGCATAGATTTGCTGTAGCTCATTCCTCTCTGTCTCATAAGTCAAGAGTTTTTCACAAAGAGCTTGTCGATCATTAGCTATCTTGATGGCATCAAACCTAACCTCAGAAATCTCCTCCTTAAGTTTGACATTCTCACTTTCACATGCTTTGAGTTTCATTGTGAGTTTATCATTCAATTTGGATAAGTTAAGAGACTCCTTATACAACTTTTTATAAGCTTGCTCAAGCTCTTCATCATCACTCTCCGAGGATTCATCATCAGTGGCATTCTTAACCGACCTCTTTGGATACTCTATTCGTCCTTCAGTTTCGGAAGCCGCCATGAAAGCAAGGAATTGTTTATGTCCCTCTTCACCTTGATCTTCATTGTCACTTTCATTTTCATCACATTCTGATTCATCATCTCAAGTGATAGCGAGGGCTTTCTTCTTCCTCAAACGAGTGGGGCATTCTAGAGCAAAGTGGCCAAATCCTTGGTATTCATAGCATTGGACTCTTTTAGAGTTCCCTTGTATCTTTCCTTTCTCCTTCTTGGCAATAGAATTAATTTTGAATTTATCTTTACCTTTGGATTTATGAGTATGAGTAGAGTCTAAAAGATTAGGATTCTTTTTCAAAAAAGATTTTTTAAATTGTTTAATAAAAGCATCCGTAATCTTGGAATCTATCTCACAGTTGTCATCAGAATCCACTCCAACTCTATGAGCACTACTAAAAGCAACATCTTTTTGTTTCTTTTTGAAATTCCTATGTGCCTCATAAGTTTGGAGATTTCCAACCAAATGATCTAGCTTGAGGTTGTTAACATCTTGAGCCTCCTCAATAGCCGTAACTTTTGGTTGGAACCGATCGGGCAAGGACCTCAAAATTTTTCTTACAATCTTGGATTCCGGTATTTTTTCACCTAAGTTGAAGCTGGAATTAACAATGTCACTCAACTTTGCATAACATTCATCAAAGGTCTCACCATCTTTCATTGAAAGGTTTTCGAAACTAGACGTGAGCCTTTGAAGTTTTGAGCGTTTAACAGAAGGAGTGCCCTCATGAATAGTTTGTAAGATATTCCAAGCCTCTTTTGCGACTTCATAATTGCAAATATGACTAAACTCTTCAGGTGTGACAATGCAAAAAAAAAAGAATTGATAGCTTTACTATTCCAGCTACTATTTTGGTAATCAATTGTGTCCCACTTATCAATTGGTTTGGGAAAAGTTACTCCATCAACAGTAATCGTTGGTTTAGTCCATCCATACATAACAGATTGCCAAACTTTTTCATCAATAGATTTTAAAAACAATCTCCTCCGAGCTTTCCAAAAAGAATAATTGGATCCGTCAAGTAGGGGTGGTCGAACCATAGAATTTCCCTCACGAATTGTATCCATTATCACAAATCAAACAAGATCTCGCTCTAATAAATTTGTAAAACAAAAAAAAAAAATAAATAAAGCGACCCGCTCTGATACCAATTGAGAAAACTAGAAATTCCCTAGATGCTGATTTGTGATTATGTATCAATTTTAAGCAATATATAACAATCACAAATCAACATCTAGGGGATTTCTAGTTTTCTCAGATACTCTAATACTCTAATGAAATCTTTTACTTTGAAAAAAAAATAATTTTTTAATAAATGCATGAAAGAAAAAAAAAAATAAATCAAATTTTGTCAAACACTAAAAAAATTAACTTATTTTTGCCTTTAATAACTCTATTTTTAAAAAAAAAATTTTAAATGTTCAAGATGGTCTAAAAGAACTTAAAATATTCTTCTTCTTCTTCTTCTTCTTTTTTTTTTTTAACTCATAATTTAAAAAGTAAGTAAATCGATAAAGTGCAATTTATATATAATCATAATTAGCTGGCCCAAAGACTTTAGGCAAGTCAATGACTAGATGGGATGATTCTATCACTTTACTTTGAAGCACTTTTAAAACAATTTTATTTTTGGATAAGTGTATAGGTCGCATTATATCTATATTACCCACCCAAAGATTATTACCATTATTTTGTTTTAATAATATTTATTATCTCTTTATGCTCTTTATGGGTTTGGTGATGGCAAATAACTATTAACTTATGTGATACTATCCCCGGATTCATAGTCTATCACCTCCACAACCAAACTTCATATTATACTCTTAACAATCACATTGTTATTTTTGCTTGGTTGACTACAAACAAAAATTAGAATGATAAAGTATTGGGAATGCTATTTCGTTAGTTTCTTTTCCATATTTGGCTTTAGTGATGTAGAATAGACTTTGACATATGAGTGTAATTTGGAGAACAATTCATTGACTATGGGTTTTGGTTAAAATTTTTAATACTTTATTTGGCACCTATTTTTTCGTGAAGAAATTAAAATCTCTTACAACTTCAGAGGTTAGTTGACAAAAGAAGGATTCAAACAAGTTTTCCTTTAGTTTTTTTTCAGGTTTTCAAATGTCTCTTTTAGATTTTTTCTATTTCCCTCCTTAGTAGCCCCCCCTCCCCTCCCTCAATTATTAGTGATAGCAACATTCTCCACCATCTCACTTGCAGATAGGCTCCTTCTATTATATTATGAGAATAATTTAGAACATTCTTTTGGCATGGCAACTCTTGATTAGAATTGAATTTACTATTACCTAAAACTTCCATTTCACAAGATTTGAAGATTTTAAAGACAATAGATATAGAAAAGGTGGAGGACCTTGTGCCCTTTTTTTGTTTATATTTGTTAAAGAAACTTGCATACCAACTTTTCTCTTTTTCTTCTTCACCACTTTCTACTTTGTTGGATTTTGTGTTTTAGTCTTCTTCACTCTCCACTATTGCTTGTATAAAAGAGAGGATTAAATGTCTTTTAGTTATGAGACCAAACCCTTGCAAACATCACACTTTTGTAAGTTTGCTTCTATAACAAAAGTAAGTTTGCTTCTAGTAAAAGTGAGCTGATTCAAGTATAGAGGACTTCCAATGATGCTAGCAGTATACCTAAGCCATATTTGCTCCTAAGGAACATTGTACAACTTCACCCACAGTGGAACAAGCATTTAAGCTTTGGTTTTTTACTAAAATTCATAACCTTTGATGATAGCTTGATTGTTTCTTCTACTTACGATGGTTGTGTTTAGTGAATTTTCTCATTCTTTTTTACCTCTCCTTGTTTATGTTGTACTTGTATAGTCCAAATAGTTAGTTGTTTCACCTAACTTTTGAATACAATCCCTAAACCATGTATTTCCAAAATTTAATCTATGTTGCAAATAAGTGAAAACTAAAACTTTTATCGAAAAAGATGTACAAGAGTTTGATGATGATAAAAGATACGCAATTCCATTGTGGAGTATTTTTGTTTATTTGTTGTCCATTCCTAGGTTAATCTTTGCTTGACTTGTAGGGTTCAAAAGATGGACAAGAGTTGGATGATGATAAAAGATAGGTTGAAAAGTAAAGAGTACCAACAAGGTGTTAAGTCATTTATTGACTTTTCTAGAAGGATTTAGGCCCACATGACATTCGTTGTCCGTGTGTCAATTGCTTGAATGGCACAAAACATAGTCGATAAGTTGTATGGCTGCACTTGATTCGAACAGGAATCGCGTGTTCTTATAGAACTTGGGTGCACCACGGGGAACATGTTCCATTGTGTCATAGTGTGTCAAATGATGATGGTGAAAGAGATGGAGCTACAAATTTTGATATTGATGATAATTTGGGCGAGTTGTTTATTATGTTGGAAGAGATTTACATGAGTGACCTCATGGATGATCATACCGATGAAGAACCTAATAGCCCGGAGAGAGAAAATTTAGTGAAGTTCATTAGGTTATTTGATGATGCTCGACGCAAAATATACTCGAAGTGTGAAAAGTTCTCTATGTTGTCCTTCGTTATTAAGATGCTTCATATTAAGGTTTACAATAAATGAAGCAACAAATCTTTCGGTATGGTTATGCAAATTTTCAAAGACATTCTCCCAAAGTGTGATAAAACTATTCCATGGACCCTTTATGAAGTGAAAAAGTTCTTACGTGAATTGGGTTTGGGATACGAGGCCATTCATGCATGCAAGAATGATTGTATTTTGTTTTGGAAGGACAACGCAAAATTAGAGAATTGCCCTACATGTAAGGAGTCTAGATACAAGTTCAACAATGAGAGTGGTAAAAAGATTTCTCACAAAATATTGAGGTATTTTCCTTTAAAAGGTTGAAGAGATTGTACATGTCAAAAAAACTGCCGCAGATATAAGATCGCACAAAGAGAAGCGTGTGGCTGATGGAATGGTAAGGTATCCAGCCGATGGTCAGGCATGGAAGGACTTTGATATGCAACATACTACGTTTTCTGTGGAACCCTGAAATGTATGGTTAGGGCTTGCCACGGATGGTTTCAATCCATTTGCAAATATGAGCACATCGTACAACATGTAACCCGTACTCTTAATGCCTTACAATCTTCTCCCATGGAAGTATATCAAAGAGCCATTTCTGATGATGTCAATGCTTATTCCCGGTCCATCCGCCCCTGGAAGAAACATCGATGTTTACTTGCAACCATTAGTTAAGGAGTTAATGAATTTGTGGGAGCATGGTGTGCAAACATATGATACCTCAAATGGTCAAATATTTAAAATGCATGGAGCAGTCATGTGGATCATCAATGACTTCCCCACATATGGTTACCATGTCTGGTTGGACTACAAAAAGTTACTTGGTTTGCCCTAATTGTAACATGGATGCATCATCTCAGTGTCTGTGAATTAAGATAGGCTATATGGGTGCCCGCCGCCACTTGGCGAAATGTAATTAGGACTTGTGATAACATGCGGAATGTAATCAGGACTCGTAGGCTTTGGAGTTTGAGCCAAAAACGCCTTAAACTTAATCGAAAAAAGGCATTCTAGAGGCAAAAATTCAAAACAGCCCTCGAACCATTGTGTGGCTCTCACGGACAGCTTCCCTATCACAATTACGACTTGTGAAAATAAAAGGAATGTAATTAGGACCCGTAGGCTTGGAGTTAGAGCCAAAAACACCTTAAACTTAGTCGAAAAAGGGCATTTCGGGAGTGAAAATTCAAAACAGCCCTCGAACCACTGTGTGACTCTCACGAACAGCTTCCTCTTGATAAATAGGACTTGTGAAAACTGATTCGGATCCGTAAATTGGAAGTTAGAGCCGAATACATCTTAAATTTAGTCGAAAAAGGGCGTTCCTGGATAAAAATTCAAAACAGCCCATGAACCACCATGTGGCTCTCATGGATAGCTTCCCTATGACAAGTAGAACCTGTGGCGATAGACGAAATGTAATTAGGATCTGTAGGCTTGGAGTTTGAGTCAAAAATGCCTTAAACTTAATCGAAAAAGGACATTCCAGGGGCAAAAATTCAAAACATCCCCCGAACCACCATATGAATCTCACAGACAACTTTCCCTTGAGAAATAGGACTTGTGACAACTGATAGAATGTAATTCGGACCCGTAGGTTAGGAGTTAGAGCCGAATACGCCTTAAACTTAGTCGAAAAAGGGCATTCCGGGAGCGAAAATTCAAAACAGCCCCTAAATCACCACGTGACTCTCAAGGACAACTTCCCTAAACAAATAGGACTTGTGACAACTGACGAAATGTAATTCGGATCCGTAGATTCGGAGTTAAAGTCGAATACGCCATAAACTTAGTCGAAAAAGGGAGTTCGGGGGGGCGAAAATTCAAAACAGCCCCCAAACCATCTTGTGCTTTCATGAATAGCTTCCCCTTGAAAAATAGGACTTGTGATAGCTGATGAAATGTAATTTGGACCAGTACGTTGGGAGTTAGAGCCGAATACGCCTTAAACTTAGTCGAAAAAGTGCGTTCTGGGGACGAAAATTCAAAACTGCCCCCAAACCACCATGTGACTTTCATGGACAACTTTCCCATGACAATTAGGATCTATGACAATACACGGAAGGTAATTAGAGCCTGTAGGCTTGGAGTTTGAGCCAAAAATGCCTTAAACTTAATCAAAAAAGGATGTCCTGGTTGAGAAAATTCAAAAATGTCTTCAAACCACTATGTGGCTCTCACAAATAGCGTCCCCTTGACAAATAGGACTTGTGACAACTGACAGAATGTAATTCGGACCCGTAGGTTAGGAGTTTGAGCCGAATACGCCTTAAATTTAGTTGAAAAAAGGCATTCAGGGGGGGCAAAAATTTAAAACAGCCCCCAAACCATAGTGTGGCTCTCACAGACAACTTTCTCTTAAAAAATAGGTCTTGTGACAATAGACGGAATATAATTCGAACTCATAGGTTAGAAGTTAGAGTCGAATACGCCTTAAACTTAGTTGAAAAAGGGCATTCTGGGGGTGAAAATTTAAAAAAGTCCCTGAACCACTGTATGGCTCTCTCGAATAGCTTCCCCTTGACAAATAGGACTTATAACAAATGACGGAATGTAATTTGGACTCGTAGATTGGGAGTTAGAGCCGAATACGCTTTAAACTTAGTTGAAAAATGGCGTTCTGGAGACAAAAATTCAAAACAGCCCCCAAACCACCGTGTGGCTCTCACGACCAGCTTCCTCATGACAATTACGACCTGTGACAAAAGACGGAATGTAATTAGGACCCGTAGGCTTGGAGTTTGAGCTGAAAATGCCTTAAACTTAATCGAAAAAGGGCATTTTGGGGGGGAGGGAGGAGAATTCAAAACAGCCCCCAAACCACCGTGTAGCTCTCACAGACAGCTTTCCCTCGACAAATAGGACTTGACATAATGTAATTTGGGCTCGTAGTTTTGGAGTTAGAGCCGAATACACTTTCAACTTAGTCGCAAAAGGGCGTTCTGAGGTAGAAAATTCAAAACAGCCCCCAAACCACTGTATGACTCTCACAGTTAGCTTCTCCTTGACAAATAAGACTTGTGACAACTGACGGAATGTAGTTCGGACCCGTAAATTGGGAGTTAGAGCCGAATATGTCTTAAACTTAGTCGAAAAAGGGTGTTCCAGGGGCGAAAATTCAAAACAGCCTCCGAACCACCATATGGCTCTCACAGACAACTTCCCTATGAAAATTACGACCTGTGACAGTAGACAGAACGTAATTAGGACCCGTAGGCTTGGAGTTTTAGCCAAAAACGCCTTAAACTTAGTCGACAACCGGGAGCGAAAATTTAAAACAGTTCCCGAATCACCGTGTGGCTTTCACGAACGGTTTTCCCTTGACAAATAGGACTTGTGACAAATGACGGAATGTAATTCGGACCCGTAGGGTGGGAGTTAGAGCCAAATATGCTTTAAACTTAGTCGAAAAAGGGCTTTCCGGGGTTGAAAATTGAAAACAACCCCCGTACAATAGTATGGCTATCATGAACAGCTTTCCCGTGGAAAATAGGACTTGTGACAACAAATAAAAAAAATTTCAAGCCCGTAAGCTGGGAGTTAGAGCCAAAAATGCCTTACACTTAGTTGAAAAATGCGTAACACTTAGTTTTAAGAGCGACAACTTTATGAAAATAACATCCATATTCTAATAATTGCTTTCGTATATTTATATGACAAAGCAATTATATATTATATTGTTTGTGCAGTTGGTTGAAATAAATATTGCATGATACATATATATATATATGCTTTTATTTTCAAGAAGACATTTCTAGATTGTTTTACCTTAAATGCATGTTACAACATGTTCCCTATGGCTGACTAAATTGATATTTTGTAACAAATTCTAATGTTTTTTTTTTTTTTTGGTAGATGGCTTTGTTGCGTGAATTTGTGGATAATCCGTTTTGGTGTATGGAGAAAAAATTTCACTTTTCTATAGAACTAATATAATACTTTTATCATCCTCAGCTTTTGTATAGTTCACTCTTACTGATATAGAAAACTTTTGGCAACTAACAGATAATGACTAGCGTGGTACATAGATCACCTTGTGTCGTAGTACATATATGACCATTTGTCGGCATACGTATATGACCTTTTGTCATGGTCTATAGAAAAACTTTTGTCGCGGTACATACATTACCTTTTGTCGTGATAAAAATTACGATGGTAATTTGTACCATACCAAATGGTCGTTTCGCATGGTAGTAAATATATTTTTTGTATCTGGAGAGCTTTGATTTTTGTATGATTCTATATTTTGTATAGAATTATTATTTTAGTTTGGATAATAGTTGGTTTGTATGGATTTTGACAATTAAAGTTATTTATTTTTTTGTATACGGATGCAGATTGTGGAATGATTAATAGTATATGTATCATTTTGTTTATAAACGTATTACACGTTGCATGGAATATAGATAGGTTGTGGAGAAATTATAATTTTGCGATAAAACATAATATAATGTTTTTGGCGACTAAATAATTAGTAGCTAAAAAGAAATTGGAAAAATAGTTTGGGCGACTAAAAGTTTTGTAGCAAAAAAAAAATCAAACATTTGGCGACTAAAAATTTTGTAGCCAAAAGAAAAGTAAAGATTTGGCGACTAAAAGTTTTGTAGCCAAAAGAAAATCAAACATTTGGTGAGTAAAATATTTTGTCGCTAAAAACAAAAACTGAAGACTAAAAACACTTTTGCCGACTAAAAATTTAGTAGCAAAAAATGTGAGACTTTAGGCGACCAAATGTTTATTAGCCAAAGCAATAACTATTTGCCGACTAAAATTTTAGTAGCAAAAAATGTTGGACTTTAGGCAACTAAACTTTTAGTAGCCAAAAAACTTTGACTTTAAGCAACTAAAATGTTAGTAGCCAAAACACAACTATTTACTTTAGACAACTAATATATTTAGTAGCTAAAATTTTTTTTCCCGACTAAATGTTTAGCCATTAAAAATAACTGAAGCTTTTGGCAACAAAAAAATTGGTCGCCGAAAATGCACTAATTTAATTTTATGTCCAACCTTTTGGCGACTGAAAATTTATTCGACAATTGAATGCCTAAAATAATTTTAGTCGCCACTTACCTTTCCCGACAACTCTTCCACGACTAATGTTGTGATGAAATAATTTAGTCGCTGAAACCCTTCGGCGACTAAAAATTAACTTTTAGCGACTAAACATTTAGTCGCCAAAAGTGAAAATTCTTGTAGTGTTGCTGTCGTAGCGTTGCCACAAAAACTTTTTGGATCGACAAATATGCTATTTGCAACGGCATACAACCGACTTGAAAACCCTCTTTTTTAGTAGTGAATCTTTACAAACATTAAAGAACTAATTATTTTTCTTGGGCATTTTCTCTTCCCCTCAACTCCTTGTCCTTCCCACTATTTCTCTTTTATTGTGTCTCGATTTATTCCTCCACAAATATATTACTTTACATATTTATCTTAAATGTTGATGAACAGTCTCTCATTTTTTTTGTATTTTTTCTGTTCAGTATTTAGTTGGGTCATAGAGAATTTCTATTTTGCGATTTTATGCATAATGTAAGAAAAATTCTTAGGTTGATATGAATTTTCTTCTCAATGGAATTGGAATTTAATATTAAAAAAATAGAGATAGAGTTCATGTAACGAACATGTCATTTCTTATTTTGTTTGTTGAATTGTAAGAATATGTGTCTTCAAAAGCAATCGTGTGTTAAAACACTGACTTTTTTTTTTTTTTTTCTCTCCTCGTGTGTGTGAGTGAGAGAGAGTGTACATGAAACACTTGGCTTTCTCATTATGTTGTATAATTGCTCCAAGCCAAGCCTCATAATTTTTATGGGAAAATGTTAGGGATCTCAAATAATTTATCAAATATTATAGCGAATCTTTCATATGAGTGTGGGACTCACATAAACCTATATGTGTGTGGGGCTCACACCCATATGAAAAGTTTAGTAAATTATTTGGAGTCTCTAACATTACTCAATTTTATATAGACCTAATGTTTATGTAATTGTTTTGTTTAATCTAAGTGGCCAAATATTAGGGTCATGCCAACACTGAAACATTCATATGGTTTTAGTGGTAATTGGAAAATAAATCATGCTAAATGTGACCTTGTGCATACACAATTTAGATTTTTAAAGGAATTTTTTTTTTTTTTTAAATGAACTTTAACGAGGGGAAAAATTGTGTAGAAGTTTCATTTTAAATTACAATTTAAATGGCTCTTATTTTAGAAAGTTTTCTTTATGTTATTAGAAATTTTACATATGTAAGAGCATCTCCAATGCACTAGACATATAATACTTGTTAGTTAAAATGCCTAGTGTAATTCACTTTTTTCAATTCCAATGCACTAGGCACATGATTAGGCATTTTGACTCAACTCATATTCACTAGCTACATGTAGCTAGCCTTCAACGCTAGGCAAAATGTATCCAATCATTAGGATCATTTCTCTCCATCTTTGTTATTGACGTGGCATTCTATAAAATTAATAGTATTTGGATAAATAGTATTTGGATAAATAGCTAAAATAAAGAGCATGGTTGGAGTAAAAATATAAAACAGTTGATAGACAAAATAAAATATATACTTTATAGTAATATTTAGATAAGTAAAATACCTACTACCATTAGAGATGCACTAAACCCAAGCATACACTTTTTTAAAATTTTTTTTTTTGGTCATCACAAACTTCTAGATATGTAAATCCTTTTGTGGATCAAATTAGCCTCTTTATTATGAAAAGACATTACAATAATTGCAAACATGAAAAAATATCAAATTTTAATTACACTAAGTTTAAATTAAAAATAAAAAATAAAAATCTATCACAATCACTTTGACTAAGGTAAAACTCTCCAAATGCAAAACATAATATATATACACAAACACAATATAATACTATATTATTTTTAAAAATATTTAAATTGATATATTAATTAATACATATTTTTAAATTCGATTTCACTATTGTTGACGTCTTATTTTAAAGGGCAAGCAGACGAAAAATTTAATTTTAAATTTTCTTTGCTTAAAGATTCCGACGCTAATTTATTATGTCCATAAAAATAAGTCTATGCAAAATAATTAAATTGCCCTCCGTCTCCTACAAGAACCGCAATCTCCATTCTGTCTCCTACAAGAATGTGATCGTTGCCACCGCCATCATCACCTTCTGTGTCACCATCGCCGCTAGCACTACTTCTTCTTCCTTATCTCTAATAATTCCTCCTCGTATCTTCGCGACACTGGAGCTGCGTATATCTACATCGAAAGTGCGTAGATCGAAGGTTTTCAGAAACGGAAGGGATGTGTCACCAGTAACGACGACGACGACGTAAGAAATCTTGGATTTCTTTCTCTCTCTATCTCTCTTTTTTTCTAGACAGCGATCTCAGGTCTTCAAGACGCTAGAGCTACGTATATCTACGCCAGTGGTGTGTAGATCAGAGGTTTTTAGAGACAAAGGGGTTGTGTCACCAGTGTCAACGGTACAAGAAATCTCAGATATGAGATCGTAGAAGACTGACTGACGGCGCCAATTTTTTTTTTTTCTCTCTCTCTCTCTCTCACTATGTATATATATGTATATATATCACTCATTTTTTAGATCTGAGATTCTGGGGAATTCTAAAGACCAGATTAGGGAGGCAAATCTGTTTGTGTATGTGTGTGGAAATTTTTTTTGGGTTATCTATGGTTATCTCTCTATATCTCTGTATGTGTGTTTGTATGTTGTTGTGCTTTGTATAGATAGGAATTAATTGTGATTTTGTTCTCTAAAAATATTTGTCATCGTTGTTGAACAGATCTGTTATGTTTTTTTGTTTTTTATCTGTTCAAATTTTGAACAAATTCTTGCATCTGTTGTGTTTTGTATTTGCTTGCTGAAATCTCGCCAAAAAAGAAAGATAATGGAGTTTTTGTTGTAGTTGTTTTTGTTGTTATTGAACAGATCTTGTTGTTGTTCTTGAACATATAGTGGCTTGGATAATAACAAAGATTTGAATAGATAAAAAAATCAACAAATTTAACACTCTAAATCAATAAATATAACTATTTTGAACAAATAGGGTTTGGTTTGTCTTGGTATTGCAACAAATAGGGGTTAGTTGGCTTTGTATTTCAACAAATAAAATTTGGTTTTGGCTTGGTATTGCAACATGTAGATAAAAAATGAAATAACAAATTGAACAAACAGAATTTCGATAGAGAATTCAAGAAAAAAATTTGAATAGATAATAAAATTTGGATAAATATTTGAACAACTAAGGGGAAAAATTGAACAGATAGTCAAACATTTAAACAAATAGATATAAATTTGAACAGATATATATAAATTTGAACCGATAGTCAAAAAAATTAAATAGATAAAAAAACAAAAGTCAGTAGTTAAATTAAGGGGCAAAATTGAAAATAAAATGTCCTTCCCAAAAAAAATAAAAGATTTCTCACCAAATTATTTTACAAAGGAAAAGTCTACTAACCCAGACTTACCCATCCAAAATTTTCTAGGTGGGCGATTGTGTAGTAGAGATTTATTTGTGTAGTGTGGGATCCATGTGAAGTGTAGTGGAGATTAATTTCTGACTTGATAAGAGTGGGTTTGTAGTATTACTCTTTCACAAAGGGTGGATCTAACACCAATAAAAAATCTACGTTAAAAGAAAAAAAAAACTAATAAAAAATTTTCACTGAACATTATACGCTCTTTAGATTGGATTTTTTAATAATTTTCTCCAATTTAAAATGATTTGCAAAAAAATGTCTGGATAGATTAGTAGCATAATTTGTATAGTTTCTTATCAAAATTGCAATTTCAATTTTATTTGAGAATATAAATTCTATTCTAATTTATTTTTAGAAGTTTTTATTCTTTACCCTTTTTATGATTATATTTTTTTCTATTTTTTTTTTTTACTATATGTAATTATTTATATATAAATACATTTTTCACACAACCTGTGCATGGCATGGGTCAAAAACTAGTTAAACACCATTAGAGAGTTATGTAGAGGGACTTTGGACCAAATTTTCCAAGAAAGAAACAAAAGAGGCTAAATTACACTAATCTCGGTGCAATTTTATAAAAATATAACAAATTTTATAATTTTTGAATAATTACATCATTTTTTTATAATAAAGTTAAATGGACTAAAATTTAATGTAAATGATATAAAAATAGAAAAATGAATAAAGTAAGATATACATTTTAGTGAAAAAGGTATGACAATATTTATTTTTCTATCAATATGACTACAGAATTCCTAATGAAAATAAGGATAAGTGTTATGTAAATTAAAATATTAAGAGAGCCCAATGTATTTATCAAACTTTGTATTTATTGTATTTTCTCTAAATCTCAAAGAAGTCAATGTAATTTATCCAAAAGGAAATAATAGGGTTAATTACAATTTTTTTTATTTTTTTTTTTAAGTTTCACGTGTTTTTCACTTTAAACCACAGTGTTTCAATTTCAATAAATTAAACCCTAGAATTCTATATTTGTTTCAATTTAATCCCTCTGTCCATTTCCGTCTATGTAAGATAACAGAAGGGGTTTAAAGTAAAAAATACGTGAAACTTTGAAATTTATTTTGTAATTAACTTTTTTTTTTTTTAGTGATTTTAATTTTTAAAAAATGGTTAATTACACAAAATTCTAAGGTTTTATGCATTTTTCACTTTAAATCTCAATATTTTTTTTTTCACTTTAAACTCCTTCTGTTACCTTACACAAAATTCTAAGGTTTTACGCATTTTTCACTTTAAATCTCAATATATTTTTTTTTTCACTTTAAACTCCTTCTGTTACCGTACACAGATAGAATGGACGAAGGGGGCACATTGAAACACAAACCAGAGTTTAATTTGTCGAAATTGAAACATTGGAATTTAAAGTAAAAAAATGAGTGAAACTTTTGGGGATTTTTTTTTAATTAACCCAAAATAATATGATACATAATTTTCAAACACAAATGATATTATAGCATCAATCAATAGTAAAGAAACACATGAAGAATAAACTTAATATAATAGTAATATCACATTATCATTGACATGTGATATTACCAATCAATAGTAAAGAAACACATGAAGAATAAACTCCACATGTCAAATGTAACTAACAATTCAATAAATTTCATATCTTCATTGAGATTAATTATGTTTGCATGTCAATAATGATAGACATCATCATCATATTGAAATTTTCATAGATAATAATATGACTTACGGTGGTGTTACATGCACCAATTAATATACACACTAATGTACCAACACTAGTTATGATATTATTATTGACCCCACTCATTAAACACATTACAAATATCAAAAACCTCTTAAATTGTACCACATAATCAATTGGTACATTAATTAGTACATTAATTGGTATATATAGCATTATTCTATGACTTACGGTGGTGCTACATGCATCAATTAATATACACACTAGTGTACCAATACTAGTTATGATATTATTATTGACCCTACTCATTAAACACATTACAAATATCAAAAACTTATTAAATTATGCTACATCATTAATTAGTATATTAAGTAATACACTAATTGATACATTTAGCATCAATTAAAATAACTATTATTATTCTCATAATTTTAAAAATGTCATTAAGGTTTCACTCTAAATAATTTTTTTATTTAAAATATTTTCTTTATATTTGAAAAAAAAAAAATTTATAACCCAGGGGACACGTGACCCTGGGCAACTATGCCACCGCCACTGCATGCGAGTCTTCTTTTTCTTTCTTTTTTTGGAGTCTTCTTTTTCTTTTTCAAATCAAAATTGCGTGCTTTACTATTTCATTGTCTGGAAATACCATGGAAGTAACATCACTTAAATTAGTCATATTTTAATTTAAATATTATATAGTAAAGAAAAATTATAAATTTACAGAAATTCAATACAATAAATTTAAACAAAATAATATAGCAATAGTAATTTTGCAATTATGAACCATGATAATAGCTTTTTGACTATAATGAATTCATATAAATACAACATATCATTTTATATTGGATAAATTATAAATACACCTCTTAAGTTTTATTTAAAATAATTTTTTTTTTTTTAAACTTACAAATATCCTAGTGTTAGAATTTTTTATTTAACTAAATTAACAAAAAAAAAAATTAAGTACTTTCTATACAATAGTAAAATTATCATAATTGTTAATTGAAATATATTTTTGGTATAATTTAAAATTATTTATTGACTTAATGATTTATTAAAAAATAATCATTTACTATGTAATTAAAAATTGAAAAGAATGAGATTTAATTTCTATAATTAGAAGAGACAATTAATATTTTAAATAAATTTTAAAAAATATATTTATAATTTACTATTTTTTATTTAACTTTTATAACATTACCCTTTCCTTAGGTGGGAACACAATATAAATATGTGACAGCAAAGAAGCGCATCCACTTTTAGAGAGGGGGACAAAGGGTAGGCCACCTGTGTTTGGTTCACAAAATACATTTTTATACTTATTGGAGAGTTTTTTTTTTTTTTTTTTTTTTTTTTTTTTTTTTAATCTTATAAATTTATAACAATATTACATTCACACAATTGTTTCCTTCAAATTCTCTTAGAATATATTTCTGACCGATAAGAAAATGATTCTAACTGGCAAGACATCATTTTTTTATTAGTCAGAAACACATTTAGGGGGTTCACAAAATAAAATTATGTAGATGAATCATTTTTGATAAATTTATTAGGGTGGGATTAGTTCTCCTTCAAAAGAATCTCCATAGCAATTAATTTATTCATAAATCAAGAATATACATGTGCCAAATTTCACTTTATTCCTAATGATTTATTTAATGTACAATTTGTTCACTTATCATTTGAAAATAAAGGTAAAGTAAAAATTACCCTATATATTATTCATATATATTTTTACAAAATCTAATTACAGTAATGACTCTAATGCATTTCTTTATGGCATTTTAGTTCTTTATATTGCAAATGTGAATTCCTTATATTTGAAATATATATATATATATATGTTTGTAATCGATATAGGTTCTTGTGACTTTTTGATCTCTCATGTACAACAATGATTATAAGATTGTGTTTCAATTATAAATTTTTATCCAAATTCGTCATGTAAACACAACCTTAACATAATTAGTTTGGTTGTCTTTACAAAATATCCTTAATTTTGATGATTTGAAATGGTATCACAAAGCCACCATATAAACACACATTTCATATTCAATGACGAAATTGAAACAAGTAGAAACTAGTAATCAAAATGTCACAAAACAAAGGCATACATTAATAAAACAATTAGTTTAAATATAAGGAGATATGGGTTGAAAAGTTTGCTTCCAATAATAAGAGGCTACCATTAGATTCACAGCATTTGCAATCCACTTTCTTAGGCAAATGAGTAAAACTACTTAGAAAAAGACAATTTTGTACGCTCTCAAGGGCTGGGCATCACATTCTTTCCAAGTTATATTAATTTTGCTGTTGAATTTTAAAATTTTTATATTGTATTAATTTAATTCAATTGGTTATTATTTTTAGAAATTAGATTGAAATTAAAGGACAAAGTAGTTCATTCACTCTTCTCAAAATAATTGAGATGCTAGTATCCAATTTAAAATTCTGAATGGATCATTTTTCCAAAATGAATCATTTTGACATTGATTCATATTCAATTTTTTAACA
Organism: Camellia lanceoleosa; assembly: GCA_025200525.1. Taxonomy (NCBI): domain Eukaryota; kingdom Viridiplantae; phylum Streptophyta; class Magnoliopsida; order Ericales; family Theaceae; genus Camellia; species Camellia lanceoleosa. Next base: position 137,506,839 of record CM045761.1, on the reverse strand, counting down.
GATATTATCCATTAGATTAAATTTATTAATAGCAAAATTATTAAAATTAAAACTACATGCATCAAATTGACATGTAGAGCAAGTTACAAGAACAATACGTATAATTTTTTAATATTGTGTTTGGTTAGAGGATTTGGAAAGAGATTTGGAAAGACAAAGATAAAAAATAGGTGAAATATGAATAAAATATATTTATATTTCACTTAATTTCACACATCTTTTTTCTTTCCCGCTCCAAATCTTTTTTTAAATCTCCAAACTGAATGCATCGTAAAAGAATAGGTTTAGGCACATTTACTATGTATGTAAATAATAAAATTAATTTTTTTAATAACATAAAATTTTAAATAATTTAGCAATCAAAATTTATCATCGTATTAAAACAAATAATTTCAAAACGTATAGAGCCTACTCAATAAATTAAAATATTTACATGTATTTCACCTTAAAAAAAAATAAAAATAAAAATAATCACATGTGAACACGTAGAATTGGTTGTATTATTGTATACGCCGACGTATCTAATGCTGATTTGATATAAAACGAGCCAATCTGTGTCTCAAGAATTGTTGTGGTTTTAAAATATAAAACATATATAAAAGACATGATGATGATGGGCCAGGGAGATCCAACACAGGAGGCTCTATAGCATGTGTCATGTGAAACATTGAAATATAATAGTAGATAGAGTAGGGGACCATGTAAATATTGACCAATTCATGAATATTTTTGTGGATGAGTAATTAACGATATCCACCCTGACCCTACAACTCCAAGCAATTAAATCTTCGTTTGAGATATGTGTTAATTTTTTAATTTTTTGACTCTAAATTTTTTAACTTCTATGATTTTTGTGAAAAAAATAATAATTATAATTAAAATGTGATATTTTATCTTATTAATTTTTTAATTTATTTTATTTTTTTAATGACTATTTTAACTTAAAACCACCATCCCAAGCCGGCTTTCAATTTTCTGCATTCAAATGATGAGCTACATACATTAATTGCTGAGGAATATACAGGAAGTCCTTTAATAATAACTGCTTTGGGTCCCATGGTATCTACACTTTTAGACTTTGGGATCGCTTAGAGCATCTCCAACGGTTACTCAGATTTTTCATCAAATCTGAGTAAAAAATGACCCATTTTGTCAAATTTGATACCACTCACTCCAACGGAGTGAATCAAATCCCGTATCAAATCCCGCGGGTCGACCAACCAGTCAACCGATAAAAGTAAATTTTTTTTTTTTTCACAGCTTTAAATTGGAAGTTGTACATGCACCCAAAGCTTGGATTTGAATCCAACTTCATACATATATATACATATATATATATATATAACCAGCTTTAAAATATATATATATATATAAATATTTCTGCAGCCATTCTTCATAACAATGTTGAACAGCAATGTAAATTTTATACATATATATAACCAATGTAAATTTTAAATGCAATTCTTCATAAAAATGTTGAACAGCAATGCCGTGGAAATTTTAAATGCAATTTATATATATATAAATGTGGTGAAGCAATGCCGTGGAAAGGATCACTTCTTTAGCACCAATGTTGAACAGCTTCATCAAATGGAGAGATTGCTGTTGGTTGAGTTGACCGGCGGTCGACCAGTCAACCCAGTAGGCAAAAATATTTTTTTTTTTTTTTTTTTTTTACCTGTTTGAACCTTTTGAACCTACCTAATTTAAACGAAAACGGGTGACCGGTTGGTCAACCGGCCGGGCAACCGGGTGGTTGACCAGTGTACCACTTTCAACGGTCAGTAACAGTATTTTGATAAAATCTGTCTCCCGGTATCAATTTGATGTTTTGTTTGGTGAATCCTGAATTTGATATGCGTTTGGTAAAACGGTTGGAGCTGTAAAAAGTGGCTTTTTCATCAAATTTTGAATTTGATGCAGGATTTGGTTCTCCGTTGGAGATGGTCTTAATGATTTCTATTGAATGGAAGTTTCCAATACAACTTCATTAATTTATCAAATATATCTATTTTATACTATTATAATATTAAAACATTTCATCAAATATATCTATTTTATACTATTATAATATTAAAACATTTCATTTAGTTTCTTGAGGGGCTTAGGAATTTAAAATTTTTCAAATTATCTCTGCAATCAAACAGATTTTTGTAAAACAACGCATTTCATACATAATTTTAATTTGAAAAAAAAAAATGTACTTTTAAACTTATATTTATTTTTGTCAATCAAATATGATTTATGTGAAATTAAATTGCTAATCTAATTTATTTTCTTGTCAAAATAAACAAGAAAAATGATAGCACATCGTAAATTATTATATAGAAAATTATCTTTAACATTGTCCATTAAACAAACATTGTCCATCATGTCTTCACAAGCTCCTTCTTTGGTGGAATCAGATTGTCACTCTTTAGGATTTGTTGTCTCTTTCACCAGAGAGATTTATCCCACTAACTAGTAAAATAACAATTCAGTGGATTTTTGAAAAGTTAATTATTAATAATTAAAATTTTAAGTTTTTTCATGTGTTTGTAAAAATTTTGTTGTGCCACCATTATGTGGTAATTTTTCCTAAAAGAAACAATATTATGCGATGAGAAATATGGTTACTCATAACATTATCATAAAAATATTTTCTAAATCTAATAAAAAGTTATTGGGGTTAAATATTGTTCTATTTCATTTAAAAAAAAAATAACATTTCTCGATGACTGCATTACTTAATTAATGTATTACCTTTTTTCTTTTTTAAAATTTCTCTAATTTTTTTTCCTGTTTTTATCGATTAACATGAGAATGATAATTAATCAGTCTATATTTAATGAGTCTAAGCTTATTTAATTTTCTTAATCTATTTTTTAGAAAAACAAGAATTGAATTTATTCATTAATAATCAATTCTCGTTATTGATTCGATGAAAGCCACAATGGGCAATGTAAATTGACCAAGGCATGAAAACAAAATGATGAATTGAACATTCTATACACCAAACCAAATTCAACGGGACTCGGAAATGTTTTTTTTTAAAACTCACTCTCCTATATTTTAAAAGAATAACATTTGTTTGGTGTCATTCCTAATAAAAACTTATTTTATATCTCACCATTTCCATTTGTAAGCGTGGGATCCGCACCAATTAAACTAGCGCAAAAAGGTGTTTCTTTGGGGAACAGTATACCCACTTATCCAAGTTGCAAATCCCCAAAATGGGCTTGGAATAAGCCTCCAAAGGAAAGGAAACTTCCTTTTCGGCTTCGTGGTTAATTAAAATAGTAATCGAAGCCCACTAATTATCACATGCTTTCATTTTCTTCACCCATTTTTTCGGATTAGCCATTCATTTCCCAATCAAACCTGGCACACATTACTCGAATTAGCCAAAAAGGAATCAAAGAAAGTGACATGAATAAAATAATATTCGACTGCCTAATAATGAATTAAAACTAAAGCTATTAAATTTTTTTAACACATGTGACTATGACTTGGGCTTATGCTCCCAGCTCCCAGCAGTGTTGGATTTAAACCTAGGTTTGAACTCGACTCCTACCGCTCCCATAGGTGGGTTCACACCGCTATGGCTTGGGCTTGGATCCTGCCTCGGACTATTCCCATACCTGGGTTTATCCCATCTCTCTTTGGAATTCCTTTCACAATGTGCAGTTGCAAAGTGGCAAGACACTTGAAAATTACCCCCACCCCACCACCAAAAGGCTTGTAATATAAAGCCAAGGACAGGTAGGAGAATTGTGAAGGAGCAGGTGGGCCAATGAGAGAGGACTTCCACCACCATGGGTCCATCGAGAAAAACAAGTGTCCTACGTAATCTTTTGAATGATGCTTCTTGTCTCTGCCTTGGATATTTGACTGTTTGTTGCCTTGGAATCTTCCCTGTCACATGAAATTTAGTTAAGTTGCATGATCTTCTTCTCATTCTGTGCGAGTGCGACCCATGTCCCCCACTATTTTTCTGTGACACAATTTTACTTTTATAAATAAATTATATATAGAGATTCAATAAGATGAACGATTCACAGAAATTGAAATCCATGATAGGCCACGATCTCAAATTTCATCTCTCTAATCCACATGGTAGATTGGATAGATTACACAATCTTTTTTGTTGGGATGAGTTAGGCTTTAGTCCAAGAGCTCTTGTCAAATTGAGGTGAAGGCGGACTAATTTCCAAAATATGTGGCCTTAGTGACTTGGTTCTCTCCATGACTCTAGCTTTTCGGGGCCAGGGTAACCCTCGAGCAAGGGACTCAAGTTCTTTCCATATTTTTCTCATAAAAAATATATTGAAAATAACAAAGAAAAAATAAAATGGAAGAAAAGCTATATAAGCTTCAAAGGCGAATTAGAGAGCCTTAATGTGACAACAAAAAAAAGCCTACACCGCTATAGCTTTTTTTTTTTTTTTTTTTAATGCTCAAAACACTTTAAGACAGGATTCTTAAGATGGTAGTCGATCCATTTAAATTGTCAAACTTTCACTTAAATAATAAAAAATTCAAATCTTAATAAATAAAAAAAAGAACAAACTTCCTTACCAATTAATTCCTTAGTAATTGCTATAATTTTTTCACGAGGTTGTTGAATTTATCCATATAATTCTGGTAATTATGATTGATGGGGGCTTGATTTGAGAGTGATGACTTTGGCTCTTCCTTATTCTCTGTGTTTGAGATTATGACAAATCAATTAAAACACCCCACCCCCATTCCCCACTCACTTTTTGGTATCTCTTCCACATTGATATTTTGTCCCGACGTAGGAACTTCAAGGAAATCTTTAATTTTCATTATAATATATAAGAGTTTTTAAGATTAAACTTTTTAAATTTTAATAGTCAAAATTTTATTGTAAAAGACATTTAAGAATTAATTTCTATCATTATAAAAATAGTTGCTAAAAGATCATTTTGAAAAGTTAAAAATAAAATTTTTACAGACAAAATTTTAAAAATATTACTAATAAATAGGTTTTTAGAGACAAAATAATTTAGTCTCAAAAGAATTTATTTTTTGAAATAAAACATTTGATCTCAAAAGAATAATAATTTATCATTAATGTCTAATTTTTATTACTAAAAATATAATAACGGCACTTTTCGTAATAAAAATATTTAATCTCTAAAAAATAATTTTATCTCCAAATTTTGATGTCTAAAATCTTAAATTTTTTGTAATGTTCCATAAACAAAATTCTACAACTATTTACAAGTGCGACACATTCTGTGTTTGAGATTATGACCAAAAAAAAAAATTTCTTTTTAATTTGAAATCATCTACTTATAAATATTTTGAAAAGTTAAGTAATTTAATAAAATCACAGGCCCTGTATTTTTTCATAAATTAGTTACTATATATTTATTATACAATAATTCACGTTATCAGAAATAAATTAAAGAGTTTTGTTTTAAAGATTTTAAGTATTTTTCAAAAGTATATGTAAGATTATCTCCAATTGTTACTCAAACCTCTCATCAAATTTGAATTTGATGAAAAATAAATCTTTTTCTTGCTCCAACGTTGCATCAAATAGGTATCAAATTGAGAATTTTTCTTTTCTTTCATCAAACTAAGAACCAGTGTTTCTTTCTTTAAATCACTGTTCATTGCCATTACCGGATGTCCCTTGGATGTCCTCCCGGTCTTCTCCTAGATATCCACCTCAAGGCAAAAATATATGAAAAATTTTCACTGGCTGGTCAACCGGTAGGATGGTTTGATGAAAAGCCAAAACCCTCCGTTAGCGCACTTGATATCAAAGAAAATTTTTACTCATATTTGATTAAAAAAAAAATGATGCACCTTTAAAAATGCTCTAATTGAATAATGGACCATGTTATGTGATGATGAAGGTGGGTCTAAAGGAGACTACAAACAAACCAGATTTTTTGGTTTTATTATTATTATTATGTTTTAAAAAAATTAAGAAAATTTGCACACAAGTCTTAATTTATAAATTTATTTTTTATTAAGTCCTAACTAAGATTTTTTAAACCTTCAAGTTTCATTAAATTTTTAGTAGTCAGAATTTCCCTTCAAACAATTATTGTTCATCATTTATGATTATCTATAAAGAACCATGATGATTTGACATTTATTTTGATTTTCAAAACTTTAAAATATCAATTTTCAAATTGAAAAAACTAAAAAAAAAAAATTATGTGCAAAAAAAAATTAAAATTAAAATTAATAATTTTTTTTTCAAAAATTTGAAAAAACTGAATTATTTTTTTGTGCAAAACTGAAAATTGTGCCTATAAAGAAGTATAATGATAAAACATTGATGTGGAAAATTGAAGAAAAAAAAAAAAAAAAAAATTGAAATGAAAAAACTAATAATGTTCTCAATTTTAAAATTGAAAAATTATTAAAATTCTCAGTTTTATTTGATAGTTGAATCAAATCAATAAGTAGAAAGGTAAAAACGCTTAATTTCACACTCGGTTTTTTAAAAAAAATTAATTATCTGAAACATTATTATGCAAAATTGATAATGTTGTTAATTTTAAAAATTAAAAAGAAAAACTGATAATATTTAAGATGTATAGATTCAAAAAATCTTAAATATAACCTAAATTACTATAACATGTAAAATAAAAAATTTTAAAAAAAATAATAATAATTAACTTCAAAATTTATTCAAGCAGCCAAATTATATTGAGGGTGTTTGGTGAGACTTTTTTGAGCCAACTTATGGCTTCTGACTTTTAAAAAGTTATTTTAGACTATTTGGTTAAACTTATTTCAAACAGCTTTTGATTCTAACAACTTATTTTAAGTAAAAAAAACTGATTCTAAGAAACTGTTAATCCCTTACTTCTGATTATCAACTTTTGCTGTGGACATGTTAATTTACGGTTATACTCTTAGATTTTTTTATTTTTTATTTTTTTAAAAATAGAAAAAGACCTAAATAGACTATAAAATATTATTATTATTTTTTATGAGAAATATAAACAAATAGTGAATAATAAAAAATAAAAATTAATTAAAAAAAGCTACTTCACAGCTTATTTAATAAATACTACTCACCAACTTAAATCTATAATCTAACAACTACACTAAACAGATTAACAATTTCTAATTAAAATCATAATTTATAATCTATTTTAACAGTTACACAAACAGGACCATTCTTCCTTCGTGCCATTTCTAAAGTTTTCTTTGGTCTGATCTAACGAACCCTTTCTTTTGATGGGGTAGTCAGTTGGTCCACAAAATGTTGGTCTTGGGCCACCCTGACCCCACTTCACAAGATGTACTCCTCAAATATTCCAATCTTTTATTATATTGAAAACGAAATTACAAAATAATAATAATAATAAAAATAAATAAATAAATAAAAATTGAGTCATATAATAAAATAATTTTTTAATTTTTTATTTAGTTAATTTAAATTTATTTTTTTTATATTTATTTTCAATCTAAATCGTCTACATATTTCTGTTGAATAAAATTGTCAAAAAAAATATATTTTAATCATTGAATTTAGCATAGGTGTATGGAAAATGTCTAAAATAATGTTTTCATTGATTTATATAACTAAAATATACTTTTTTTCTGACAGTTTTACTTAACAAAATTAAGTAGATGGTTTAAATTAACAAAATTCAAAATTCAAAATTCAAAATTTATTTTGTTACAAGACTTCTTGAGAATTTTTTTTTGTAAATTTCTCCTATAATGAATTATAATTATAATATAAATTAAATATAACATATAACTAATAACAAAACCATGCAAATTTAAAAGAGAAAATTCTTAAATGCAGAAAATAAAACTTATGTAAATGAAGAGATTCAAACTCTTATGCACAAAAGAAAGGTGCAAAGTTCTAGCCCAAGCCAAATGTAAATATTTAAAAAGTATTTTTTAAACTTATCCACTATGATGTAATGGCTTCACTTCAACCAAACAAAACAAATCAATTATCACAATAACAACGGGAATCTTAGTTTTTTAAGTATGTGCTATGAAGGAATTGTCGGTTGCAACTTTGCTTTTATTTCTAATGGCTTTCTTTGACCAATCATCAATAACACATAACTTCAAAATTTTAAAATTATCAATATCAACATAAGGGATTGCAAGAACATAGGGGAAAATACTTGTTAGTGATATTTTCAAAACTTAATTACAAAATCAAGAAATTTTTTATGAATTTACATATTAATGTTTATGAAGAATAATTATAATTTGTAAATATTGTTAGAACAATCTTCTGTGTAAATTTAAAAACTTGAAACAAATCAAATAAACAAAAATAAATTACTTAAAGAATTTATTTACCGAAACAACTTAAGAACAAGAATGATCAAGCTAAGTGTGTAACACTTTCTCCTTAAGACAAATTCGCCCCTCTCAGATGCTTACGGAATAATGGCATATATATTCCAGGATAAAATGACCTTTCATAGATTATATTAGCACTAAAAATAATATGTTTTAGCGAACTAGAACCTATGTTCTATACTGTCAGAAATTTGTCTAAAATTAATATGAAGAATATATATGTGCAAGAGAGCAAAACGGAAAGCAACAAGAGAATTTCAGATTTTTTGAAATTGCTGGAAGAATTCTTGTATTTATAGGCTAAGTGGTGACTTTTTGGAAGGGTTGAGTAGGTATAAATTGAAACTAAGCAGGTTTGATTTTGAATTGAACCGGGGCAAACTGTTGAAAAAGTTTTGAATCTGTCCAATGCAATATGACTGGTTTGGAAAGGACGTCTTTCAAATCTGTTCAATGCAATATGACTGGTTTGGAAAGGACATGCTGGTTGGGGGCAAAAAATTTGAATTTCGGACGGACGGCAACGTGCACGTGTGGTGGTTTAAGCTAAAGCCCACTTTGTCCATAACTCCTCTCTTCCACAAACTTAGGGTGCTCTTTGGGGCCTAACCTAAGTATGTCCATCTAAAACTTATATACTCACATAAGTTCTCTTAAAGTTTCAATGTGGGACAACTAATTTAAGTTCAACTTCTCATTCCATCAACCCGAAAACGACGTCAATTTCTGATTCACTCATAAATAGTTTTGACGAACCGTCTATATCGTGTGATATGTTATGCAGCAAGGAACACATCATCTCTTTAGATCCACCCTAAAAAACGTGTGGGTCCCACTCAAATTTGGCCCAAAATATGCTTATAAAAATCATAATTTCCAACAAATATTTTTTACCTTTACACTCACAAGTAATTTTCCCAAGAAAATACAAAGGTGGATTAATAAAAATAGACAATTAAATAAATGGTGAATATATGATTGTACAAACAAGCAGTCTCAATTTGTATAAATTTGTTCTATCTGCCAAATTAATCTAAGAATTTGCAAATGTTGATATTTTTTATGATTTTTTAAGTTGTTTCAATTCAGCATTTCTCCCTCCAAAATTTTGAGCCTAGTACTTCAATGGGTTCAATGATCTTCACTAAAAATGATTAATGCTTTCCTGATATTTCATTTTTAAAACTTTATGAAACTGTCCAAGCAATAAAGCCAAACGGATCTACAAAAAGAAAAGAAAAGAAAAAAAAAGGGTGAAACTTTTGTCACAGCCAAGAGTTCCAAATGATGCATTCTTTAATATTGAGATTCATTCCAAGGTTCATCATTGCTTTTGAATTTGGTCCGTGTTTTCTCCAAACTGGTTATTGGGCTTAAAGGAAATGGGAATTGAAATTCACAAATCTTTTCTTCTGTTTGGTTGCCACAAAAAGAAAAAAAAAAAAACAAAACAAAACAAAACAAAAAAGAAAAAAAGAAGAAGAAGAAGATGAACAAGGGGAAAAAAAAGAAAAAGAAAAAGCATTTCTGTTTGGTTGCTGGGAAAAAAACAGAGTAAGGAAAAATATGAACAAGAAAAGCTTTATACTACCATTCCCTCTGAGAATAAAACAGAGGATTCAGAATATTGGCTTTCTGGGTATCCATCACTTTATTGATTCAGAATCAAACTGTGAAAGCAATCATTTCAGTGTTTCTGGTACTTTAAGGTAAAGTATGAGCGATATAGAATATGAACAAGAAGTTTTATTTAAATTGCTGTGGATTCATTTCCATTGAATAGAAAATCCATACAAATTACAAAAGAGTGATACAAAATAACGAAATACACTAATGATCTATGAAAATGTTGCCTAGAACACTAATGGATGAAAATGAAAACTGAAAATTTAGGGAGAGTCTAGAGAGAGAGAGAGAAATATTTTAAAGCATTGAAAAGAACTTCATGGGTATGGAAAGATACATTTTTTCTGCATCTTCTTATCGATCATTGAATTTGACGTATTGATCGGTGAGACCATCTATGGGCAGCTACCATTGTTGTTGTGAGAGTGATGACAGCGATGGCGACGACGACAAGAACAGAACAGAGAAACCATGGATTGAGCTATGCAATCAAACATCATGGTCTTCACCAGCCTCCTCTTGGCTGGAATTACACTTCCTTTCTTGGGTTTGAAGAATGGCTCTGTCTTGGCCTCAACCACTTCCTCAATTGGCTTCATCACCACCACAACCACCATCTCTCTCTCTCTCTCTCTCTCAATTGGGAGCAGCTCTTTTCTCTTTTCTAATTGTTACAACTGATGGAATATCTAGAACTGAGTTGTTTTTTAAATGAGCCAATGGAAGAGGAAAAGCACTAAATGACCAACACGAATGTCATGTCATGTCATGAACAATTGGGAGCAGCTCTAAATTGGCATTATTATTTAATTATTTTTTCATCTTTTGCTTTTTTTTTTTTTTTTTTTTTTTTTTTTTTTTTTTTTTTTTTCATACGAAAGTTAACAAACAACAATCAGAGTACCAAGGCATAACTGCCTTACATAGTAGAAGAAGAAGAAGAAGTAGAGGCCCCAATGATGTCTGCAACAAGCAGATTTGCAATCTCATTGGGGGGGATCATTAAGAAACACAAAGGGGTCCTGATGATTTACACCCAAGTTCGCCAAACCATCCGCATTCTTGTTACCCTCTCTGCGAATGTGAACGATTGTGCAGTTGCAACGTTTCAGCAGAAATTTGGCATCTTCAAGCAGAGCCCTGTGCTGAAAGTGTTGGGATGATGCCTCCTTGATGAGAGAAACAACTTGTGCTGAATTTGTTTCAATGCAGATGTCCTTCATTCCCTTCTTAAGCATTATGGTGAGTCCTCGGTACACTGCCCAGAGCTCAGCCTCTATGCTAGTCGCTTCCGCTAGTTTCCCATGAAATCCATGAAGCCAAGCTCCTCTTTCATCTCTGAAAAGTCCTCCATATCCAGCTGGCCCCGGATTGCCTTTGGAACATCCGTCAGTATTGAGCTTAATATTCCCTGCAAAAGGCAACACCCAATTAGTTGTATGAATTACAGGTTGATTTGTAAATTGATCGGACTGAAAAGCCTTATAAGTCTCTAAGGCTTGGTGTTGAATGGATCTAAGTATTTCGTGGACATTGCCATGCTCATGGTTGAAGACCACCTTATTCTTGTCTTTCCAAATTGCCCAGATGGTGTATACGAACACGACACTCCAAGGACTGTGGTAGACCTTTCTAGCCTGATTTTTAAGATTTAGTTGAAGCCATTGGTCCAACGTTTGTCCCTTACAGTTCTCTAACCATCGGTCCCCTCGTAGCAAATTCCAAATATCCTGCGTTTTGGGACACTCTCGGAGAAGGTGGTGAATGTCTTCAACATGTAGATTACATCTGGAACAGCAATCATCGGTAGCCAAACCCCTGATGCACCACTGTTGATTTGTTAATAAGCGTCCGTTGAAAAGAAGCCAGCAGAAGCCTTTCAATTTCTGTGGTATTTTCAGCTTCCAGATCCAGTGCCACTCCACCATGCTTGTGTTCTCAGCAGATCTTATTAACAAGTTATAGGCTGCACTTACCGAGAAAGTACCAGATTGTGCTCCTTTCCAATGAGGTGTATCGGACATTGTAACAAACTGTGCTAGGTGGATTTGGAGGAGATGATGAAGGACCGATGGAGGAATCAAATCTGCAATTTCGTCCACCTTCCAAGAGCCATCCTCCTTAATGATATCACCTACCTTCATGTTGGGCAAAGGTTGAACTTCGATGCATTGTTCTGCAAGAGTGCCATGTCCACACCAGAAATCATGCCAGAGTGATATACTTTTACCATCACCAACTGTCCACCGAATTCCCTTCCTGAGTAGCTCTCTAGTCTTGATGATACTTCGCCAAGTATGAGAGGCAGCACGACTAATGGGCCAGTCCGACAGAACTTCTTTTTGCAAATACTTCCCTTTCAGCACGGTTGTCCAGATGGCATCCTTTTTAATGAGCATTTTCCATCCCAGTTTTGCCAAAAGGGCAACATTTTGATCCTCAGCCCTTTTTAGGCCGAGTCCACCGTCTTGCTTAGCTTTGCAAACCTGTTTCCAACTGACAAGATGGACTTTTTTCTGATTATCTTGATCTCCCCACAGAAAATTTCTATTAATTTTGTCTATTTGTTTGCATATCCTTTGTGGAAGTTTGGTTGTCTGCATGATGTAGGAGGGGATTGAGGAAGAAACAGCCTGAATAATTGTCGCTCTACCGGCAAGGGAGAGGTTATTAGCTTTCCAGTTGGACAATTTCTGCTGCATGTTCTCCAATATGCTATGGTAGATTTGACTGTTAACTCTGTGATGAAGAAGAGGGACTCCTAAATACTTACCCAAATTCGGCGTGAGAGTGATTCCACAGTAGTTGCTCAGTTCTCTGGCTTTCCGACTCTCCACATTGGGAGAGATAAACATTTTAGATTTTTGGAGGTTCACAACCTGGCCAGATAAGTTACAGAACTCATTGATGGTCAACATGACAGTTTCACAGTTGGCTTGATCCGCTTGCGCAAAAAGGAGGAGGTCATCCGCAAAGAAAAGGCGAGTTATAGATGGACCTCTTCTAGCTGCTTTTATGCCTTTCTAGAGTTTGTGCTCCACTTTATGACGAATCATATTCGACAATCGTTCCATGCATAAGACAAACAAGTATGGAGATAGCGAGTCACCTTGTCTCAACCCTCTACCAGGCGTGAACTCTTCCATAGTTTCACCATTCCACAGTAACGAGAATTTGACAGACAAGACACAGGACATGATTAGCTCAACCCAATGGTTATTCAGATTGAACTCAACCAGGGTTTCTCGCAAGAAGTCCCATGAAATTTTATCATAGGCTTTTGCAAGGTCCAGTTTAATAATGAGGCCACCCATCTTTCCTTTCCTCTTGTGTAAAGTATGTATAATCTCTTGAGAAATGATGATGTTATCATGAGTTGAGCGCCCAGGAATAAAACTACTTTGATTGGGGCTGATGAGGTCAGGCAGGAGGGGTCGGAGTCTGTTAACAAGGATTTTAGTGAGGATTTTATAAGAGACATTACAAAGGCTAATAGGACGAAATTGCTGGATGGTTTCCGGGATATCAATTTTAGGAATGAGGACAATGAGGGTTCTATTTATCTCATGAGCAATAAACTTTTCCCTATAACATTTTTGTATAAAACCACACACATTGTCACCAATAATGTCCCAGAACTTGTGGTAGAATATTGCTTGGAATCCATCCCTCCCAGGAGCTTTAAAGGCATTCATATGCTTGACTGCCTCCCATATCTCAGTATTAGTAATCCTCCTGGAGAGTTTGTAATTCTCCTCAAGAGATAGTCTGTGATATGCTATGTTGCACCAGTGGTCATACTTGACAACAGGTACAGATTGGAACATATCTTGAAAATATCCTTGAATATGGGCTTTAACATCATGAGGTTCGACCAGCCACTCCCCATTATCATTACGCAAAGACTCAATCTTTAATTGGTTCCTCCTAGTAATTGTTGATATATGAAAATATTTGGTGTTTCTTTCATCTTGGGTAATCCAATTAACTCTAGATTTCTGAAACCAAAGAAGCTCTTCCTGGAAGAGGGTTTTGTTATACTGGCCAATTAAATCCTTTTCAAGAAGAAATAGCTTATGGGAAAAATGTTGTTCTAGAGCTTTTTGGATTCCCTCAATCCGTGAAAGTAACCACCTTTTCCTTTTGAAAATGTTACCAAAAGTTTTTAAATTCCAGCACTTGGAATCAACAGCCACTTGACTAAGATTGTGATGTAAAGCCACGTCATGGGACCAAGAAGAACAAACAACATCTCTATAATGAGGGTGAGAGAGCCAAACAGCCTCAAAACGGAAAGGACGATTAAGGGGGGAGAGTTTGGTCATACCTTCTGTGTAGATGATGAGAGGAGAGTGGTCAGAGTACGTTCGAGGGAGAACCCATACAGTTCCTTGAGGGTACTTAGTTCGCCAGTCCTCATTACAAAGCGCACGGTCAAGCCTTTCCATGGTATTAGCCATCCCTTGCCAATTATTAGTCCAAGTGAACTTGGGGCCAGTACATCTAAGGTCCATAAGGCCACACCTATTGATGCTCTCAGTGAATTTACAACTTCTACTCCGATGAGTATTTTGGGAAAAACTTCTACGCTCATTTTGCCCCCCTATCTCATTGAAATCACCAGCAAGGAGCCAAGGTTTAGTCATTGATCCCATCGTATCTTCCAGATCTTCCCATAAAGCTTGACGAAGCCTGAGATTGGGGCTCGCATACACTGCAGCCAAGACCCAGTCTTCGTAATCCTTCCTTTGTACAGTAGCTTGGATCACCTGTTGGTTGGCGACAAAAGCATTGACAGAGACTTGAGTGGGGTTCCAGATGAGCCATATGCCACCCACTCTCCCTACAGGATCCACAATGGTTGAAGCGGTGTAGCCTAAATTATTAAAAAATAGTCCCATAGAACTAAATAACACCTTGGTTTCAAATAGAGCTACCACATCAGGTCTGTGGGTTTTGTTAATCTCCTTGAAATTTCTGCGAAATATTTTGTTACCAGCCCCCCGGCAGTTCCATAGCATTATATTCATAGATGAACGGTTGGGAAATTCTGGTAGAGGCTCTGAGGGACTCAAGCCTAATATTCCACGCACGATGCTTTTACTCAGTGTAAATGGACACAGAGCTGCCATCTGAGTTGCCTGAAGAAGCCTTCCTCCCACGCTCTGCCATCTGGGCTCTATGTTCAAGCGAGTTTCGTCGATCCACCAAGCGATGTTTACTTGGTGAATTGCTTCGCTCTCGGGTTCGAGGTATGACCCCACCGCACTGTGCATCATCTGGGATACTTGCACTTCCAGCATCACCATTTCTGGCGTATTGGAGGTGACGCTCATGATGTTGTAGTTCTCTTCCATATTCTAAGTCAGGAGGGTGCTGTTTGGGTGAGATTTGAAGGGCTATTGTGTAATGTTCTGGAGCTGGAAGTGGTTGGGGGGGGTGGTGGAATAATAACAGTGTTTGATGGTAGGGGTGGAGAGGTGAGGTAGGAGTAGAAGAAGGTGGTTCAATGATGGTATCCAGCTCACTCATCAGAGAATCCGAGGTAATTGCTGATCTTGTTGCAGGTCCAGATTCGGACCCAGACAAAGGCTTCACATGGGAAACCTACATTTGAGTTGAAGTATGCTTTATAGCTTGAGAAGAGTGAATCGCAGTAGTGTTTACCACTGAGCTAGATGCCTCCGTACCTGGGACTGGGTTATTAGGTGCAGCATAAGTATCATGGATAATATTAGTGTGGGCTCCTGGTAACTCTTTCCCCTTCAGCTTATCCATTCTCTTTTTGTTAGCCAGTGGCCCAAACCAATTTGTGGGCCTATGTTGAGTGTGGGCTCCTTCAGCTCGAGTATTGCCTATGGGCTTACAAGTCGTTCTAGTAACTAGCATCCATGGGCCAAATTCGGCCTCCTCTTGTTGGTTCAGATGTGAGTTTGATCCTGTTGCACTAGCCGTTGGGCCCTGCTCTGGACTGACTTGGGTGACATTAGTGCCTCCTTGCCTTGCCGGTGCCAGAGGCGGAGGTGTAGCCCCTCTAGCATTGCAGTACTCTTTCCGATGGCCCACCTTACCACAAGCAAAGCAAAAATAATGCAGATGTTCATACTCGATTGTGTAGGAGTATTTACCTATAGCGAATCCTGATACCAGGGGTTTTGTGAGATCCACTTCTACACACACTCAAGCATGTCTACCTCTGATTGACATTGCTGTATTTAGATCCACTTTCAACGGTCTTCCTATCACCTTAGCAATATGGTAGAGTACCTTTTCATTGTAGTATTCGATTGGGAGTTGTGGAAACCTGACCCACAGTGCCGTAGTGACCTCTTCGGCTTCAGATGGCTTGAAATCATGTTCCCATCTTCTGACTGTGAGGTAATGATCCATGATTATCCAAGGGCCTTCGGTGTAAACTCTGTTGCAGTCGGCCAACATTTCGAATTTTATCAAGAAAAATCCAAGTCCCAAATCGGTGGCTTCGAAGTCCCTTTGTAATCCCCATAGTTTCTTCAATCTGTGAACCAGAATTTTGAACCCTACTGTTTTCCCTAAAAGTCTGACTATGAGACAGTCCTTCCACGGTTTGCGGATTGAAGCAATCAGTCGAGGTGGGAGTTTGATTTTTGGTATGTTAGGGTTAAACCCAGACTCTTGCTCTTCGTCTGATTCTGCTGCTTTTCACGAATACGTATTATTGGGTCTGGAAGTTTGCTTCCTTTCAAGTCTCAAGTTTAAATTCCTTAGCCACTGATCATGGGCCACAGGTGTAAGCTCTATTTCGCGTGGATATATGTCTAATTAATAGTGTTTTGTAATTTTTTTTTATATTGTTTCTATTTTTTGAGACTAGGTAAATATAAAAGGGTTTTACTCATGAATCCTATTTTATGTTATCATAACTACAAAATGAAGCTATCAATTAAAGTGATTTTTTTTTTTTTTGGATAAAAAGCTACCCGATGCCGTTTTCGCATGATAGCATGGTGCTGTCCCAGCACCATCCCCCAATCCCCATTATATGAGTTGTTTGGAAAAAGTCTAATATTATTATTATTATTTTTACACTACAACAAAAAAAAACTTTTGGTGATAGACTGATTGTCTCCAAACATCAAATTTTTGTCACTAGATCTGTGACGAAATTTTTTTGTCATCACGTTTGTTACCTATACGTTGTTGCTGAAAGTACCTGGTGACGAAAAACAATTTCGTCGCTTATTTTTCATTTTTGGGGGCGAAATTTTTTGTCTCCAAATGTTACATTTTTTGTCCTCTATAACATCAATTTCGTTACTAAAATTAGATAATATTTTATTTTAATTGTTTTTCACCTAATAGATTTTAGTGACGAAAGTTTTCCTCACCAATGATATAGATTAAGGTGACAAAAAAAATTGTCACTAAAATGAGCAAAAAAGAAAATTCTTCAATGACAAAAAACTTTGTCACCAAATATTTCAATTTAGCGACGAAATACTGAACAAATGTGACGAAATTATTTGTTTGGTACTATATCATTAGTTACAAAATTATTCGTCATGTTTTTTGAAAACTAATAGCGACATTTTTTATTTCGTTGCCAATAATAATTAAATTTTTTTAAAATGGGAGTACTATTTTCAAATTAAAATTTTTCTTTTTGCTAAAAATTCCCTGCGCATTTCAATAACATTTTCAATAAAATATCTATTACAGATCAATACAAAAATCTATTCATTTTCATAAACATCACAATTGAATTTCAGCACTATCCACAAAAATACAATATCAACTGCATGCGGATTACCAAACATGTCTCCTAATATCCACAAAAAACATATTTACTAATATCCACAAAAATACAATATCAACCGCATGCGGATTACCAAACACATCTCCTAATATCCACAAAAAACACATGTCTACTAATATCACAAAAATATAATATCAAGTGTGGATTACCAAACATGTCCTGTAAATACCAACAAAAATATAAAATTTACAACGCAACCAAAATACATGTAAGTTAATATGAATAAAAATACAAAATGAGCTAGCTTCTGCTCTCCAAATTACCAAACATGGCCATATCAAATCTCGAATTTGCAAAAAAAAAAAAAAAATACAAGTTAGACAATTATTATCTTATCAATTAAATATACAACTTAACATGCATTTTTTGACTTAGTTTTCAAATCGGAAGTCCTGTGCTAGTTCCGTAAGTTTTCACAACTTACATTGGTCCCTCCCGAGGTGTTTGAGGTGTTTCCCGGGCCTTCCCGTGCCTGTTACATGATTTTGGCCCCCTGATAGCCTATTTACAAACTTAAGTGTTGGAAAATTTCATTTTTGGACTTAGTTTTTAAACTGGGAGTTCTGTGCTAGTTCCATAAGTTTACACAAGTTACAATGGTTGCTTCCGAGGTGATTGAGGTGTTCCCTGGCCTTCTTGTGGTTGTTTAACGATTTTGGCCCCTGATGGCCTATTTTCAAGTTTAAGAGTTGGAAAATGTGCATTTTTTTACTTAGTTTTCACACTGAGAGTCCCGTGCTAGTTTTGTAAATTTTCACAACTTACATTGGTCCCTCTCGAGGTGTTTGAGGTGTTCCCCAGTCCGTTACGTACCTGTTACACAATTTTGGCTTGCGATGGCCTATTTTCAAGCTTAAGTGTGAAAAAGTACATTTTTGGACTTAGTTTTCAAACCGGGAGTCCCATACTAGTTCCGTAAGTTTTCACAACTTACATTAGTCCCTCCCGAGGTGTTCGAGGTGTTTCCCGAGCCGTCTCGTGGCTCAGAGGCCAAAATCGTGCAACAACCACGAGACGGCCCGGGGAACACGTCGGGAAGGACCAATGTAAGTTATGGAAACTTAAGAAACTAGCACGGGACTCCCGGTTTGAAAACTAAGTCCAAAAATGCACTTTTTCACACTTAAGCTTGAAAATAGGCCATCAGAGGCCAAAATCGTGTAATAGCCACGAGACGGCCCAAGAAACACCTCAAACACCTCGGGAGGAACCAATGTAAGTTGTGGAAACTAACGGAACTAGCACGAGACTCCTAGTTTGAAAACTAAGTCCAAAAATGCACTTTTTCACACTTACTTCAAATACAGACACACAAATTTTAGAGAAAAGAAGGGGGAAAAAAAAAGAAAGAAAAGGTTCCACATCTATATATATTCAGTCATATATCTCCCTCTTCAGAAACAAAGCATGCATTTCTTCGAGCGAAAGATGACAGATAAGGGAGAAGGCAGAGCCAAGGGCAAGATGGAAGAGGCAAATTCAGAGAGAGAGGCCGCCTTCAACTCGAAACCAAAGGGTGATAGTCTGATTCCACCAAAGAAGAAGCTTGTGAAGACAATGATGGTAGAGTACTTGGCATCTCTACTTCCAACAAACATTAACAAGATCAAAGACAAGCACATGATCAATCTTGGTGACGGTCATGGTGGTTCTTCTTGATTTCATTGTTAGAGTTGTGTTTAGTTTTGTAATTAGTTTCTATGTTTTAGAAGAAGCGTAATTTCTAAATTTCTAGAGTGTATTCTTGTCTATATCTATGTTACCTTGTAGTTGATGAATGAAACCCTTTATGCTTTCACAAACAATGTTTTAGTTTCTCTTTCATGCATATTTAACTTGGCAATCTTTGCACACTTTCATTTTTATATTTATGTCCCTAAAAATGCCACTGGTTAATATAGTGTTGTGGATTATGGACATATTTCTACACCATAATGACATCGTCAATTGTTTGAAATATGACGTAATAATATCTTGAGTGTTGTTGTATCTGTATGCATAAAAAAATATTGAGAGTTTCCAAAGAATTGATAATAAAATAATGCAAATGCAAATGCAAATGGCCACGTAAAATGTTATTATTAAAATATTTGCAACCAATAGGGCTTGTTTATCCTATAAATGACAAAAATTTTGTTGTTTGCTGGATCATTTTCTACAAGTCAAACATTCCAAACATTTCATTTTCTTATGTACGTACATATATATTTATATGGGTTATTGTAAAGGTCAGATGGCTTGTCACTTTTGGTCAAGAAATAATATATAGTCCGACTGCGTGAGTAAAGAGGTCTTCTCTCTTTCTCTCTCCCTCTTTCTCTCTCTTAGGGGCTATTAGGGTGTAAATAAGGTAGATTTAAAAACAGCAATGCTAGGTATCATGAAAAACCTTTCATGAAAATAATCATAAAAGCTTTGTGACCCTTGGATTACACTTAGAATAAAGCACCACACACTAATCAAGGTAATCCAAGAATCATAAATTTTTCATGATCATTTTCATAACAAAATTTTCATGATCCCTAACTTTTCCCATTTAAAAATTACTCAAGTCCAACTCAAGTTATAGTAAGTTTTTCAAACCTAATATTTAATTCGAACTAATCTATTAAAGCCCAACCACTACTAGAAAATTGACTTTTTGGGTCGACTTTTTTGCGACTGTCTGATTAAAAAAAAAAAAAAAAAACACGAAAAGGTTCCTATTTTCTTTCATTTATTTGCGTCCTTTTCTTAGTTTTGCCCTAGCAGGCTCGCTTAACTCTCTGTCGTTCTCGCTTTCTATCTCGCTCACCAGCCAATCGTTGTCTGAAGAACTCCACTAGTATGAATCTCTCCCTCGATCTCTCAATCTCTCTGTTTCTTTCTCGATCTATCTTCCTCTCTTGATCTCTCAATCTCTCTTTCGCACAATCTCGCTCTCTCTCTCTGTATCTGTGTACACCTCTCACCGCAATTTGCTCGATTCATCGTAGAGAAACCCTAACTCTGCTAGTAGACCGCATTGAAAAGGTCTCTTGGAGTTCTCAAATACAGCAAAGTAAGCTCATCTATCATGCATTTCATCTATCTCAAAATTCACTTACATTACACACACACACATAGACTATCTTTGAGCTTCATTGTGTACAAATCAGGTACCAACTCTCTTCAAATTTCCTCTGTTTTTTCTATTCAGTTTGTTTCGATTTGTTTCATATTTGTACTTGATCTGGTTTTGTATCTGAGAATTCCTTTGTTTTTATTTTTTGCACTATAATAATAATTGTTTTTGTTGATGTAGACACCCCATTTTTGACCGCCCTTAAGACTTGGGCACTACTGATGGTTTACTTGTTGGAGAAAGGTGTGCAGTGCACAGGTTCAGTTTCTTCGGCAAGGAGAGAAGCAAATCTCAACTTCACACCCCATTTTGAACCAAAATTATTTTGGATGGTTTTGAGACCTTAAAACCCTCTCTTTCAAAACATTTTTGAAATAAAATTCCCACGATGTTCCGACGCTCGCATTTCGGTAAATAGTGCGCTTTTCGATAAATCGAGCAAGGACAAAGTGGAGATGAATGAAAGAGAGATGAAATCTTTGAAAAATCCTTCAAAAAACCTTACTTCGGGGTTTGAAGTTGAAGAGAAGAGGAGAAGAGGGGAGAAAAAAAGTTAGAGAAAAGGTTTGGCATGAATCCGGGTAGAAGAGAGTCAAGCAGTCCTCGCTGAATTGAGCTTATTCATCTACATACTTGGATTTTAGCTATGAGGCCATCATCGTTGAAAAGAAGACTTTCGGGGCTTCATTTTGCACTCAAGAATCTCTCAAAGCCAAGTCCGGGTGGGGGAGATATGGTTGGTTGAAGTAGAGGATCAGTCCGGTTGGATCGAATCTGCGCGGCTTCACCAAAAAGGGCATAACTTTTTCCACAGGAGGAATTTTAATGCAAGGTTTGCGCCATTGGAAAGCTAACTTCAGGGGCTTCAATCTGGACTTCCACCGGCACTTTTTGACCTCATTAGCCACCCATCGGCACTCTATTTATCTGACCGGCACAAAAGATTGCCACCGCCAAAAGTGCCTGAACTCGATTTTTGATGATATTTATCATCCAAATTGCTATACACATGCATCAGATATTTTCAATTGGGATATTTCGACCAAAAGCTCTTATTTTGATATATATAGAGCCTTATATCTCATATGGCTTAGGTTAGAACAAAAAAATCAAGTTTTGGGAGCTTCTCACTCTAAAAAAAAAACCTCTCTCTCTCTAGATCTCACTCCTTTGCCTCCAAAACTCCATAGTTCTTGGCCTATTGCACTACAACCTATAGCACCACCACCACAACTCCATTTCCAGTAGCTTGGGAAGCTTTCCAGCAGCTAGGAGGCATCATTCCTCAAGCCAAAAGGGAACAAAAGTTTGGTCTTCAAGGGTAAGCATCATTTCCCCCCCTTTTTGACTCATTTTGGTATCTTTTTTTAGACCTATTTGCTTGCTGTTTTGGGCTCCGACCCTAACTGAAAGGGTCATTTTTTTGAGCCATTCTTCATGTTTGTTTAAGGACTCAACCCTGTTTGAGCCCCCCATGGTGCACTTGCTTCAATACCCTCTTGTATGCCATTATCTTGCATGATTTTTCTAGCCTATGTGTGATCTGTTTTGGAGCATGTCATAAACTGTAGATAGGCTTATTTTGAGCTCTTATTCAACATTGAAGAAGGGCTCAACCCTGTTGGGGACCTCCATGTATCACTTGCTTCATCACCCCTCTTTGGTCCCTATTTTTGCATGCTTTGTTAGCTCACCTTGCTTCTATTTTTCGGCCATGATCAGAACTGAGAGTAGCCATATTTTGACCCCCTTCACATTTTTCATTAAGGGTCTTTGGCTGTTTGATGCATGTTTTGTATACTTCATGTTATAGCCCTCTTGTGGCCTTAATCTTGCATTGCATTTTAAGGGTGTTTGTATATTGATTTGGGGGCTGTCATAAACTGTGAGTAGTCATATTTTTGGTCCCTATTCAGTGTTGTCGAAGGGTCTTTTTCATTTTGGGCTTTGCATCTACCACTTGCTTCATTACCTAGCTTGAGGGCCCGTTTTTGCATGCTGTTTTTGCCCTATCTATGCTCACTGTTTGGCCATGCTTTGAACTGAAAAAATGCTTGCTTTGGGGCTTCCTTGCTTCTGTTTTCATGCTTCATGTCCAGATTATGCATGTTTGATATAGCTATAGGTCATTTCATGAGCCTAATCTTGCGTTTCGGGTCCATTTCATGCACTTAGTGTCATTTTGCTATGTTTTGGGACCGTTTGGCATCATGTTCCAGCGCTGAAATTCACATGCTTGTATGCCATCTTGCATCCCTTTCCATGCTTTGGTAGAATTGCATTTTCGTGCCTTAGGTTTAGTTAATGCATTGTGCATGCATCCTATGTATTGTGTTGCCTCACTTGCCTCATTATGGCCACTGATTTTGGCATGCTTGTGAGCTATCCATGTTAGTTTAAGTCCATCGTTGCATGTTGTTGCATACCATGTTTGTTCACATGTTTAGGTTGCGCGCCTAGCATACATTGTTCATTTGCATGCCCATGTTGCATACTAGATCACATGCCTAGGTTGCATTACATTGGCATGCATGCCTTGCCTCTTGATCAAGTGATAGAGGTTGGGCTTTATGTGTTTGTTTGGTTTGCATGACATTTGAAATCAAAGTGCATACTTGGTTTCTTGGGCCATCATGCATCGAAATGCGCAATTGGAAGTCCGAGGACCAAGGAACATACCCCTTTGAGTCAAAATCATGATAAAGGATGTGTTGGTGTACACATTTGCTTGAAATTTTATGCCATGCACTGTTTGTCCTTTGTTGTTGTCAAAACTGTCTTCTACAGGAAGTTTCTGCCGACCGGCAACATACAGTGCCGACCGACCATTTGTGAATGGCCGATATCTTCATCAGCAGCCGATGGACATTCCTCATGGCCAGTGGGCATTTCCTCCAGCCGATGGTATTCTACAGTGTGCAAGGAAGGCATCCTGAGACTTTGGTAATTTTTTGAAAGACAGGGCAGTAAAGACAGAAGCAACAGTGGCATGGCGTGGGTTTTCCGGGCGAGTCGGATTCGAGCATGCATCATTCGCGCATCCCGAGGCAGGGGCTGTGGCCACCTTTCCTTTTTGCATTTAATTTGATAATTAGAATTCTATAATAATTAATTTAGCGATTTGTTATTCGGACTGTATTATTTTTGGACTGTATATTCTTTTGGTCCCTCCGAGAGAGGGCATAATTGTAATAAGTGTGGGTGAGTGTGTGTATGTCTTCCAACCCCCATTTTTTTCTTCCCTTTTATTTACCTGCTTATGATGGTAGATTAGGGCACGTTTATTTTAGCATACCTTATGCAACGCATGCGTGCATCCATGCATTTGTTGACATGCATCGGGCTCGGTACATCATGCAAACCGCATTGTATTTTCAATTCCAAATTGAATACGTGCATCGAATAAAGTGCATTTCACATGTCATCTTTAGGGTTAGCCGAGCCTACTCTAAATTGCATCTTCGCTTGTGTTGCATTAGCCATTTAACATGAACTAGGGCATGCATGTTTGCTAACTAGTTTATTGTTTTGGCACGGAATACAATGTAAGTATTTATGCTTTAGCATATCGCATGCGTGTGAATGTTGACATGATAGTAGACTTACCATGCGGCTAAATGCTTATATGAGATAAACTGTTTGAATGCCTGTGGGTGGAGGTTGGATTCCTTGAGTTGGAATAACTCATTGAAATCCGTATTCTAGCCTACTTGCGAGTAGCAATTTCAAACTGTTTTCCAAACAAACGGATATGCAATGCTTGTTTCCAAATTAGGCAATCTAGTCTATACTTGTTTGCTGTGCGCATCACATAGTAATTCTAGGCTACTAACTGGAATAAGAACACATAACGTTTTCAAAATTGGATATCATGATTAGTAGAGGCCGGTTTTCGGACCGGGCGAGAGGGGGTGCTCATAGCTGACCTTTACCAATCGTACCCAAGTTCCCGAGCCGAGACAACTTTGGTGATGACGGACACGTGGCCTTTGGCATCGAGTCAGGGTTTCCTAAATTTCCCAAAAATAAAATATTTAGGTGGCGACTCTGTATCTGGCAAAGCAGTCCATGTTTGGCACTTCTTTTCAAAATCTGTTTTTTCTCAAAACGATTTGCCAGAGTTGGATTCTTTGGTTCAAGATTAAGAACCGTGACATTTGAGTCCTTGAACTGTAGTGACCCAATATCGAACCAGAACGGGGGGAGGGGCACTCGCACTCCTCGCCCGGGATGCGTTCGGGGACGTCTACAGTTTATTTTTGACCGCCCTTAAGACTTGGGCACTACTGATGGTTTACTTGTTGGAGAAAGGTGTGCAGTGCACAGGTTCAGTTTCTTCGGCAAGGAGAGAGGCAAATATCAACTTCACACCCCATTTTGAACCAAAATTATTTTGGATGGTTTTGAGACCTTAAAACCCTCTCTTTCAAAACATTTTTGAAATAAAATTCCCACGATGTTCCGACGCTCGCATTTCGGTAAATGGTGCACTTTTCGGTAAACCGAGCAAGGACAAAGTGGAGATGAATGAAAGAGAGATGAAATCTTTGAAAAATCCTTCAAAACACCTTACTTCTGGGTTTGAAGTTGAAGAGAAGAGGAGAAGAGGGGAGAAAACAAGTTGGAGAAGAGGTTTGGCATGAATCCGGGTAGAAGAGAGTCGAGCAGTCCTCGCTGAATTGAGCTTATTCATCTACATACTTGGATTTTAGCTATGAGGCCATCATCGTTGAAAAGAAGACTTCCGGGGCTTCATTTTTCACTCAAGAATCTCTCAAAGCCAAGTCCGGGTGGGGGAGATATGGTTGGTTGAAGTAGAGGATCAGTCCGGTTGGATCGAATCTGCGCGGCTTCACCAAAAAGGGCATAACTTTTTCCACATGAGGAATTTTAATACAAGGTTTGCGCCATTGGAAAGCTAACTTCCGGGGCTTCAATCTGGACTTCCACCGGCACTTTTTGACCTCATTAGCCACCCATCGGCACTCTATTTATCCGACCGGAACAAAAGATTGTCGGCCGGCCAAAAGTGCCCAGAACTCAGATTTTTTACAGATATTTATCATCCAGCTGCTATACACTGTACCAGATATTTTCAATTAGGATATTTTGACCAAAAGTTCTTATTTTGATATATATGGAGCCTTATATCTCATATTAGAGAGGTTAGAACAAAAAAAGCAAGTTTTGGGAGCTTCTCACTCTAAAAGATCCCTCTCTCTCTACACTTCCAAGTTCCAAACCTCTCAAATCCTTGGCCATTTCTTCATCACCACCTAGCACCACACCACCACTTCCATTTCCAGCAGCTTGGAGGTCTTCTCAGAGGCTAGGAGGCAACATTCCTTGGTCCAAGAGGTAGCAAAGAAGTGATCTTCAAGGGTAAGACCATTTTCCCTCTTTTGTAGCACATTTTTGTACCATTCTTCTAGCCTATTTGCTTTCTGTTTTGGGCTCTGACCCTAACTGAAAGGGTCATTTTTTTGAGCCATTCTTCATGTTTGTTTAAGGGCTCAACACTGTTTGAGCCTTCCATTTGGTACTTGCTTCAATACCCTCTTAAACACCATAATCTTTCATGGTATTTCTAGCCTATGTGTGATCTGTTTTTGAGTATGATATAAACTGCGAGTTGGCCTATTTTGAGCCCCTCTAAAACATTGTAGAAGGGCTCAACACTGTTGGGGGCCTCCATGTAGCACTTACCATTATACCCCTCTTTGGCCCCCATTTTTGCATGCTTTGTTGGCCCGTCTTTCTTCTGTTTTTAGGCCATCATCAGAACTGAAAATGGCCATATTTTGACCTTCTTGGAATATCTCATTAAGGGTCTTTGGCTGGTTGGTGAATACTTTGTATACCTCATGTTATAGCCTCTTGTTGGCCTATTTCTTGCATTGCATTTTGAGCATATTTTTATACTGTTTTGGGGCTTTTCATCTACTGTGAGTAGTAATATTTTTGGTCCCTCATCAGTGTTGTAGAAGGGTCTTTTTCCATTCGGGCTTTGCATCTACCACTTGCTTCATGACCTCCCTTGCGGAGCCATTTTTGTATGCCATTTTAGCCCTACTCGTGATTGCTGTTTGGCCATGTTTTGTACTGTAAAAATGATTTTCTCGGGGCTTCCTTGCTTCTGTATTTTCATGTCATGTTCAAATTATGCATGTATTGTATAGCTGTAAGCCATTTCGTGCACTTATCTTCACATTTCGGGATCGTTTCATGCATCGGGTTCCATTTCTCCATGATTCGGGGCTGTTTTGCCCCCTCATTTTGCCACAAATTTTTGCATGTTCGCATATCATATTCCATGTCTTTGCCATGTCTCATTAGAGTGGCATTTCGGTGCCTGAGGGCCCATCTTCGGTTTGCGTGCACGCATGCACGTATCTCGAGGTGTCTTGTTTTCATCTGATGGCCACTGATGTGAGTGTGGCTGAGGTCCACTCATGTTGGTGTAAGCCCATCTTGCATTGTGTATGCCATGTTATAATGCGTTGTGCATGTTATGTTGTTACATTGCGTCATGCCTTGCATGCTTGTTCGCATAATCATATTGCATACTTAGCTCGCATGCTTAGGTTGCATTTGGCATGCATCCCTTGCCTCTTGATCGAGCATGATAGAGGTTGGGGCCCTTGATGTGTTTTGTGCTTGCATTTCATTTGATATCAAAGTTGCTAACTTGGCTTTTGGGCCATCATGCATTGAAATGCGTGATTGATGGCCCGGGGGTCGAGGGCCATGCTCTCTTGAGTCTAACACATGATAGGGAGCATAGCCATGTTTACATTTTCTCAAAACTCCATGTCATGCACTACCTGTCTGCTGTTGCTGTCAAAACTGTCTTCTGCAGGAATTTTCTGCCGACCGTAGTATAGAGTGCCGACCGGCCATCAGTGCATGGCCGATAACCTCATGGACACCTGGTAGATATTTTAGGTGGCCGGTGGGCATTCCCTCCAGCCGATCGTGTGCAGCAGCATACAAGGAAGGTATTCTGGGACTTTGGCAGTTTTTGGAGAGACAGGGCAGTAAAAACAGAGGCAGCAGTGTCATGATGTGGGTTTTCGGGCGAGTCGGATTCGAGCATGCATCATTCGCGCATCCCGAGGCAGGGCTGAGGCCTCTCTCTTTTTTGTTATATTTTGGATTTAATTTGATAATTAGAAATTTTGTAATAATTTATTTATTTATTGTTTGGACTATAATATTTATTTGGTCCCTCCGAGCGAGGGCAAATTTGTAATAAGTGTGGGTGAGTGGTGTGCATGTCTTCCAACCCCCACTTCTTTCTTCCATTTTATTTACCTGCTTACGATGGTAGATTAGGGCACGTTTAAATTAGCATACCTTATGCTATGCATGCGTGCATCCATACATTTGTTTACATGCACCGGGCTCGGTACATCATACAAACTGCATTGAATTCTCAAATCTAACTTGAATACGTGCATCGAATGATTGCATTTCACATGCCATGCTTAGAATAGCCGAGCCTGTCTAGATTACACCCTTGCTTGCGATGCATTAGTCACTCTAACATGAACTAGGATCATGCATATGATTACTAACTAGTTTTTGTTTTGGCACGGAGTGCGATGTAAGTATTTATGCTTTAGGATATCGCATGCGTGTGAATGTTAACATAACAGCATGATTACCATGTGGCTAAATGCTTATATGAGATAAACTGTTTGAATGCCTGTGGGTGGAGGTTGGATTGCTTGAGCTGGAAAAACTCGTTGCAATCCGTGTTTTAGCCTACTTGCAAGTAGCAAATTTTAAAGCATTTTCAAAACAAACGGATATGCAATGTTTATTTCCAAATTAGGTAATCTAGTCTATACTTGTTTGCTGCGCGTATAACATAGTAATTCTAGGTTAATAATTGGAATAAGAACACATAACATTTTCAAAAACGGATATCACGGTTAGTAGAGGCCGGTCTTCGAATCGGGCGAAAGGGGGTGCTCATAGCTGACCTTCCCCGATCGTACCCAAGCTCCCGAGCCAAGACAACTTTGGTAATGACGGACATGTGGCCTTCGGCACAGAGTCAGGGTTTCCTAAATTTCCCATTTTACAAAATATTTAGGTGGCGACTCTGTATCTGGCAAAGTAGTCCATGTTTGGCACTTCTTTTCAAAATCTGTTTTTCTCAAAACGATTTGCCAGAGTTGGACTCTTTGGTTCAGATTAAGAACCGCAAGAACAAAAGGGAGTCCGAACTGTAGAATGAAGCCCACGGGCGTGTCTACAGTTTCTGGCGACTCTGTTGGGGATTTTAGAGAGCTTGACTCGAACTTGTGATATCCTGTTTTGACTACACTTATGTGTTTCTTTGCATTGCATGTGCATTGGTGCGCCTACGACACCGTGTTGGCCATCTACTATTCCTGAGCGGTTTGCCAGAGGCTTGTCTTGTCAAGGCATGTCCATAAGGCTGACCGGTTATGAGCTCTGCCAGTATGGGAACACAAACCCCGGTTTTTACCGGGGCACCCTTTTTGACCATTCGACCTAGTGCATATTCGGAATCCATAGTGACCATTCCAAACTAGGACAGGTTGCTTACCCGATATTAGGTTGTTTGAAACCGCTGCGTGCGTAGTGAAACCCTAGCTCCTGACAAAAATAGGACAGGGAAACCCTACCCCAACATAGGGGTGTTTTGGCTCTCTTTACTTGCTATGTGCTTTGAAAGTGTATCTCTACAGGGAGTGCATATACCAGTTTGCAAGTCTGGGTATCAGGCCTGAGGGCACCAGTATCAGTTTTTGAGAATCAGTTATATCTGCGGGTATCAGATTCAGTTTTGGGGCAGTGATTTGGGGAACAGTGACCAGTAATGAGTACAGTCGTTCTGCTATGCTTATATCCGTTCCAGTGAAATTGAGCTAAGATGCTGTCGGTTTTCTCTTTTGCTAGGTAGTCCTGGAACTATAGCTTCAGAAGGCTCCACTATCCCCGAGGTTCATCGGACTTGTGCTGATAGACTTTGTTAGGTCAGAAATTCAGTTCAAAGGCAACCAGTGTTCCTTCGCTAAGGCAAGGCAGACATCCGATCCGTTAGTCACCAGTCACATCACCTCTGTTTGGATCCGCAGCTTTCAGTTAATATGCAGGAGGAGGTGCGTCAACTCCAAGAGGCCATGCAGGCCATACAGCAGGATGCTGCTCGTCGGGCAGAGTTTACCACCCACCAAGCAGAGGTTCTGGCTCAACAAGCGGGCTTACTCACCAAGCTTCAGCAGCAACAGCAACCCCAACAAGACGGAGCGTCTGCTTCGCACCCAACTCTGCCCCCACCTATGGTTCCAATACCCAGAGAGGCAGCTCACGTCCAGGAAAGTACGGATGTTCCGACATGGCCAGTCCCACTGCTAATCCCACCTCAGTTGTCCAAAGCACCGGCTAATCCAGTGGACACGCCCTTTGAATTTAAGGTTGACCCAACTGCACTTAAGGTCAATAAACTGGAGGAGTTGTTCAGACGAGCACATGGAGTGAACCCCATCCCGGATTTAGAGGACCGGTATATTGAATCTAGCTATTCTTGCCGAGCGCTTTAAAATGCCGCATATTGATCTCTTTGACGGCTCTGGAGACCCAAGGGTGCACCTTCACCTGTTTTCCGATATCTTGAAGCCAATGGGTTTGACCACAGCTCAGAAGTTGTCTCTCTTTGGCCGAACCATGTCCGGATAGCTTAACTGCATGCAAAATTGAAGGACTCGTGAAACGGAATCGAAGAGCTGGCTGAGGCCTTTATTGCTCAATACTCCTACAACACACAGATCGAGGTCACAACTCGTGATCTCGAAGCCACCCGCCAAGAACTAAAGGAGGGTTTCTCAGAGTTCGTGACAAGATGGAGATCAAAGGCCTCAATGATGACTACAAGGCCTTCTGACAAAGACCAGATACGGATGGTTGTGCGTAACCTCCAACCCATGCTTATGCAAAAGAGGATAGTTTTACCCTTTCCTACCTTTGCGGACCTACACGAGATAGGGGTACAGATCGAGGATGCTATGAAGTAGGACCTTGTTGACCAGGAGAAGGAGCAGCCTAGGAGGGCATTTACCCACAGTTCGAATGCGACCACCAGTGGTGACATAGCTGCTATAACTTCAGACATGGGCATGGTCACCACCACCACACAAAAAATGACCACCCCATTCACCGGTGCATCCGAAACTAGCTCACAAATGGCCAAATACCCACCTCAGGGCCAAAGGGTGTTTACCCCACTGTACATGTCTCTGTCAACGGCCCTGAGGGTCCTGATCAAAAAGGGGCACCTGAAACCCCTAGAGCTACGGCCATTGCCAAATAAACTCCCTCCCTCCCATGATCCGACCAAGTACTGTGCCTTCCATCAACAAGTCGGCCACGACACTGATAGTTGTTACCGTCTTCGCCATGAAATACAAGATCTGATTGATAACAAGGTCATCGTCGCGCCAGGTCCTGCAAAATCTATCGGTGCTAGATCAGTGAACTTGGGGGATAATGTGATGTGATCAAGAGATGAACCACCTGCGGGCGGCGTTCAGTTTACTTCAGATGTGGTGGACGGCATGCACTGTTTTGAGCAATGTACAAATGCTGTTAATTTTGCTTTCTGACTTGGGTATTGGGTCAGTCTTGTCTTTTTGTATTGAGTCAGTCCTTTCATACTGAGTCAGTTGGGTCTGTCTTGTTGTATCGAGTCAGTCCTGTTTTGTTAGAGTCGGGTGATTCCGGGGGTGTTACCTCGAGCATCACCATTTTGTTTTGTGTTTGTCTTTTCAGTTTCTTTTGAGTCTGTTTCTGCCTTGGAGCCAGTTACACCAGAAGATCTGAATGAAACAACAGTGATTTTTACTCTCTCGCGTTTGCTTCTGCCGTGTGCCAGTTGTGCCAGAAATTCTGAATGAGATAGTAGTATTTGACTGGGAACCCTGCCTTTTCTGTGCCTTGAAGTCATTGTAATGACCTAAGTTTTTCAAAACTTTTTGAACACTGTGGTAAAAACAAAGAGGAAGGAATTCCTCGGGTTTTGCAAAAATTGATCAACTTGAGAGAAAGAAAGGCGTGCTAAGCCCTTAATGAATGAAATCATGCTTGTCGTGAGTACCGAGAAGGACCACAGTTCGATCCAGATCGTTCCACACTATCTTCGCATGAGCGATTTGTCGCTTTCTTAAAACTCAAAAAATGTTTTATGCGATCTGCGAAGACTGTGTGGAATCGCTCTTGAGATTGTGCACCTAGATCGCTCTCACCTCGAGACTCGATTTCTTTGCTTTCAAACCTTGAACTGGCATTGAATGTTCAATCCGACCACAATGTAAGGCCTGTGTGGCCAGATTTGAAGCAGCCCTCGAACAAGAGGCACCAAAGTCAGATCAAGAAGGTTAGACCTCATCAGAAGAAGCTTGCAATTTAGAACAGAAGCACCCCTCGAACTAGGGGCAAAAAATATCCGATGTGCTCGAAGAGCCAAAGGTGGATCCTTCTGCAAATCAATACAACAGCCATTCTCCTGAATACAGAGGGCTTCAATCTCAAAACCATTTGGCATGGACTTGTTACACTTTTACCCTTTGAGAGGCTCGCTGGGCCGAAAACCCGGAAGGGCGACCCAGGCAAAAGTTAGAGCGAAAAAAAGAATGAAAAAAGAAAAAAAGAACAAATGCAAAGATACAAAAAATGCAAAAAAAGAAGAAGAAGAAAAGAAATGAAAATGAAAAGAAAAGAAGAACAAAGCTCGCAAGGTCGAAAACCTGCAATAGGCGCCTTGGCAAAAGTTAGAGCCTAAAAATGAGAGGTTAAATAACCGAGTGTACCTTAACCCCGAACTACGTAAGGCTTGATTCCCATCTTTGGGATACGTAGGCAACTTCATTCTGAAGTCCAGCCGTAAAACAATTCAAATTCAATTGTGTCCATGTGATGGTTACGGTTTTATCTTCATCGATCCGAGAGTTTGGTTGCGTTTCAAGACTCGAGGATCGACTACAATGCGCCATGGTGCTATCCAAACAAGGGCAACTTTCCGGTTGCCATTCAAGAAGTCTTGGCGCCAAATTAAAACAAGGCAACTTCGTTGCCATTCAAAACACCGCGGTGTCATTTCAAACAAGGGGCAACTTTCCGTTGCCATGCAGCTCTCTTCAAGCACGGGGCAGTTTTCCTTTGGATCCGAGGTTGCGTATCTCAGGAGTAGGTTTCATGCTCGTTGAGCAATGGCCGTTTGCAAAATAGTTTTTGAGAATTTTTACTGAGGTCGACTATTTTCTCAAAAATTGTTCCATCTTTTCCAAAAATCGGACCATTTCTTGGACCCAAAAAAGGAAAATTTTCAGTGCTCATAGCCTGACTTGCATGATTTCAAATAAAAAATTGAACAAGCATGCTAATCTAACTCTCACATTGGTCAAAATTGTTTTAGTAGAAAGCCAAAAAACAAAAAATGGTCAAAATGATGAACTAGGGGCACAGTTGAGTCAGGTGTCCTGTCTTTTCCCCGTTGCCACCATACTTGCCAGAAAGGGCACTCTACCTGCCAGAAGAGGGCACAACTGAGGTTAACAACAGAAGGGCTGAAAGCTCTTAAAATCCTCCAAGCAACGAGGTATCAAGCCAAGTGCGAAGCACGAACTGGAATGGGGCAAGATATTCCACTCCATCATCTGGACAGATCTAACCATGTTCAAACTCCCCGACCGATGTCAGCCGTAGATTCGCTATACACCCAATTGTAGCGGGACCCCTCTGTGGGAGAAACTCACTGTTGTGAGCAGAAGAAAGAGAATCTAGCTGAATGCTAGGGGCAAAAGCCCACAACTTCTTGTTTATCCACCAACCACCCAGAGGGAGGGATAAAAAATGAGAGATTAAATAATGGAGAGATGTGCGTTGAGAGAAAAAAGTGAGAAAATGGCTTTTTCAGAAAAACAGAGACTGAGTGCCAGAGTGATGTGAGAATCACAAATGAGAAAGGGTGGGAAACAATACCCGAAGAAACTGGCTCCTTGTGCATCGAAAGGTCTCTTGTCTTTGTAACACAGTTGAGTGTTGTGTGTTTTTGTTTGTCTCGATTCTTGTTTTGAGTGGTTTCGAGTGTTTCTCGATGTGTTTAGGTTGTTTACCTTTGTTTTCCTTTGTTGGGTCGTCTTTTTGTGTGTGGGCTTGTAGGCTCAATACCGGCCGAGAACTCATTTTCTCAATTTCAAAATGATTTGTTGTGTGCTCGAGTCTTGTGCCATTCTCCACATTGGTGCAAAAAGGAATTTGTTCTTTCAAAAACCATGGGTTCAACTCAGTCATGCTAACAAGAAAATCAGATCTATCTGGGTTATATAGGTTCCACACTGCAAAGCAAAAGAAAAGAGGGAAAATCGAAGCATCTGAGTGTGTTTCACCTCCAGCAAATTCCGTGGGATGTACCCCGTCAAGCCTTGTCAATACTCCGAAGTATGGGTGTGCCTCTACCTCAAGCTCAGAATGTTTCTGCGGAAGTATCAACTGATGTCTCCGGTGCGTAGCTCATCGTCGGTTCGCATGCACGAGTTGTATCCTTTTGGAATCTATTGTGACTCCTCCGAGAGGTAAATTGGAGGTTGCGTTTGAATTGGTCTCGTTAAGGCGTGTATTTCCTTATTTGACATTTTATTTCAAACACACTGTTGAGATTGCATCGAATATGCATTGATTATTGTGCACAGAATGTGTATACACACTCATCCTACTTGCATTATGCTGCATGTTCCAATTGCATTGTTATGCACCCACTTCATTTGCATTGTGATGCACATCCTAGTTGCATTGTTATGCACTCATTTCACTTGCGTTGTTGCGCATGTTTCGCCCACATTGTTGTGCGCCTTTTTACTTGCATTGTTTTTCCTTCCTCTCTCGCGTGTACTACGCTGAGAGGTTTCTTTTTGGTTTTCTCTTTCCTCTCTCGCGTGTACTACGCTGAGAGGTTTCCTTTTGTTTTTTCTCTTTCCTCTCTCGCGTGTACTACGCTGAGAGGTTTCTTTTTGCTTTCCTCTTTCCTCTCTCGCGTGTACTACGCTGAGAGGTTTCTTTTTGCTTTCCTCTTTCCTCTCTCGCGTGTACTACGCTGAGAGGTTTCTTTTTGCTTTCCTCTTTCCTCTCTCGCGTGTACTACGCTGAGAGGTTTCTTTTTGCTTTCCTCTTTCCTCTCTCGCGTGTACTACGCTGAGAGGTTTCTTTTTGCTTTCCTCTTTCCTCTCTCGCGTGTACTACGTTGAGAGGTTTCTTTTTGCTTTCCTCTTTCCTCTCTCGCGTGTACTACGCTGAGAGGTTTCTTTTTGCTTTCCTCTTTCCTCTCTCGCGTGTACTACGCTGAGAGGTTTCTTTTCATTTTTTCCCTTTCCTCTCTCGCATGTACTACGCTGAGAGGTTTCTTTTTGCTTTCCTCTTTCCTCTCTCGTGTGTACTACGCTGATGAGGTTTCTCTTTGCGTTTCTTTCTTCTCTTGCGTTTACTACGCTGAGAAATTTTATCTTTCTTCTCTTGCGTGTACTACGCTGAGAAATTTTATCCTTCTTCTCTCGCGTGTACTACGCTGAGAAATTTTATCCTTCTTCTCTTGCGTGTACTACGCTGAGAAATTTTATCCTTCTTCTCTTGCGTGTACTACGCTGAGAAGTGTTACTCTTTCCTCTCTTGTGTACGATACGTTGAGAGATGTTGTGCTTGAGACTCCGGGTATTCTCGGTAGTCGCTTTTAGCCTTCTCCGTGTAAGGCGCCGTGAGAATTGCTTAATTCTCGTACATCCTTTCTGCATGAGATGTAGTTTGGTTTATGTTTACTTGCTTGCATAGCATTCGCTTAAAGTGTTGCATTTATTTTGCATAATTACTTCATCACAGCATCCTTTGCATGATCATAAGTTATGCACTTGCATTGTGCATCACTTCGTATCTTGCCCCCGAACTACGCTGGTTTGATTCCTTGCAAAGGGATACGTAGGCAGCCTGCGGGCACAACCATTTATCTATCTATATTTTGTTTGTTTGTCCAAGTCTTCGGCCTTATCTAAAATGGGTCGTCTCTAGACTTTGACACTCACTCCCGTCATTGTTATGACTTTCGAGTTCTGTCAAAGAGGGGCAACTGTAGACACCCAATTTTTGACCGCCCTTAAGACTTGGGCACTACTGATGGTTTACTTGTTGGAGAAAGGTGTGCAGTGCACAGGTTCAGTTTCTTCGGCAAGGAGAGAGGCAAATCTCAACTTCACAACCCATTTTGAACCAAAATTATTTTGGATGGTTTTGAGACCTTAAAACCCTCTCTTTCAAAACATTTTTGAAATAAAATTCCCACGATGTTCCGACGCTCGCATTTCGGTAAATGGTGCGCTTTTCGGTAAATCGAGCAAGGACAAAGTGGAG
Organism: Camellia lanceoleosa; assembly: GCA_025200525.1. Taxonomy (NCBI): domain Eukaryota; kingdom Viridiplantae; phylum Streptophyta; class Magnoliopsida; order Ericales; family Theaceae; genus Camellia; species Camellia lanceoleosa. The sequence goes on along the minus strand of CM045761.1, from coordinate 137,470,582 downwards.
ATGAATGAAAGAGAGATGAAATCTTTGAAAAATCCTTCAAAACACCTTACTTCGGGGTTTGAAGTTGAAGAGAAGAGGAGAAGAGGGGAGAAAACAAGTTGGAGAAGAGGTTTGGCATGAATCCGGGTAGAAGAGAGTCGAGCAGTCCTCGCTGAATTGAGCTTATTCATCTACATACTTGGATTTTAGCCATGAGGCCATAATCCTTGAAAAGAAGACTTCCGGGGCTTCATTTTGGACTCTAGAATCTCTCAAATTCAAGTCCGGGTGGGGGAGATATGGTTGGTTGAAGTAGAGGATCAGTCCGGTTGGATCGAATCTGCGCGGCTTCACCAAAAAGGGCATAACTTTTTTCACAGAAGGAATTTTAATGCAAGGTTTGCGCCATTGGAAAACTAACTTCCGGGGCTTCAATCTGGACATCCACCGGAACTTTTTGACCTCATTAGCCACCCATCGGCACTCTATTTATCCGACCAGCACAAAAGATTGTCACGCCAAAAGTGCCAGAACTCGATTTTTGATGACTATTTATCATCCAAATTGCTATACACGTATCAGAGATATTTTCAATTGGGATATTTCGACCAAAAGCTCTTATTTTGATATATATATATATAGAGCCTTATATCTCATATTAGAGAGGTTAGAACAAAAAAAGCAAGTTTTGGGAGCTTCTCACTCTAAAAGATCCCTCTCTCTCTACACTTCCAAGTTCCAAACCTCTCAAATCCTTGGCCATTTCTTCATCACCACCTAGCACCACACCACCACTTCCATTTCCAGCAGCTTGGAGGTCTTCTCAGAGGCTAGGAGGCAACATTCCTTGGTCCAAGAGGTAGCAAAGAAGTGATCTTCAAGGGTAAGACCATTTTCCCTCTTTTGTAGCACATTTTTGCACCATTCTTATAGCCTATTTGCTTGCTGTTTTGGGCTCCAACCCTAACTGAAAGGGTCATTTTTTTGAGCCATTCTTCATGTTTGTTTAAGGGCTCAACACTGTTTGAGCCTCCCATTTGGTACTTGCTTCAATACCCTCTTAAACACCATAATCTTGCATGATATTTCTAGCCTATGTGTGATCTGTTTTTGAGCATGATATAAACTGTGAGTTGGCATATTTTGAGCCTCTCTACAACATTGTAGAAGGGATCAACACTTTTGGGGGCCTCCATGTAGCACTTACCATTATACCCCTCTTTGGCCCCCATTTTTGCATGCTTTGTTGGCCCATCTTGCTTCTGTTTTTAGGCCGTAATCAGAACTGAAAATGGCCATATTTTGCCCTTCTTGGAATATCTCATTAAGGGTCTTTGGCTGTTTGGTGAATGCTTTGTATACCTCATGTTATAGCCTCTTGTTGGCCTATTTCTTGCATTGCATTTTGAGCATATTTTTATACTGTTTTGGGGCTTGTCATCTACTGTGAGTAGTCATATTTTTGGTCCCTCATAAGTGTTGTAGAAGGGTCTTTTTCCATTCGGGCTTTGTATCTACCACTTGCTTCATGACCTCCCTTGCGGAGCCATTTTTGTATGCCATTTTAGCCCTACTCGTGATTGCTGTTTGGCCATGTTTTGTACTGTAAAAATTCTTGTCTCAGGGCTTCCTTGCTTCTGTATTTTCATGTCATGTTCAAATTATGCATGTATTGTATAGCTGTAAGCCATTTCGTGCACTTATCTTCGCATTTCGGGATCGTTTCATGCATCGGGTTCCATTTCGCCATGATTCGGGGCTGTTTTGCCCCCTCATTTTGCCACAAATTTTTGCATGTTCGCATATCATATTCCATGTCTTTGCCATGTCTCATTAGAGTGGCATTTCGGTGCTTGAGGGCCCATCCTCGGTTTGCGTGCACGCATGCACGCATCTCGAGGTGTCTTGTTTTCATCTGATGGCCACTGATGTGAGTGTGGCTGAGGTCCACTCATGTTGGTGTAAGCCCATCTTGCATTGTGTATGCCATGTTATAATGCGTTGTGCATGTTATGTTGTTACATTGCGTCATGCCTTGCATACTTGTTCGCATAATCATATTGCATACTTAGCTCGCATGCTTAGGTTGCATTTGGCATGCATCCCTTGCCTTTTGATCGAGCATAATAGAGGTTGGGGCCCTTGATGTGTTTTGTGCTTGCATTTCATTTGATATCAAAGTTGCTAACTTGGCTTTTGGGCCATCATGCATTGAAATGCGTGATTGATGGCCCGGGGGTCGAGGGCCATGCTCTCTTGAGTCTAACACATGATAGGGAGCATAGCCATGCTTACATTTGCTCAAAAATCCATGTCATGCACTACCTATCTGCTGTTGCTGTCAAAACTGTCTTCTGTAGGAATTTTCTACCGACCGGCATATAGAGTGCCGACCGGCCATCAGTGCATGGCCGATAACCTCATGGACAGCTGGTAGATATTTTAGGTGGCCGGTGGGCATTCCCTCCAGCCGATCGTGTGCAGCAGCATACAAGGAAGGTATTTTGGGACTTTTGCAGTTTTTGGAGAGACAGGGCAGTAAAAACAGAGGCAGCAGTGTCATGATGCGGGTTTTCGGGCGAGTCGGATTCGAGCATGCATCATTCGCGCATCCCGAGGCAGGGCTGAGGCCCCTCTCTTTTTTGTTATATTTTGGATTTAATTTGATAATTAGAAATTTTGTAATAATTTATTTATTTATTGTTTGGACTGTAATATTTATTTGGTCCCTCCGAGCGTGGGCAAATTTGTAATAAGTGTGGGTGAGTGGTGTGCATGTCTTCCAACCCCCACTTCTTTCTTCCATTTTATTTACCTGCTTACGATGGTAGATTAGGGCACGTTTAAATTAGCATACCTTATGCTATGCATGCGTGCATCCATACATTTGTTTACATGCACCAGGCTCGGTACATCATACAAACTGTATTGAATTCTCAAATCTAACTTGAATACGTGCATCGAATGATTGCATTTCACATGCCATGCTTAGGATAGCCGAGCCTGTCTAGATTACACCCTTGCTTACGATGCATTAGTCACTCTAACATGAACTAGGATCATGCATATGATTACTAACTAGTTTTTGTTTTGGCACGGAGTGCGATGTAAGTATTTATGCTTTAGCATATCGCATGCGTGTGAATGTTAACATAACAGCATGATTACTATGTGGCTAAATGCTTATATGAGATAAACTGTTTGAATGCCTGTGGGTGGAGGTTGGATTGCTTGAGCTGGAAAAACTCGTTGAAATCCGTGTTTTAGCCTACTTGCGAGTAACAAATTCCAAAGTATTTTCAAAACAAACGGATATGCAATGTTTATTTCCAAATTAGGCAATCTAGTCTATACTTGTTTGCTGCGCGTATAACGTAGTAATTCTAGGTTAATAATTGGAATAAGGACACATAACGTTTTCAAAAACGGATATCACGGTTAGTAGAGGCCGGTTCTGGACCGGCGAAGGTGCTCATAGTCGACCTTCCCGATCGTATCTAAGCTCCCGAGCCAAGACAACTTTGTAATGATCGACACGCATTCTTGACCGAGTCGTGGTTTCTAAATTTCCCATTTTAAAAAATATTTAGGTAGCGACTCTGTATCTGGCAAAGTAGTCCATGTTTGGCACTTCTTTTCAAAATCTGTTTTTCTCAAAACGATTTGCCAGAATTGGACTCTTTGGTTCAGATTAAGAACCGCAACAACAAAAGGGAGTCCGAACTGTAGAATGAAGCCCACGGGCGTGTCTACAGTTGATTTATTTGTTCTCATTTGAGTTTGAAACTGTGTTTGATCTGGTTTTGTAGATCAGAGTTCTTTGGTTTATTATGATTAATTTAGTTATCTTTAGATTCAGTATTTGCTCGTCAAATTGATATGGATCACAATCTTATGATTGTAGTTCTTTGTAATTTTATTTAGTGTTAGTCAAATGAAGTTTGAATGATAGGTACTCTTTGAACTACTTGGATTGATTAAATTACTCCACCTTAGATTCTACAGAGTAAGATTTATCTTCTTTTTTGTAAGTACTCCACCTTTTTGTATTTCTTTCTTTTTGGTGTTAGTTGTTGCTAATAATAATAAATTACTTCAAACTTTTAGCAACTACTTCTGCATCTTTGAGAATCTGATAGTGCTCTAGGACTTTTCTCAAACTGCATGACATGATAGATCATGTAAATAAATCTGAGGTTATTGATTCTTTTTTTTTTTTTTTTTTGAAGAATGAGCTTATTGATTCTGTTCTTGATGTCGTGAGGAAAGAGGCCGAGAATTCTGTCATTTTTTGCCTTTGGCTGAATGTTATTCATCAGGTTTCAAGTAAAGAAGAAGCAATTTTTTTGAAACTTCATGACTATCATGCTATTTGGTGCTATTGGTACTATGATATCCTTTGCCATCATCTCCTTTAGTATGTTCTTGTATCTGCAGTCATTTCTTCTTACTTGTTTTTTTGTCTTTGTTAGGAAAAAAAAAAAAAAAAAAAGGAGCTTAAAAGTGCATAATTATTTGATGAAATATCCATTGGGTGAGAAAATAGAATGCATGTGTACTACGAGATCACTTGCTTTTTCCTTGTCAGGATGACATGGATTAGTGGATGTTACTTCCTCATTAGATTTGTTTGCACACATAAAGGAAACTATTAGACGTCTTGCACTGTTACTACATTCAACTTGTTCTGTCATTATCATAACATAGAAGGCAATGGCCAAATAATATTCCTTATGCAAAATTCTTGTGATTTCAAAGTTTGATTTCAAGCTTTTATAGGAGGATCCATGGTTTGTTTTGGAAAAATTAGTTTGAGGAATGTGAAAGTGAAATTTACTTGATTAGCAGTTTTTAGTTCATAATCAACCCAAATATGCTTGAGTCTGCAAAATCATAAGTTCACAAGTAAATATTGTACTTCTTATATACCTATTTGATGTACGTATTCTTGGTGAAATATCTTTGACATGTAATTTAAGAAGCTAAACACACCTCATTTTTCATATCATGTGATCATTTTTGCAATATCATCCATTTAATTCTTTCTCCATTTGCAAACATCACAATGTTTTAATTCTTTCTTCTTTTTTCTCCTGCTATAATGGACTCATTATGCATTTTGGATGTGTGTATGGATTGTCTAGCAAATACTCACTTGAGTGTTTCTATTTGTCTTGATTATTACCTTACATATAGGATTGAGATTTTTCTCTAGATTGTTTGTAGTAATACTTTATGCATGCTTAATCTATTTTTTTTGCAGTCATATATTCTCTCTCTCACACACACACGCACACACTTGTTTGCTTGGATGTATGAGGTTACTACTATACTGGTTGTTTTCTTCCCTATATGTGAAGTATCCACTTATATGTCTAAATGACGCAAGGTAATCAATCTTAAGTGAAGGTAATTACCTTCTTTTTTCTGTTCTTTAAAAAAAATAAAAATAAAATAAAATTAGAACAATTTATTTTTTTGATAATCTTTATTATGATTATGATGGCTGGTTTTGTTGATAATCTTTCAATGGAATAGACACTTTTGGGTCCTTGAGATTTTTTTTTTTTTTTTATGCCAAAATTTTCACCTTAAATTAAGGTATTTTGGTTCTTTTTTCCAGTTATCATTTTGAGTTTTGTTGTATTTGGGTTAATTTTTCCTATCTTGTTCTGCTCTTTTTGGCAGTTATCATTTTGAGGGGGTTTGGAGCAGAGGGTATTTGCCAATTTTGGGCACTTGAGACGTGGGGTTTTTCTTCCGAAACCTTTTCATGTTGTTTTTTGGCTAGTTGGTTTCAATTTTGTTATCTAATTTGTTATAATTTCTATAGTTCTGTGCTTATGGGAATCTTTTGGGTGTAAAAGTTACTATTGATTCATTTCTTACTTGCAAAGTTAGCTAGGGACTCTTTGAATATTTGGAATAATATTAGGCAGTAGTCCTTCTCATGGCCATATTTGCAGCCAAAGGTCCTGCATCAATGGAGAATAGGCCAACAGTGATTGGCCCTAAAGGCCTAATCAAGAAACATGAATTTGTAAGGATTATTATTTAATGTCTTTATGCTTTGGGTTTTAAAAAGTCAGCGGCTTCGTTGGAATTGGAGTCTGGTATTTCATACAAATCTATGGAATTAGGATTGCTTGAATCTCAAATTCTGAGTGCAAATTGGGATACTTGGTAGTTATTTTGTAGGTATATATATATTGAAATTATAAATGGCACTTGGGTTGTGTTCTGACTGTTTATTTTGATTTTCATAATTTCTTTGCAATATTTATTAAGTTTTCATTATTTCTTTGCAATCTCTGTCTTTTTCTTTACTCTGCTTGAGGCTTTATATCTAAAGAAAGATTTAGAAATTGGATATGTTCTGATCTATTCCCACTCATAATGTGTATTGATCAGGTGCAAGCTTGGATTTAAGGAACATAACGCGACCGGTACCTTGTACAGTGGTGAACACCAACATTGTAGATTTTGACTTTACTAGCTAGCATTCTATCTTGATTGTATGTTTTTCATGAAAGAACTTTTCCCAAGTTTTTAGTTGTAATAAATTTCACATATGGTTCCAATTTTGATACTCAAATCGAATGCGTGATTAAACTACAATGCTATACTGTTTGAATTCTTGTTATTGTTATTCCAAGAGTGCTTAACGTTCCACTTTTATGCTTCTTGTTTTGTTTTTTTTGTTTTTTTTTGTGATAGTAACAAGATGGTCGCCAAAAATCATGTCGTTTTTCTTTGTTTTTTGCGACAGCAAAATAGCGGTCGCCATAAGTAGTTTAGGTGGTCGCAAATAATTTGCGACCTTTACTTTGCCGTCGCAAAAAGTATTTGTCACCCCCACATTTGCCACTCCCATTTGCCGTCGCATGGGCCGTCGCAAAAGGTCTTTTGCGATTGTTTTTTTTATTATTTGCGACGGTCTATAGTGGTCGCAAAAAGTGCTTTTTTTAGTAGTGAATGCAAGTATAATAAATTAAGGACCTGGCTCTTGAAGGGGAGAGTTCATCATTGGTGGTCCCTAATTCAGGCCTATGTCGATAATTCAAACCGCTTAATATATGGAACTCGTCGAGTATATCATCTTTATAAATAATTACGTTGATTGGATATCGATAACTATTTAATTAGATCATATTTTCAAATATAATTTTTGAAGTAAATTGCGATAGAAATATGATCTGATCAAGTAAATTATCAATATTCAATCAACGTAGTTTTTTGCATGGATAATGTACTGAACGGGTTTTATACATTGAATAGTTTGAATTATAGACAGAGGATTGCTTGCCGCTCAAACAGCATTTGGAGGAGTTGGTGGCGGCAGGGCATCTTGACCAATACATTGATGGGGGAGTCAAGGCCGCGCCGGCTGGACAGACAGAGCCAAACGGAATGGCCGCCCTAGAGGCGCCCCCACAGGGTGTGATCAACGTCATCCACGGCATCATTGAGCCAGCAAGGGTCTCATGAGAGGATGATCAAGAAGGCCGAGCACACGAGGGAAGTGCTCGGTCCCACCACGGTGAAGAGAGGCAAGACCGAGGAGAAAGACGTCTTTTCGTTCTCTACCAAAGATCTGGAAAGGGTGCAGATGCTGCACAATGACGCATTGGTGGTGACCCTTCGCGTCAAGGATTTCGATATCAAGAGAATATTAATCGACCAGGGGAGTTCGGTCGAGATAATGTACTATGACGCTGCTCAAACAAATGAAATTAGAGGACAACGATTTGGCTCCTGCATCATGTCCCCTAGTCGGTTTCAACTCACAACCAGAATGGCCGATTGGGAAGATTATCTTGCCAATCAAGGCAGGTTGCCAGAAGCAAGTAGAGTTCGGGTGCTCAAAGTTCCATCGACTTACAATTTGATTCGGGTAGAGGTTGGTCAGACGCCATGCAGCGATCGCTTCAACTTTCCATCAAGTCAGCGCTTCCGGCGCCTAACCGCAAATAGAGGAAGTCCGGGAGACCAGATGGCCAACAAAGGTTGCGGTAAATGGCAAATGAAGCCGAGGCCAAAGGGTTTGTTCAGATGATCGAGGGGCCCGAGGAAAGGAAGTCCTCGAAGATGGGCGAAGGCCGAGGAAAAGTCGGAAGATTTGGTGGAAGTGTGCATCGACGAAAGATCCAACTAAGTTCTTCCTCCCGGCTCGCTCGCCCAAATACCGAACGGTCGGATTATGTGAACTTCTTGGTCGACAACTTGAAGCTTTCGCATGGACGCCTTTACGATATGCCCGGTGTCGATCCAAGTTTTATCCGCCACCGCTTGAATGTCTTCCCAACGCTACGGCCATACAAAGGACGCGTTGCTCACCTTTGCACCATGTCAAGTGGTGGCGTAAGAAGTGAAGAACTGTTGGAAGTCGGGCCATAGAAGAGGTGCAAGACTCGATGGATATCTAACACGGTGGTGGTTCCTAAGAAAACGGCAAGTGGCGAGTCTGCGTGGATTACAAGATCACAACCGCGTGCTCAAAGGATAGCTTTGCTCTCCCTCGAATTGACCAGCTGGTGGACTTAACCGCTGGCCATCAGAGGTTTAGCTTCCTGGACGCATATCGCGGTTATCACCAAATAGCCATGTACGAACCGGACAGAGAGATCATGTCCTTCACCACCCCCAGAGGCTTATACTGCTACAAGGTCATGCCATTCGGACTGAAGAACGCCGGGGCAACCTTTCAGCGGATGGTGACAAAGATGTTCGCTCCTCTTTTGGGCCGAACTATGGAAGCCTATATCGACGACATGGTGGTGAAAAGTAAGGAGAAGTCTCAAAGACCTCACCGACTTAGCGTAAATGTTTGCTATACTCCGCCACAAGCTTTGCTCGAACGCCTCTAAGGCGCCTTTGAGTTGGCATCGAAATTCCTAGGTTTTCGTCACAAACCGGGAATTGAGGCCGACCCATCGCAAATAAAGGCAATACAAGAGTTGAGCGCCTAACTCCACGAAGGACGCGGCAACATCTTGCGGGAATGAAATTCTAATGACGATTTATCACGGTCTTGATCGTTGGTGCCTTTCTTCAAAACTTTGAAGTCCAAGTTCTTTTGGGATGAAGAGTGCGACGTTCGCGGATTTGAAAGCATATCTCTCTTCGGCACCTATTTTGGTTACATCTCGGCTGGGCGAAGAGTTATTTCTCTACTTGGCGGTCTCCCAACATGCGGTGAGCGCTGTTCTAGTCCTCGCTGAGGGCACTCTGCACTTGCCCATTTTTTATGTAAGCAAGACTTTGCTCCCGGCCGAAACGAGGTATCTCCCCTTGGAAAAGTTGGCGTTGGCTCTCATGATGGCGTCAAGAAAGCTGGCGCACTACTTTCATGCCCATACAATCGTGGTGTTAACCGAGTTCCCGCTCAAGGTGCTCTTTGAAAAGGCGGACTTTACTGGGAGAATTCTGAAATGGGCCGTAGAATTAGGCCAGTATGACATTAAGTTCCACCAAGACCGCAATTAAAGCTCAAGCCCTTGCAGATTTTGTTGCGGAATTTGCCTCAGAACGCACCCCTCGTCCTGCTGATTTGGTTGATGCGGATTTGGCACAACCCGGGGTTCTGGCAACAGAGATAAGTGGTGGCCCGCGAGCGGGAGAAGAGCATAGCTTGCCCGAAATTGCAAGGGCCAATGACTCATCGAAAGAAGAACCCAGCAGTGACTTGGAAAGAGACCAGATTGAGCCTGCCAGAGACTTGGAATTGAGAAGCTCCCAGAATCCATCTGATTGTTGGAAACTGTTCCTTGGCGAGATATGGAAATTGTTCGTCGATGGGGCATCCAATAGGCATGAAGCCGGACTGGGAATTGTATTGACTTCGCCAGATGGGCTAATTATTGAGCAAGCAATTACGCTCGGCTTCCCAGCATCCAACAACGAGGCGGAGTATGAAGCCCTCCTGGCTGGTCTGAGAAGCGCTACCGTAATGAAGGTGACAAATTTATGGTGTTCAGTGACTCCAAGTTGGTGGTCAATCAAGTCTCAGGGGAGTATGAGGCCAAAGATGAAAGAATGGCCAAGTATCAGGCGCTAGTGCGAGCGGAAGTCAAGAAATTCGATGCCATCAGAGTTGAACAGATTAACCGCGAAGGAAACAGCACGGCCGATGAATTGGCCGGCCTTGCTTCTACTCAGACAACCTTTCCCAATCCTTTGATGATTGAATTTTTACCTCGGCCAAGCATTGAGGAAGTAGAAGCAACCGAGGTACTCTGCACCGACTTGGGACCTTCTTGGATGGACCCCATCATCGCCTTTTTGAAAGATCGAATTCTATCAGAAGAAAAGAAGGCGGCCCACAAGATCCGAGCAAAGTCAGAGCAGTTTTGGCTCTCACCTTCCGGAGCCTTGTACAAGAAATCTTTCACAGGGCCGTATTTGAAGTGTGTCCACCCCTCTAAGGTGGAAGCCTTCCTCTTTGAGATCCATGAAGGCACCGCGTACCATATCGGGGTAGATCTCTAGCCTACCGAGCAATCTCGCAGGTTATTGGTGGCCATGTATGCAAAGTGACGCGTAAATATGTTCGCCGATGTGAAAAGTGTAAATTTGCTCACCAGATCCACTACCAAAGAAGGGAGTTGCTCTCACCACAAGTCCTTGGCCGCTCGACTGGGATTGGATATCGTTGAACCACCCCCAGTCGCCCGGGCCATTGGCAAGTTTTCCATTGCCGCCACTAATTATTTCACCAAGTGGGTGGAGGCCGAGCCACTGGCAACGATTAAGGAGAAGGACGTTAAAAAATTTGTTTGGCAAAATGTGATCACTCGCTTCGGTATACCCAAGGCGCCATATCGATAATGGCACTCGCTCGATGGGAAACTCTTTCGTGGATTTTGGCGAAGAATTGAAGATTGAGTTCTACAATTCAACCCCGCTTATCCTCACGAATGGTCACAGAGGCCTCAAACAAGACCATCCCGGATGGGTCAAGAAGCGCTTGAGAAGGCAAAGGAAAGTGGGTTGAAGAGCTTCCTAATGTGTTATGGGCATACCGACTACGCCAAGACGGCCGACCGAGAAACACCGTCATGGCTTATGGTATGGAGGCCATCCCATTGAGATTGGCATGCCAACCATCCGCCGTAAAGTTTCCAACCAAACTTGAACAATGAGACCGTGGCACTAGAGTTGGACCTTGTCAAGAAAGACGAGAGCGCCATTAATCCACCTAGCGGCATATCGCCAGAACTGGCCCAAAAAATACAACAAGGCAAAGGCACCCAAGGTTATTCAAGGTTGGGATTGGGTCCTCGTGAAGGTGCTAGGCAACACAAAGGATCCTCGGGCGAAAGGCAAGCTCGGCGAAATTGGGAAGGACCATACAAGGTGGTTGGTCTTGTCTGTAAGCAAGGCATACCATCCGGAAGACTTAGATGGCAAGGTCGCCCCTGCACCATGGAATGCAGCAAACCTTAAGGTCTTTTACTTTTGAAATGTAATTTGTTTATGTTCCCTAGCTTTTTTAGACCTCTAACCCTTTGGCATTTGATGTAAGAAATGGCAATGTTTTTGTAATGAAAATTAGTTCTGCTGGTATGTTATTTGTCCAATGATATAAAGACACAAGGGGCAATTATGGGTGTTAGGGGCAAGAACCGGATTACATGTGACCGGACTGTTTTCCCCGGACAAAAAGTTGCGTATGGAACAATGCGCATTAGGGCCGAGCTGGTTTTGCTCGCCCAGTGGGAATGTTGGTGGCATGGCCAACCGGACTGAAACATTGGTGATTTGCCCAATGTGGAAGCCGAGCTGATTTTGCTCGGCCCATCTGGCATATTGGTGAACTGCCCAATATGAGAGACGAGCTGGTTTTGCTCGGCGGAATTAGCAATGCTGGTGCCTTGCCCAGCAATTATAAGGCCGAAATAATTTGCTACCGAAAAGAGATATTGGCATATTAAACTTAAACAAAGTGGCTGTTTTTGCTCTAATAGGTATGTAAACCGAACAAGGTCAAGCGGATTTTTGCTCGGCCAGGTACAAAATATCATTTTATTAGGAAAACGAAGGAATTGCAAGGGTAAGCCGACTATTTGTGCGGTCTCGCCGACCTGCCAGCTAATTAAAGTGCAAAATTCAAAATTACACAAGCCGAACAGACATAACAAGATATACGAGCAAAAAGTTGCAAAGTTCATTGATCAAAGTTTAATACAAAAGGAGGGGCCTTGCCCGGTTACATTGCTAACAGAAAGCAAAGAAAAGGAAAACAGAAAAATCTCTAATCAAGTGCAAGGTTTTGATCGGCGGCCTCTCCCATTTGCTCTCGACCGCTCGCTTCCGGCTGGCTTTGTTTCTACCTCATTGTTTGGTTCTCCATCGTGAGAACCTCCCGGTTAATCACTTCATCCTCAGCATTTGGAGAAGCTTCAAGTGGAGGTTGCTCGGTCTGTTCCTCGGCGGCAGCTTCCTCCTCGGCCTCCTTCCTCGCCTCGGCAATAAGTCGGTTTTGTTCGGCCCTGGAGTACGCGAGCATGTACACCGGGATATAAGCAAGCGGATTGATTTAACATAGCGAAGTCTCGACCCAGACCAACTTTTTCCACGCGGCTTTCCACCAAGACCGAAAAAGATGTCTTTAGTCGCTGACTTGGCGCCAGAGGTCTTCGCCTTGCTTATATCTCGGTCTTCGCCTTCCACCGCCTTTCTCCAGAGCCTCTTTGTTGGCATCGCGAAGCTTCCCGAGCTCGGCGAGATACCGAAGCTTTGGCCTTCTTCACGGCCTCATGTTTGTCCGCATCATTTGGCCAACCTCACCGCAGAGCATCCCGCCGCCACGATCACGCTCTTGCTCGCCCGAGCCTCTCCATCTCGGCTCGGGTCTTGTTTTCCGTGATGGCATCGCTACAGATTTTGGCGCATTTTGATCATGCGTTCATGGGCGAGATAATTCTTTTGCGCGGCCTGTAAACAAACGGAAGATCGTTAATGTTCTGAAGCCGTGCAAAATACCGAACAAACACTTCAAGCAAAGAGTGTTCTCGCCAAAGACTATGGACTCGGCCGCCGAGCGCAGACCTTGAGGTCGGTTAGCCCGTCATGCTTTTTCATGTCCTCGGGCAGGGCCAAACCCTTGGTCAAATTGAAACCAGGTGTGTGATCCTGGTCCTCCTAGACCGAGTCTCCAGCGGAAACCGCGCCCTGCACATTAATCCGGGCGCCTGCATCGGGGGCAAGAGGTCTTGCCCTTGATTTGCGGGCGAGAGATTGTTTTGGCTCGTCGCGAGCACAGAGAGGCGACTTCGGTGGACTCTTCATCCACAAGGCTTTGCCCGGCCTTCTCTTTCCTTTGTCTTTTGTTTGGCCGGCTAGCCTGTTGTTCGCCGGCAGTAGCATCGCCTCGCTTGTCCGGGCGGGCGGAGGAAGTTCTCGGCCGCCTCGAGGCGTGGACTCGCTTCTTCTCCCGGTGATCATAGACTTGATCGCTGATTTTCGCCATCTCTCGCCGGTGAGAGGGACGAGTCCGATCGGTGGCAAGTTGGGATCTGTTCGGGGATGGCGACGCAGAAGTCTATTACTCGCTTCAAGGCGTGCTCGGTAGTTGTAGGTTTGCTCGAAACCGAGAAGTTTTGACGCCAACCTTCTCCTGGTAATGCAAAGACGGCTCGGATGGCCTCTGGATCCGCCCGGTGATAGTCCGCCGCCAATTGTTTATCCGCAAGAAGAGACCAAATGTTAGTCCTAAGTATAAAATCATAATGAAATGCGAAAGAAGATTGCGGTCACGGCTACCTACCAAAGACTACCAAAGTCTTTTCTAATGTACTAGCCCGGTATGGGCGCCTCGGTGTCCTCGTAGTTACCGGACACCCAGAGGAAATCATCATCGTTGGCCTCTTTATCCGAGTTGCCTTCAATGAGTTTTGCTCGGCCCTTCCTAACTTTGAGGTACCAGCAAAACCCACTTTTATTTCGGCTAAGGCTATATTAGTGAAAAATTTCATGAGGTCGAGATTGAGACCGAGCAAGGGTTCACCATGCATGACGCCGTTTATTATTTTGTATGTGTTGTTGGAAACTTGGGTCGGGCAAAGCCTTGTTTGCCTCAAAAATTCGCAGAGCAAGGGTGGCACCGGGAAGCGGACTCCTCCCTCTACTATGGAAATGACCGTGAAGGGGCACCGATCTAAGTCCCCCCAAGGCGCATCTCCCTTCCTAGCGAGCTCTAAGACTACGTCGTCCGGGATGTTGTAGTCTTTACAGAATTCAGCCATCGCGCCGGGCGTGCTGACCATAAACCGGTATTTTCCCATCTCTCTCGGTTTTATTTGCTCTATGGTATCTCGGTCAAAATTGTGTAGTGGTTGCTCGGACTTTGAGCTCCACGAATGATGATGCTGGAACGGTCGGTCCTATTTGTTCTGCATGTTGAAAAATAATCCCAAGGGTTAGCACGGCATATATTACTCGGCCCTTAATGGAAATAGCTCTGAAAGGTTCTAGGTGTTTGGCCGGCCTCCTCCTACCTCGGCCCATCAGGATGGCTGATTTAGCCTTCCCCTTTTTGGTGCTTGTTTCTACTCGGTCTATGAGTTTTGATCGGTTGGGTTCTGATGGGGGTTTTTTGCTCGGTCAAGCCCAGATCAAGATATGGGCTTCTGGTTTAATGTCTTTAGTCTTGCTAAACCTTCGCCAATCTAAGGTATTATAGCTCGGTTGTAGCCTCGCAAAGCCACAAATTTTTTTTGCTCTACATGCCCCTAAATAAGGATCTAAATGAGCTGCTTTTGCTCGCTTTTGCCCAAGATTCATCGTGTTCATGGTGTTCTTCCTAAGTTCTCGCCTATTCAGTGTACCTATGGAAAAACGGGGGCACGAGGGCCCCCTCTTCCCTCCATTTCCATTTTCCTAGGGCGTGAAAGACCCAAGCAAGGAAAAACAATAAAAACCAACACGCAAAGAACAATGGCGCAAGAAGATGAAGGACTGGAAAAACGGAAACAAAAAAAAAAAACAGTAGGGGAGGAAAAGCTTACCAGAAGATGGAGATGAGCCTCGCGAACTTGGCAGCAACGATGAGGATGGCAGGAAGGAATGTGGAGAGTGGAAGCTCAGAGGCAGCGTTGGCAATGAGGGGTTAGGGTTTTTTGGAGCTCGAATGGAAGATGGAAAAATGAAGGGACAAAACCCTTCGAATAGGGTTTAAAGAGTGGGAACCTAAACGGCCGCGCTGCTTGAATTTCTCGCTGTTGCATACCGGTCGCACGACCCAATGGCCTGATGACACGTGGCTCGATAACGCTACCGTTAGTACTACCGCATTTAACCTTTGATGGGACTGCAGAGATAACGACCAGCCAATTGGGGTAGCTCGGTGACTGAAGTGCTCCTAATTGAGATAGCTCGGCGACTGGAGTGTCCATAATTGAGGTTGCTCGGCGCAGAAAGTGTAACCAATTCAACCATGGCTCGGCGACAGACATAGCCTCGTTCAAGCTCGGCCTGGCGAGGGAGCAGCTCAATCACAGCTCGAACACATCGGTAAACCCAATCACGATAGCTCGGATGGGTTTAAGGGGCAATTGTGAGGAAAGATTTGCACGGATTGTACGGTCGAGCGACGATGACGGCAAACTCGACAGAATGCTCGGCGCCGGGCTAACCCTCACATCGGCGCGGCCAGCAACTTGGTTCGTACGGTCGGGGATATTGGCCGGTTGGACACCAACAGGCGTGACCGAGGTGCGGCTCGTCGAGGGGATCGGAGTCCAAGGTTGCAGATGGTTACGCCGAGCTATATGGTGCCCGGGCTGGACTTGAACCGCGGTAGCACCGGTATGCGCCTAACCGGCCGTTTGAGATGAGCGCGGTCTGCAGGACCGAGAGGGATAGATGGATGGTTAGAGGCGGGCATGCCTCGCCCGGCTGGTCTGGCGAACCGGTCAGTATTGGCTCGGTCGAGCCGGCCAGGCTTTCGCTTAATTCCAAGTTATTAGTCGGACATATAGCGCGGTTATGTGAGGACAAGCCTCCTCAAGTGTTAGGCCGGTCGTGGCATCTCGGTCAAGGGTGCCACCTGGGCCAATGGCGTGAGGGAGAGGACATCTGCGCCACGTATGCCTCAATACTGGTTAGGCGATTCTGCGTGCTGTGATGAAAGGACAAAACCTTTACGTGTAAGGTGGTGAGGCGAAACGCCGCCAGGAAGGAGCGGAGGTAGTAGCACAATCTCAGCTGCGAGAGCCATGATATTACTTCTGCATAATAATGATATATAATAAATATGATCTAAAGATTCAAATTATTCAATATTATACAATGACTAAGAATTTATATATCTATTGTACGGGGGCGAGATATCCTTGGCTCTCCGTACGCCTTGAACGTCAAGCTTCTGCTAACGGCCTGTCGAACACAAAACTGAGTCGCCTGGCGTGGTGTGCCGAAAACCCTCCCGACGCCAAGTCAGCTTCATCGAGGAAGAAGAGAATGAAGAGAGAAGGGTTTTGAGAGTCGTCAAGATACCTCCATTGTTCATCTCCTCCTCTATTACTAGGTGGCCATGCAGCCTCAAGATCGCGCGCCAAGACTACCTCTGTCCTTTCCTCGGACAGTGGCAAGGGCGCCTCACCACCTTACGCGTAAAGGTTTTGTCCTCCCACCAAGACACACCGAATTGCCTAACGGTATTGAGGCGCTCAGGAGCAGATGTCCTTTCCTCCACACCATTGGCCTGTGGCACCCTTGACCGAGGTACCACGACGCCTATTACTTGTGGAAGACCCCATTACACGTGACACAACCGAGCTCCACATCGCCGACTGTCCTTTGAGCGGGCAATGGCGACCGCTCCGCCGGCTATCTCGCATCGGCTCACAATCAACCGGTTGCAGGGCATGCCGCCCCAACCATTCCATCCGACTTCGGTCACACAAGCTATCCACCTCGGCTAACCCAGAGGCTTGGCGGACTCAGAGCCTCTACCACTTCAGTTGTCCCATAGCTCGCCACCCGCTTATTCAACTCGCCGAGCGCGGCTGGCAGGCACACTCGCACTTGTTTCGGTCAATATCAACGACCGCAAGTCGGCCGCATAACGGTTAGCTTCGGCCGCGCCGCCGTTAAATCAATCCGACGCTGCCTTAGCTCGGCCGTACCACCGTGCAAATCTTCCCTTTCAATTGCCCCTTAAACCCATCCGAGCTATCGTGATTGGGTTTATCTCCGTGTCCGAGCTATGACCGATTCGCACCATCGCCAGGCCGAGCTAGCATAGGACAACTTTGGCCGCCGTGCATTGGGGACATATTTGCCGCTGAGCAATCCCAACCGGCCGGTGCAGATCACTGCTGTCCCATCAAAGGTCGTACAACCAGATCGACATACCGCTGCTGCCACGCGGTCGCCGCTTTATCCGGGTCGCAGATCCAAATTGCCCTCAAGACGCTACAGATTTCAAACGTCGCTGCTTGGGGTTTCTCAACCATAAACCCTAAGTGAAGGGTTTTATCCCTTCACTTTTCACCTTCTCTCTCAGACGCCCCCAAACCCTAGCCTCCCAAAACCTCTGAGAAGTCATTGCTTCAGTGCTTATTGTCACACATCGCTATCAAGTCGCTTTCAAGGCTCCACTCGAGTTCCCAAAGTCCTCGTTCGTTCTTGGTAAGTTTCTTTATCCTCTTATTGCATTTTTAGCTTCCATTTCTGTATTTTTCGAGTTTGTTCTTCATTTTTGCTTGGTTTGGGACCACTAGATCTTGGAAACCCTAGGAAAATGTAAACGGTAGAGAAGAGGGGGGGCCTTCGTGCCCCTATTTTGCCTTAGGTTGGGAGAATGAGCCATGAACCTAGGAAGAACTGGATGAACCAGATGAATTCTGGGTAAAACCGAGCAAAAAACTCTTTTAGATCCACAATTAGGGTCAGAGTCGAGCAAAAACCGCCAGGCTTCGTCAGAGGTCATGACCGGCCGATGCCACTTACATTGGTAAGAAGGGTGAACAAGACCAACCGTTAAACCCCAACCGGGCTATATACACCTTAGATCGGCAGATAGGTTTAACCGAGCTAAAAGCCTGAAATCATTAGTCAATAACTTGATCCGGGCTTGACCGAGCTAAAACTCCCATTAGAACCAAACCGATCAAAAACTCTTAGATCGAGTAGAAACAAGCACCAAAAAGGGGAAGGCTAAACCAGCCGTCCTCATGGGCCGAGGTGGGAGGAGGCCGGCCAAACACCTAGAACCTTTCAGAGCTATTTCTATTAAGGGCCGAGCAATATATGCCGTGCTAACCCTTGGGATTATTTTTCAACATGCAGAACAAATAGGACCGACCGTTCCAGCATCATCATTCGTGGAGCTCAAAGTCCGAGCAACCACTACACAATTTTGACCGAGATACCATAGAGCAAATAAAACCGAGATAGATGGGAAAATACCGGTTTATGGTCAGCACGCCCGGCGCGATGGCTGAATTCCGCAAAGACTACGACATCCCGGACGACGTAGTCTTAGAGCTCGCTAGGAAGGGAGATGCGCCTTGGGGGGACTTAGATCGGTCCCCCTTCACGGTCGTTTCCATAGTAGAGGGAGGAGTCCGCTTCCCGGTGCCACCCTTGCTCTACGAATTTTTGAGGCAGACAAGGCTTTGCCCGAGCCAAGTTTCCACCAACACATACAAGATAATAAACAGCGTCGCCGAGCTGAACCGAAGGCTCGGTCTCAATCTTGGCCTCGCAGAAATTTTTCACCAATACAGCCTTAGTAAAAATAAAGGTGGGTTTTGCTGGTACCTCAAGGTCAAGAAGGGCCGAGCAAAACTTATCGAAGGCAACCCAGATAAAGAAGCCAATGATGATGACTTCCTCTGGGTGTCCGGTAATTATGAGGACACAGAGGCGCCCATACCAGGCTGGTACATTAGGAAGCATTTCGGCCAAGCTGGTAAGTAACCCGGCTGACCGTACTATATTCTTACTGCATTCCTTTTGCCATCTTTTGCCGGTCTAACACTTGTCTTTTTTATTGCAGATAAACACTTGGAAGCGGACTACCATCGGGCCGACCCAGAGGCCATCCGAGCTGTGCTGCAGTACCCCGAGGAGGAAAGGTTTGCGTCAAAACTTCTTGGTTTCGAGCAAACCTACAACTACCAGGCGCCGCGCAAAAGTAGAGTAACCGACTTCCTTCGTGCGCCATCCCCCGAACCAGATCCCAATTTGCCACCGATCAGACTCGTCCCTCTCACCGCCGAGCAGGAAATGGCGAAAATCCGAGCGATCAAGTCTATGATCACCGGAGAAGAAGGCGAGTCCGCGCCTCCAGAGGCAGCCGGGGGAACTTCCTCCGCCCCCGCCGGACAAGCAGAGGGAGCAATGCTCGCCCTTGCCAGCAAACAACAGGCTGGCCGGCCAAAGAAAAAACAAAGGAAGGAGAAGGCCGGGCAAAGCCTTGTGGATAAAGACTCCACCGAAGTCGCCTCAACCGAGCTCGGCGACCAGACCGAGCAATCTCTCAAGAATCCAAGGGCAGGGCCCTCACGCCCCGTCTGGCGCCAGTCAGGTACCAGGCCGGCAGCTCACTGGAGACTCGGTCCAAGAGGACAGGGATCACACACTTGGTTTCAATTTGACCAAGGGTTTGGCCCTGCCCGAGGACATGAAAAAGCACGACGAGCTAACCGACCTCAAGGTTATCCGCTCGGCGGCAGAGTCCATAGTTCTGGTAAGTAGAACACTCTTTGCATGAAGTTTTTGTTCGGTCTTTTTGTACGGCTTCAGAATATTAACGATCTTTCGTGTGTTTGCAGGCCGCGCAAAAGAATTATCTCACCCATGAGCGCATGATCAAGCTGCGCCAGAGTCTGCGTGATGCTATCACGGAGAACAAGACCCATAAAGCCGAGATGGAGAGGCTCAGGGTTGAGCAAGACGTGATCGCGGCCGAGCGGGATGCGCTGCAGCTGAGGGTCGACCGAGCTGATGCGGACAAGCATGAGGCCGTGAAGAAGGCCAAAGCTCGGTATCTCGCCGAGCTCAAGAAGCTTCGCGATGCCAACAAAGAGGCTTTGGAGAAGGCTGTCGAAGACGCCGAAGACCGAGGATATAAGCAAGGCGAAAAGACCTACGAGCGCCAGGTCCAAGCGACCAAAGACATCTTCCAAAGGCCGAAAGCCGCGGGAAAAGTTGGTCCGGGTCAGACTCGCTTATGTTCGCTAATCCGCCCGCTGCTTATATCTCGGTGTACATGCTCGCGTACTCCAGGGCCGAACAAAACCGACTTATTGCCGAGGCGAGGAAAGAGGCCGAGGAGGAAGCTGCCACCGAGGAACAGACCGAGCAACCTCCACCTGAAGCATCTCCAAATGCTGAAGATGAAGTGATTGACCGGAAGGTTCTCACGGTGGAGGGCACCGACAATGAGGCCGAGCTAAGCCCGCCGGAGCAGATGGTCGAGGAGCAGATGGGAGAGGCCACCGATCAGAACCTCGCACTTGATTAGAGATTTTCTCTTTTTTTTTTTTTTTTGCTCTGTTTGCAATGTAACCGGGCAAGGCCCCTCCTTTTGTACTGAACTTGTCCCATTAATGAAATGTGAACTTTTTGCTCGTTCATTTGCTGTTTTTTCTGTTCGGCTTGTGTAATTTTGAATTTCTTGCTTGCACTTCAATTGACTGGCAGGTCGGCGAGACCGCATAAGTAGTTAGCCTAACCTTGCAATTCCTTTATGTCCTAATAAAATGATATTTTGTACCTAGTCGAGCAAAAATCCGCTTGACCTGTTCGACTAACATACCTATTCGGCCGAGAAAAAACAGCCTGCCTGTTTTAAGTTTAATATGCCAATATCTCTTTTCAGAAAGTTCAAGTTTGGCCTTGTAATTGTTGGGCACGACACCAGCATTGCTAATTCCGCCGAGAAAAACCAGCTCGTCTCTCATATTGGGCAGTTCACCAATATGCCAGATGGGCCGAGCAAAATCAGCTTGGCTTCCACATTGGGCAAATCACCAATGTTTCGGTCAGGTTGGTCATGCCGCCAACATTCCCACTGAACGAGCAAAACCAGCTCGGTCCTAATGCGCAGTGTTCCCTACGCAACTGTTTGTGCGGTCTGCCCCCATTCCGGGGAAAACAGTCCGGTTACATGTAATCCGGTTCTTTCCCCCAACACCCATAATTGCCCCTTGCCCCTTGTTACATCATTGGACAAATACCATACAAGCAAAACTAATTTTCATTGCAAAAATCTTGCCATTTCTTACATCGAGCGCCAAAGGGCTAGAGGTCTAAAAAAGCTAGGGAACATAAATAAATTACATTTCAAAAGCAAAAGACCTTAAGGTTTGCTGCATTCCATGGTCTGGGGACAGCCTTGCCATCTAAGTCTTCCAGATGGTATGCCCCCTTGCCAGCAAGACCAACCACCTTGTATGGTCCTTCCCAATTTGCGCCGAGCTTGCCTTCGCCAGGGATCACTGTGTTGCCTAGCATCTTCCTGAGGACCCAATCCCCAACCTTGAATAACCTTGGGTGCACTGCCTTATTGTATTTTTTGGACAGTTCCTGCTGATAGGCCGCTAGGTGGATTAATGCGCGCTCTCGTCTTTCTTCAGCAAGGTCCAACTCTAGTGCCACGGTCTCATTGTTCAAGTCTGGTTGGAAACTTTCTGAGCGGATGGTTGGCATGCCAATCTCCAATGGGATGACGGCCTCCATACCATAAGCCAAAGCGAACGGTGTTTCTCCGGTCGACCGTCTTGGCGTAGTGCGGTATGCCCATAGCACATTAGGAAGCTCTTCAACCCACTTTCCCTTTGCCTTCTCAAGCCGCTTCTTTAGCCCATCCAGGATGGTCTTGTTTGAGGCCTCTGCTTGACCATTCGACTGAGGATAAGCCGGGGTTGAATTGTAGAACTCAATCTTCAATTCTTCGCAAAATCCGCGAAAGAGTTTCCCATCAAACTGAGTGCCATTATCTGATATGAGCGCCCTGGGTATACCGAAGCGAGTGATCACATTTTGCCAAACAAATTTTTTAACGTCCTTCTCCTTAATCGTTGCCAGTGGCTCGGCCTCCACCCACTTGGTGAAATAATCAGTGGCGGCAATGAAAAACTTGCGATTGCCCGGTGCGACTGGGAGTGGTCCAACGATATCCAATCCCCAGAGTGCGAACGGCCAAGGACTTGTGAGTGAGAGCAACTCCCTTGCTGGCTGGTGGATCTGGTGAGCAAATTTCTGACATTTTTCACATCGGCGAACGTATTTCTGCGCGTCCGCCTGCATACATGGCCACCAATAACCCTGCGAGATTGCTCGGTAGGCTAGAGATCTACCCCCAGTATGGCTGCCGCAGATGCCTTCATGGATCTCAAAGAGGAAGGCTTCCACCTTAGAGGGGTGGACACACTTCAAATACGGCCCTGTGAAAGATTTCTTGTACAAGGCTCCGGAAGGTGAGAGCCAAAACCGCTCTGACTTTGCTCGGATCTTGTGGGCCTCCTTCTTTTCTTCTGGTAGAATGCGATCTTTCAAAAATGCGGTGATGGGGTCCATCCAGGAAGGTCCCAGGTCGGTGCAAAGTACCTCGGTTGCTTCTGGTTCCTCAATGCTTGGCCGGGGTAGAAATTCAATCATCAACGGATTGGGAAAGGTTGTCTGAGTGGAAGCAAGACCGGCCAATTCATCGGCTGTGCTGTTTCCCTCGCAGTTGATCTGTTCAACTCTGATGGCATCGAACTTCTTGACTTCCGCTCGCACCAGCGCCTGATACTTGGTCATTCTTTCATCTTTGGCCTTATACTCCCCTGAGACTTGATTGACCACCAACTTGGAGTCACTGAACACCATAAGGGCTGTGACCTTCATTTTCAGCGCGCTTCTTAGACCGGCCAGGAGGGCTTCATACTCGGCCTCGTTGTTGGATGCTGGGAAGCCGAGCGTAATTGCTTGCTCAATAATTAGCCCATCTGGCAAAGTTAAAACAATTCCCAACCCAGCCCCATGCCTATTGGACGCCCCATCGACGAACAATTTCCATATCTCGCCAAGGAACAGTTTCCAGCAATCAGAAGGATTTTGGGAGCTTCTCAATTCCAAGTCTCTGGTAGGCTCAATCTGGTCTCGTTCCAAGTCACTGCTGGGTTCTTCTCTCGATGAGTCATTGGCCTCCGCTATTTCGGGCAAGCTATGCTCTTCTCCCGCTCGCGGGTCATCACTTATCTCTGTTGCCAGAACCCTAGGTTGTGCTAAATCCGCATCAACCAAATCAACCGGACAGACCGGATGCGTTCCTGGGGCAAATTCCGCCACAAAATCTGCAAGGGCTTGAGCTTTGATTGCGGTGCGCGGTTGGAACTTAATGTCATATTGGCCTAATTCTACGGCCCATTTCAGAATTCTCCCAGTAAAGTCCGCCTTTTCAAAGAGCACCTTGAGCGGGAACTCGGTTAACACTACTATTGTATGGGCATGAAAGTAGTGCGCCAGCTTTCTTGACGCCATCATGAGAGCCAATGCCAATTTTTCCAAAGGAAGATACCTCGTTTCGGCCGGGAGCAAAGTCTTACTCACATAAAAAATGGGCAAGTGCTGAATGCCCTCAGCGCGGACTAGAACAGCGCTTACCGCATGTTGGGAGACCGCTAAGTAGAGAAATAGCTCTTCGCCCAGCCGAGGTGTAACCAAAATAGGTGCCGAAGAGAGATATGCTTTCAAATCCACCAGAGCACGGTCGCACTCTTCATCCCAAAAGAACTTGGACTTCAAAGTTTTGAAGAAGGGCCTGCAACGATCCGAAGACCGGCTGATAAATCTGTTCAGCGCGGCTGCCATTCCGGCAAGATGTTGCACGTCCTTCGTGGAGCTGGGGCGCTCCAACTCTTGTATTGCCCTGATTTACGATGGGTCGGCCTCAATTCCCCGGTTTGTGACCAGAAAACCTAGGAATTTCCCCGTGCCAACCCCAAAGGCGCACTTAGAGGCATTCAGGCGGAGCTTGTGGCGTTTGAGTATGGCAAACATTTCTGCTAGGTCGGTGAGGTACTGAGACTTCTCCTTACTTTTCACCACCATGTCATCGATATAGGCTTCCATAGTTCGGCCCAAGAGAGGAGCGAACATCTTTGTCACCATTCGCTGAAAGGTTGCCCCGGCATTCTTCAGTCCGAATGGCATGACCTTGTAGCAGTATAAGCCTCTGGGAGTGGTAAAGGACGTGATCTCTTTGTCCGGTTCGTACATGGCTATTTGGTGATAACCGCGATATGCGTCCAGGAAGCTAAACCTCTGATGGCCAGCGGTCAAGTCCACCAGCTGGTCAATTCGAGGGAGAGGAAAGCTATCCTTTGGGCACGCACGGTTGACAGTCTTGTAATCCACGCAGACTCGCCACTTGCTGTTTTTCTTAGGGACCACCACCGTGTTAGATATCCATCGAGGGTACTGCACTTCTTCTATGGCACCGGCTTCCAACAAATTCTTCACTTCTTCTGCCACTACTTCAGCATGGTGCAAGGCTGAATGGCGCGTCCTTTGTATGACCGGCCGCGCATTGGGGAAGACATTCAACTGGTGGCAGATAAAACTTGGATCGACACCAGGCATATCGTAAGGCGTCCACGCGAAAGCTTCCAAGTTGTCGACCAAGAAGTTCACATAATTCGACCGTTCAGCGCTGGACAAAGACGACCCCAAGAGGAAGAACTTAGTTGGATCTTTCTCGTCGATGCACACTTCCACCAGATCTTCGACTGATTTTTCCTCGGCCTTTCTACCCACGTCTTCAAGGACTTCCTTTCCCTCGGGCCCCTCGATCATCTAAACAAACCCTTTGGCCGCCCGGCTGCCATTTACCGCAACGAAGCACTGCTTGGCCATCACCTGGTCTCCTCAGACTTCCTCTATTTGCCCGTTGGCCGCCGGGAAGCGCATGACTTGATGGAAAGTTGAAGCAATTTGCGCATGGCGCTGACCAACCCCTACCTGTAATCAAATTATAAGTCGATGGAACTTTGAGCACCCAGAACTCTACTTGCTTCACAACCGACCCCGCCTTGACCGGCAAGATAACCTTTCCAATCGGCCATTCTGGTTGTGAGTTGAAACCGACTAGAGGAGATGTTGCAGGAGCTAAATCCTTGTCCTCCAACTTCATTTGTTTGAACGTGTCATAGTACATTATCTCGACCGAACTCCCCTGGTCGATTAATATTCTCTTGATATCGAAATCCTTGACGCGAAGGGTCACCACCAAAGCGTCATTGTGCGGCATCTGCACCCTTTCCAGGTCCTTGGTAGAGAATGAAAGGACGTCTTTCTCCTCGGTCTTGCCTCTCTTCACCGCGGGCTGGACCGAGAGCACTTCCCTCATGTGCTCGGCCTTCTTGATCATCCCTCTCAGCTCGCAGACCCTTGCTGGTTCAATGATGCCGTGGATGACGTTGATCACACCCTGTGGGGGCGCCTCTAGGGCGGCCATTCCGTTTGGCTCTGTCTGTCCAGTCGGCGCGGCCTTGACTCCCCCATCAATATATTGGTCAAGATGCCCTGCCGCCACCAACTCCTCCAAATGCTGTTTGAGCGGCAAGCAATCCTCTGTCCGGTGCCCCCTTTCTTCATGAAAGGTGCAGCGATACTTTGGATTGAAGCCCCGCTGCGCGCTCCCCAGCTTGGCCGGCCAACGGACAAAAGGCTCCCCGCGGATCTCGCTTAAAATGCGGTAGATGGGAATTTTGAAGACCGTGGTAATCCCTGTCCGCGCCTTCAATTTTCTCTTGGCATCCTCTGCTGCGTCGCGGGGTGCATCAGCCCGGTCATTTCTGCGGCCTCTATTTTTGTCATTTTGGCCGGTCCCTCGACGCTGATCTTTTGGTCGGTCATTAGGGCGGTTTTCCTCCTGCCCGACCGAGTGAACTTTCCCTGCTGCCCTTCTGTCCACCCCGACCGGATTATCCTTCTCGGTCATAGAGGCGGCGTCTTCCTCCACACGAATGTGTTCGTTGATCCGTTGCATCAACGATTCCATGGTGGTTGGCTGATGCATCGTGAGTGAGTCTCGCAGCCTATGCCCGACTGGGAGACCCCTCTTGTATTGAGTAATCGCCAGATTGGTAGGGCAGTCGAGGATCTCATTGTAAGTCTCCCAGTACTTCGCATTGTACGCCTTCAGCGAACCCCCAGACTCCATTTTGACGCCCAGGAGGTGGTCGACCTCCTTCGGCGTTCGAGTGTTGGTCTTGAATCTGGTGACGAAGGCTTCCGCTAGTTGTTGCCACCCCTCGATACTCCTCTCCGGGAGCCTTTCGAACCATTTCAAGCCCAGCTCTCCCAAGCTTGCTGGGAATATGAGGCACATCAAAGCGTCGTTCCGACGGTGGCCAGCCATTACTTGCCGGTAATGACTCACGTGCATGTACGGATCCGTCTTGCCGTCGTACAAAGTAAATTTTGGCTGGTGGAATCCGGCAGGGAGTGGGGTGCCCTCAATCTCTGGGGACAACGGCGTGGATGTAAGCCTCGCCAACTCTTTGTCCACCAGTGCTAGAGCTACGCCTCTGGGTGCTGGCATCATCACCTCTTCACTGCAACGAACTGGGGCACTTAGCCTCTGGAGCGCCGGCACCCTCTGAGCCTCCCGACG
Organism: Camellia lanceoleosa; assembly: GCA_025200525.1. Lineage (NCBI taxonomy): Eukaryota > Viridiplantae > Streptophyta > Magnoliopsida > Ericales > Theaceae > Camellia > Camellia lanceoleosa. Next base: position 137,443,986 of record CM045761.1, on the reverse strand, counting down.
GCGCGCTCTCTCCTCCAGCACGTCCCTGAGGTCCCTGGAACGGGAGGAGGCAGAGTATCGCGACGTTGATGACGGGCGTGAGGGGCGATAGGTGCTGTCGCGAGTGATGGATCTGCCCTCTCGCTGGTCAGAGTCTCCAACCCCATATTTCCTGGTGATGGAGATTGAATGAGTCCTCCTCTGGTGACGACTGCTAGAATGAGGGAAAGGGGTACGCTCACTGAGGTTGCCCTCTCCAGCAACACCTTTCCCCTTCACTTGGCGCTTCAGAAGCTCCATCTCCGCCGCCATCTTACGAATGAGGGCCTCCTGATCCTTAAGTTTGTGCTCCAGGCGCTTCTCACGGGACTCCCCCCGGCGCCGGCGGCCCCCAGGACTTTGTGAGCGATCTGAACTCCTCCCACGCTTGTCGCGCGTTCCCCGCGAAGAGGTTCCTAGGCCTGCCATGGGTGGAACATTAGGGGGTCCTTCTCTCCTTCGTACATATTCTGGAGTGACACCATCGACGACGGACAGCGGAATTTCGTCGTTGTTGGCCATGGAAATGGTCGAAGAAGCTTGAAGAACAAGAGTATCAAACTTTTCCCACAGACGGCGCCAATTGTACGGGGGCGAAATATCCTTGGCTCTCCGTACGCCTTGAACGTCAAGCTTCTGCTAACGGCGTCTGTTTCTGCAACACAAAAACGGTGAGCTGCCCGGCGGTGGTGTGCCGGAAAAACCCTCCGACGCTCAAGTCAGTTCACTGAGGAAGAAGAGAATGAAGAGAGAAGGGTTTTAAGAGTCAGTTCGCATACCTCCATTGTTCATCTCCTCCTCTATTACTAGGTTGGCCATGCAGCCCAAGATCGTGCGCGCACTACCTCTGTTGTCCTTTCCTGGACAGGTGGCAGTGTGCGCCTCTCACCACCTTACGCGTGTAAAGGTTTTGTCCTCCCACCAGTACACACTGAATTGCCTAACGGTATTGAGGCGTTCGTGGAGCAGATGTCCTTTCCTCCACACCATTGGCCCAGGTGGCACCCTTGACCGAGGTACCACGACCGGCCTATTACTTGTGGAAGACCCCCATTACACGTACACAACCGAGCTCCACATCGCCGACCTGTCCCTTTAGAGCGGGCAAATGGCAGACCGCTCCGCCCGGGCTATCTCAGACCGGCTCACCAGAACCAACCGGTTGTGGGGCATGCTGGCCCCCAACCATTCCATCTGACTTCTCGGTCACACAAGCTATCCACCTCGGCTAACCGGTCAGAGGCTTGGCGGACTCGGCCAGAGCCTCGGCCAGCCAAAGTTGTCCCATAGCTCGGTCACCCGCTTATTCCGAACTCGCTCGAGCGCTCGCACACTCGCACTTGCTCGGTCAATATCAACGACCGTGCAAGTCGATGCGCATTAACGGGTTAGCTTCGGCGCGTGCCCTTCGTTAAATCCGACGCTGCCTTAGCTCGGCCGTACCACCGTGCAAATCTTCCCTCTCATCTATAGATATTAGCAGTCGGATACACGTAATGTGTGTGCAAACTCGTAAAATAAAGTATTTATTACATTTTTTATCTTTAAGCTATCATCAAATAATCTATTTAGTCTCTGAATTATTGATTGAATCTATTTGGTTAACTTTTTTGCATTTAAAAAAAAAAAACAAAAGTTACTAAAAGAATTCAATTCCTGAAACAATCCTAACGTTGTGTTCAATTTATGAATTTGTGTACATATTTGAAAAAGAAAAGAGAAAATGTAAATAAAATATAAATGAAATATAATTACATTTTATACACATTCATCCTCTCTCTTTTAAAAGCATTATCCAAATTCATGAACCAAATATATTATTAGGAATTGTTTGAAGTTTGCTTATGTAATACATTTTTTAATTTTTTACCCAAAAAAAAAAAAAAAACGTACAAAAATATAGATATAATGTTTTTTGAGTGGGTAATATAGATATAATGTGACCTATATACTTATCCAAAAATAACATCATTTTAAAAGTGCTTCAAAGTAAAGTGTCCCATCTAGTCATTGACTTGCCCAAAGTCTTTGGGCAAGATAATTGTGATTATATATAAAGTTATAAACTTATTCGATTGCACTTTATCGATTTACTTTACTTTTTAAATTATGAGTAAAATATATATATATATATTTTAAGTTCATTTAGACCGTCTTGAACATTTTAAATTGAAAAAAAAAAAATAGAGTTATTAAACACAAAAAAATAAGTTAATTTTTTTAGTGTTTGACAAAATTTGAATTTTTTTTTCTTTCATGCATTTATTAAAAAAAATTATTTTTTTATAAAAAAAGTAAAATATTTCATTAGAGTATCTACTCTAATTTATAATATGACTAGTATATGTCCGTGCCTAAAGGCACGGTATAAATATTGTTAGGATTAAAATATAATTGTAATTTATATGTATAATTTTAAAATTTATGGAGTCTGTAATATTCTTTGATACAAATATTAAAAAAATATGAAGAAATATTATTTTGGTTATAAAGAAATATAATTTACCTAATTTGTTATAAAAATAAAATAAAATTGAGGTCAAATGAATTTTAAATATTTTATTTTGGGTGTATATTTTAAAATAATATTTTTTTTAGAGTTTATATCATTATTTTGGTATCATTATTTTAAATTAATTATTTTTAGAGTTTATATCATTATTTTGAAATAATATTGTTATAAAAATAAAATAATATTATTTTGGTTGTATTTTTTAAAAATAATTTTTATAAATTTAAAATTCAAAACTTATCTAGTTTTAGAGTTTTCGAAAAGAATTTTTTAAATTTTAAATTTGTATTTTATTATTTTTTAGTAAACTTTTTAAATATTTTAATAAGCATTTTTTATTTTTAGATCTATTCAATCTGAATATACTTAAGAATTATAAAATTTAGAGTAATGCTATAAAATTTACATTTAAAATTTTAAAAATAATATCTATGATTTTAAAATAAAATTGTATAAGTGGTTGTTTAAGATGTGCTGTAGAAGTACACTTTTTTTACTTTTTAGCTAAAAAAGTAGAGAAAAAAATATGTATATTTGGGATAATTTTTTAATTTTTTACGAAAAGATGTGTAATAAAATATTGTAGTAAAAGAAAAATGATCATTCTACCCTTTTGACTTTTTGACTTGATTTTTGGATTGTTGAATTCAAAGAGTAAAATAATAATTTTGTCGTTTAGGCTTTTCCCACAAACTTCTTCCAATTAGTATAAATTTTTTTTGACTTTCTTAAATAATTTTTTAACTTTTATAATTTATGCTAAACCAATCTTGAATAATACATTTTGCCCGCAAGAGAGTGAGATGGCAATCAACAAAACGCATTTTGCACCTAAGAGCCACGCACACATAAAATTAAAAATAAATAAATAAATAAACCTAAAACTCTGCACCCGCCCACCCACCATCCTTTCTCACCCACCTCACTTTTTTAAATTTTAAATTTCAAAACGCGCGCACACACACTCACACTCATATCTCTCTCTCTCTCTCTCTCTCTCTCTCTCTCTCTCTCCTCAAACACACTTTGCTACCCCAAGAAGAGGAGGGCATAATTTTTGTCTTCAATTTTTTAATTTAGATTTATGTAACTCTATCTTACTTAACTGTTTTACCGTTTATAATTATGCAAGTGAGGATGCCTATGTTAAGTCTATCTAAAATTTACTTAACTGTTTCATCGTTTATAATTATGTAAGTGAGGATGACTATCTTAAATCTATTTAAAATATTATGTAGTTTAATCTCAATTAATTAAATTATATTCCATTCAGAATCACTTTATTGTTATTAAATTCAATTGATTAAATTATTAAATTTCATTTCTTTTAAACTCAATTGATTAAATTCCATTCTTAATTACCTAATATTGTTATTATGAGAGTTATTTATTGTTATTATGAGAGAGTTACCACCCAACAAAATATATATTTGTAATGAAAACATATTATATCATTTTAATATTTATGTTACAAAATTTTAGAGTGATATTACAACATACATTGAGTGGTTTTGAGAAATTGATTAAATATTTACTTTTAACTTTGTTTGACTTTATTAAAAAAACATATAAAAAAAATAAAAACATAATATCACTCAAAATAAATTAAAAAATTGATTTTTAACTTTTAACCAAATACCTGTTGTTCACCTTGTGAAATTAAATAAATAGATTTATGAAGAAATCAAATTATATATATACTAAGAACACATGCTGATAATTACAACTAAAGTTCAACAGAAACACACAAAATAATCAAAGGGTAAAGAGACGAAACCGAAGCACTGAAGGCGGTTTAAAAGCAGATTTACGCCGCCTCACGGGTCGAGTGCTTGAGGAAACCCGGCGTCTGTCTCCCAGGATACGACGGTCAAAACCAGCTACGGCAGAAGCACTCTCTGTCTAGCTTAGCGAACAAAACAGTGGCAGCACTCTCACACTGTAGGCACTTTCAGGCAAACTGACTTGTGAAATGGAAGAAAAAATTTCTGTGTTTTTTTGAGACTTGACAGGAGGGTCTCAATTTATACATGTATAGGGGAGAGAGGAAGAGCCTCTAGCCTTTATGGTGCTGGTCAAAATGCACCATTAACCTCTGCAATAAAGGCAGGAGTTACAAACCCCATTAATGCAGGAGTTACAAATCCCATTAATGCAGGAGTTACAAACCCCATTACCTCTTTCATGAAGCTAACTTCATGAGGCAATTTCTCATTCATATCTTAATGGTTTTTGGCCATTCTAACTGTGGTGTACAGATCTCATAGCAAAGTATCTAGACCCACTTAGACCCAACTCGAGAGATGGTTGGGACCCACTTTAATATTTAATTAAAGTCACCAAAAACTCATTTTTTTCCAACAATCCCCCACATGAATAAAAATTGACCGAATGACTCAACAAACGGACACCGTTCAACAATAATGACTCGGAGAGAGAGTACAACAGATTAACCCCGACATCAGAGAAGGTAGCTTTTGGCTTTGAACCTCTCCCAGTGAAAACCTATCGAGTTTACTGGCTGATCAGTGAATATGACATCTTGAACTGCTCTGCCGTTTATGTAAACTGAGACAATAGATCTCACACGGGAATTACTCCTACCACCATTCTGTTCTCACTGGTGTGCCCTGTGTGGCCCTGGACACTAGCCTGGTTCAGCGAGTGGTTTCAAAGAATCTTGGCCTTCCCAATTCTTCTAGAAGCGGCCCCACTTCACACTCACATAGGTGACTCTACTTGAGTATCCTGCTATACTCAGCTCAACAGCTTAACACACTAGAGTCATTAAAAGCTCAGCTTAACCTCTACACTTGCAGGTATCACTGATAGAAGGAATGGCTGGAGGTTTAACCTCCTCAGTGACATACCACCGTTACACGCAATTAGGTTGTCCCATTGAACCTAGATCTTGGGATCTCCAGTCAACTAGGTTGGGTTTCCATTCCGGTAACTTCCAAAGGCCTTAACCCCATTCCTTTTGACGACGTTTCGACTAACACTCGATTTAACCCTTTGGTTAGCGGATCCGCAATGTTGTCCTTAGACTTTACATAGTCTATAGAGACAACTCCATTCGAGAGTAGTTGTCGTATGGAATTATGTCTACGACGGATATGTCTAGACTTTCCATTATACATATTACTCTGTACCCTACCAATTGCAGATTGACTATCACAATGAATACAAATAGCAGGCACAGGTTTAGACCAACGTGGAATATCTTCAAGGAAATGGCAAAGCCATTCAGCTTCTTCTATTGCTTTATCCAAAGCAATAAACTCTGATTCCATCGTTGATCTAGATATACACGTTTGCTTGGAAGATTTCCAAGACACGGCTGCTCCACCAAGAGTGAACACATATCCACTAGTGGACTTTGAGTCTTTTATATCTGATATCCAATTTGCGTCACTATAGCCTTCAAGTACCGCTGGATATCGAGTATAATGCAGCCCATAATCCCGAGTGTAACGTAAATACCTTAACACCCGCACAATGCCCCTCCAATGAGAAGCATCGGGATTACTTGTGTATCTATTAAGCCTACTAACCGAGTACGCTATATCCGGCCTAGTACAACCCATCAGATACATTAAATTTCCAATTACCCGAGAATATTCTAACTGTGAGACACTTTCATTATTATTCTTGGTAAAATGTACACTTAAGTCTACAGGTGTCGATGACACACTCGTATTTGATCCACTAAACTTCTCAAGTATTTTATCAACATAATGAGACTGAGATAGTACAATTCTGTCAGAGATTCTGGTAATCTTAATTCCCAGAATAACATCTGCAATGCCCATATCCTTCATATCAAACTTAGAGTTTAACAACTTCTTGGTAGTTTTGATCATTTCATCGTTACTACCTATAATGAGCATATCATCAACATATAGACACAAAATGACATAACCTCTGTCAGTGTCTTTGACATAAACACACTTGTCACATTCGTTGATTCTAAACCCATTTGACAACATTGCGTTGTCAAACTTCTCATGCCATTGTTTAGGAGCTTACTTCAAACCATACAAAGATTTGACAAGTTTACAAACTTTCCTGCTTTGCCCTGGAGCTGAAAAACCCTCAGGTTGCTCCATGTAGATTTCTTCATTCAAATCTCCATTTAAGAAAGCTGTCTTTACATCCATCTGGTGAATTTCTAGATTGCGCAAAGCAGCAATCGCAATCACCATCCGAATGGATGTTATCCTAGTAACAGGTGAGTACGTATCAAAGTAATCCAGGCCTTCTTGTTGCCTGTACCCTTTGATAACGAGCCTTGCTTTATACTTGTCAATTGACCCATCGGCCTTCATCTTTCTTTTAAAAATCCATTTGTAGCCTAAAGGCTTGCAACACGGAGGTAAATCTACCAACTCGGTGTGGTTTTGTAAGATGGAGTCAATCTCACTTTGATCGCTTCTTTCCATAATGGACTCTCGGGAGAAGTCACTACTTCGTGGAAAGTTTGAGGTTCGTTCTCAACCATATAAGTTAAGAACTCGACCAAAAGATTTGGATATCCTAGCCCTTTTACTCCTTCGGGCTCATCTAAAACCTCAATTTGATCATCACGAATCATCAATATGATCATTCTCACTAGCAAGCTCATCAAATTGCTCCAAAGACCTTGGAACCCTTTCATAGGTTCAAGAAGGAAAAATGTCTTCAAAAAACATGCATTCCTTGACTCCATAATGGTATTCTGTGTATATGGGTCGGGAATTTCAGACTTGTGTACAAGAAACCGATATGCACTACTATTATGTGCATAACCAATGAACATACAATCCACGGATTTCGGGCCTATCCTAACCCGTTTGGGTGTAGGAATTGCCACTTTTGCAAGACACCCCCACATTCGTAAGAATTTATACGAAGGCTTAACGCCTTTCCATAACTCATATGTCGTCTTGTCCACCTTCTTCCGGGGTACTTTATTCAGAATGTGATTTGCAGAGAGAATTGCTTCCCCCCACATGTTCTGTGGCAACCCAGAACTTATCAACATTGCATTCATCATTTCCTTTAGCATCCTATTCTTCCGCCAAAGAACCCCATTTGATTGAGGAGAATAAGGCGCCGTGGTTTGGTGGATAATCCCGGATTGAGCACAAATCTCAATAAACGGTGATTCATACTCACCACCACGATCACTTCTTAAAGCCTTAATCTTGTGGCCTAATTGATTCTCAACTTCATTCTTATAAAGAATAAACTTGTCAATAGCCTCATCTTTGCTTTTGAGCAAATAGACATAACAATACTTAGTGCAATCATCAACCAAAGTGATGAAGTATTTATTGCCACCAGGTGATTGTATAAACTTTAAGTCACACACATCACTATGCACTAAGTCCAATGGCTCTGAACTTCTTTCAATAGAATGAAACGAAGATCTTGTCAACTTCAACACAAGTCTCACACTTGTGTTTTGGATTAATCTTAAAAGATGGTATGTGATCTAACTTGATTAATCTACGTAAAGATTCAAAGTTCACATGTCCTAGTCTACCATGCCACAAATTGGAAGACTCAAGCATGTAAGCAGAAGAAGATGCATCTTTATTCATCTTTGGGATAATAGTCATTACATTGAGTTTAAACATACCCCCCAACATATAACCCTTACCCACATACACTCCGCTCTTGGTCAAAACGACCTTGTCGGACTCAAAAACAATGCGAAAACCATGTTTGCTGAGAAGAGACCCTGAGACAAGATTCTTACGAATGTCCAGAACATACAGGACTTCGTTCAAGGTCAGCTCCTTCCCTGACGTCAACTTCAGGACCACATTTCCTTTCCCCTCAACAATCGAGGTAGCAGAGTTTCCCATAAACAACTTCTCACCGGTTGTAACCGGTTCGAAAGTTGTAAACAGCTTTTTCTCGGAGCAGATGTGGCGTGTAGCCCCAGTATCAATCTACCATTCTCTTGGGTTTGAACCTACCAGATTCACCTCAGAGACAACGGCAGATAAGTGCATATCATCCTCCTCATGGGAGTGCTCTTGTAAATCTGCCATATGAGCACGAGGTTTAGTCTTGTATGACTTCTTCTGCTTATGGCAGTCACTAGCCCGATGCCCATTGTTACCACAATTATAGCACTTCCCAAAGAACCGATTACTTGGTTCCGGTGGCTTGTAAGCCGGCTTCTTTGCAACACCACCTCTAGGCCCCAACTTAGCGGGCTTCTTTCTTATTCCAGAAGATTTGCCATGCTCAATGACATTGGCTTTTACTGAAGAGGTACTCCCTCCTTTTTTCCTATTATCCTCCTCAATCCGGAGTCGGACAACCAGCTCTTCAACTGACATTTCCTTGCGCTTGTGCTTCAAGTAGTTCTTGAAATCCTTCCAACCATTGGGAAGTTTCTCAATGATCACAGCAACTTGGAATGACTCGTTCAAAGGCATTCCTTCAGCATGAATTTCATGCAAGATCACTTGAAACTCCTGGACTTGGCTTATCACAGTTTGAGAATCTACCATTTTAAAATCAAGGAACCGGCCAACCACAAATTTCTTTGCCCCGGCATCCTCTGTCTTATACTTTTTGTCCGAGATTCCCATAACTCTTTTCTTTGAGCTCTTGGAACAAAACACACTATAGAGTGAGTCTGCCAAGCTGTTGAACACATAGTTCCCAAAAGATAGTCTGCTGCTTCCATGTGTCAAGCGCCATGACTTTTCGCCTATCAGCTCATTCTCTGCCACTTACCGGAGGATCTCGCCAGAACCTTTGCAAGGTTTAGCGTGGTCAAGTAGAAACGACATCTTTTCTTGCCATCTCTTGAAGTTCACCCCAAATTTCTCTGGCGCTCATGATGATCGAGCGGTCCTCCTAACAATGCTGAGTAACGCCATGGTTGACCACAGAGGTCACAACAAGAGGGTTGGCAACCCAGTTGCCGGGTTGAGATCCCCACCAACATTAGCGATGGCAAAGACATCGATGATAGTTGCCATTTCGAACAAATAAAACTCCTTTTTAACCAAGGCTAAACACTTTGGTTTCTATTCCAGAAAACCAAACCAAATTCCAAACTTACAAGTAATTTAATCTTGCAAACAATTTAAAAAATTGCTACAACCATATACATGCATATAAAATGCGTCTAATAAGCAAAGAAAACTTGCTACTACAAATTGGTAAACAAACCAACTAAATCTCAAGCAAAAATTTCTTCAAACATAAAGGAAAAATAACCAATTCAATTGAGGATTATCAGTAGTCCATACAATTCCTTTCTACGCTTAGGTATGCCTACAAAGAGAGTTAGTAGAAAACGACAACATAATATAAAGCAATTGTACATATAATCAAATATTATTTAACCTTCTAGTAAATCATAGAATAGCAAAATAACTAAGGAATTAAGATACTAAACAAGTTACACAAAGTTTATAACTCCAAAGAACTACATTTTATTCACACTCTATTCATGGAAATAACTTATGTGTATAACTCTAGAAAACTAGAAGCAATTTCACATGCAAATTAGATAGTAAAACTAGAAGCATGCAAAATCAAAATATACATATGTAACATTAGACAAATAGGATGAAACCAAATAAGTAGCATGCAGTTTATGTAAATAATTTGAATTGTTCATATAAATCTATTCGATCAATTTCATAGAAAATATATAAAAATATGTTTTAAGCTTGTTGTTCACCTTGTGAAATTAAATAAATAGATTTATGAAGAAATCAAATTATATATATACTAAGAACACATGCTGATAATTACAACTAAAGTTCAACAGAAACACACAAAATAATCAAAGGGTAAAGAGACGAAACCGAAGCACGCGAAGGCGGTTTCCTTAAAAGCAGTTCGCCGCCTCGAGTGCTTGAGGAAACCCCGTCTGTCTCCTGAGATCTGACGGTCAAAACCAGCTACGGCAGAAGCACTCTCTGTCTAGCTTAGCGAACAAAACTGTGGCAGCACTCTCACACTGTAGGCACTTTCAGGCAAACTGACTTGTGAAATGGAAGAAAAATTTCTGTGTTTGAGACTTGACAGGAGGGTCTCAATTTATACATGTATAGGGGAGAGAGGAAGAGCCTCTAGCCTTTATGGTGCTGGTCAAAATGCACCATTAACCTCTGCAATAAAGGCACGAGTTACAAACCCCATTAATGCAGGAGTTACAAATCCCATTAATGCAAGAGTTACAAATCACATTAATGCAGGAGTTACAAACCCCATTACCTCTTTCATGAAGCTAACTTCATGAGGCAATTTCTCATTCATATCTTAATGGTTTTTGGCCATTCTAACTGTGGTGTACAGATCTCATAGCAAAGTATCTAGACCCACTTAGACCCAACTCGAGAGATGGTTGGGACCCACTTTAATATTTAATTAAAGTCACCAAAAACTCATTGTTTTTCCAACAATACCAACAGCCTAAGTATAGAGCTGGTGAGCATCCGTAAGAAGCAAATTCACATGGGCTTCCCTCTTAATTTTTCCCTTATCTCATCAATCTTCTCTTTCCCTTTCCTTTTTATTTGTTTTTCCTGGGAAGAGATTTCCCCTCTCATGCCTCTCTGTCTGTCTCTTAAATTTCACCAGTATTTCTCTTTGAAACAAAACTCACAAAAAAAAGGTACCAGTACGATATAAATAATATTGAGATACAAATATAATATTAATTCCTACGTATCATATTAAAAAAATATTATTTTTCTTAAAGAATTTTTCTTAATTTTAATTCATATTAATTCCTACGTATAATATTATTTTTCTTAAAAAATATAATATTAATTCCTTAAAAAATATAATATTAATTCCTACGTATAATATTATTTTTCCTAATTTTATTCATATTAAGAATTTTTAATATTAATTCCTACGTATCAAATTAAGAAATAAACATACAAAATTTATAATGTTTGACCAAAAAAAAAAATCCTATATTTTATTTCATCGACAAAAAATAAAATAGTGAAATAAATATATATATATATAAGAAATACTCCAGATAATATTATTTTAATTTGAAGATGATAATTACTAACTTTTTTTTTTTGGAAAGTAGTATTCTATTCCATGCTTGTATTTCTCTCTTTACCCCATAAATAATATATTCTTTTACACTCACAAAGCCCCGTCCAAGAAAGACAAAAATAAAAAAACAAACTGAAAAATATCACAAAGGCAATTCCTCTCTCAGATCAATGTACAACAAATTTTTTTTTTTTCCTCTCCCCTCCATTTTCCACCACTAACATTAAACTATGTCAATTAACCATATTCACAAACGTTGGTCTCAAATAACCAACCTTGGTCTCTCAGTCTCATTTCCCTGTTGGTCTCTATCCAAGAAAAACAAACACTCATCTTTGATACATTTGCACAAAAAAAAAAAAAAAAAAAAAGACAGACCCAACCCTCTCTCTCTCCTTCTCCAGAAACGTTGATCAGATAAGTAGCAGCGGTATGTCGATCCATCCATGGCAACGACGATGATGAGCGGTGGCAGTCTCTCGTCTCTCCAAAAACATTGGTCTCTCTCCTCTCTTAGATCAAATAAGCAGCAACGGTATGTCGATCCATCCATGGCGACGGCGATGATGAGCGGTGGCAGTGGTGATGAGCAGCAGCGGTGGAGATGATAGGAGGAAGTGGCGTTGTGCGTTGGTGATGAGCAGCACCACGGCTGGGTCGCGAGAGAGTCGTCGAAAAGAGAAATTCGATGAGCATGGGTGGGAAGTAAGGCTGAGAGAGAGTGTGTGTGTGTGTGGGTGTTGATGTTTTGAAATTTGAAAATTTGGAAGTGCGACTGAAAGGTAAACAGAGAAAAGTTTATAGAGAGAATTTGAAGAACGTGTGGATAGGTGGGTGGGTGAGACGGATGAGGATGCGTGGGTGAGTTTGAAGTGGGACTCTTGGGCGGGAAGTTGAGGATAAATGTGAGATAAAGTTTCATCTCTACCGTCCATCTTCAAGTTGAGGATGAATCATGACCATTAAAATGTCCTAGTAGGACAATTGTCTCTAGGATAAATTCAAAAATACTCTTCCCATATTATATAGATTTATTTTTTATTATATATATTTTAAAAAATTCACTTTAGCTAGATAATAATGTAATTATCTTTAGTGTGAATTTTCTAAGAAATGTGAATATTCATACTTTTCAAAAAGATATATACATTTTTTCTTATTCATTCACATTATTCTTATTCACAACAAATGTGAACATTTACATATTTTATTCTATAAAATTATATAAATCATTCAACAAAAAAATTATGAACTTTATAAAAATAACCTTAAAACTTGATATGATATTGTGAAATTTATTTTATTTGATATTTACATTATGTGAAATTTCACATTATATTAGAATTTAAAATTTAAAATATTTTTAATTTAGAAATTATGTGAAATTTCAAAATTGAAAATTTTCATACTTTTAAATTTTTATATATTTTTTTTCATTTTACATAGTTTTATATTCAATTGAGATTTTATTTGATATATCTCATCGGATAGTTTTTAAAAATATAAATTTTATCAAAAACATATATGTACATTGAAAGTTATTAGAATTTTAAATTTTAAAATATAAAAAAATAATAATAATGGTCATATGAGTATGTTGACCACTTTCCTAGATTTGTGCTTACACATAACACTACAACAAAAAGTGTCTTTGGAGACGCAAATTAGTGACGAAAATAAATTTTGTCACGAAAGACGTACCTTTTAGTAAAGAAAATAATATTTCGTCTCAAAATGTACCATTTTTAGAGACAAAAATAAAATTCTGTCACCAATCTACATACATAATAAAAAAATTAAGTAACAAAATTATTTTTCATCATTATTTATATTATAAATAAAATTTTTGTTATAATTTAATTTTAAAAATAATTTTTAATTATTTATTTTAATCCGTGCATAGCACGGCTATTATACTAGTTAATCTAGTGCCAAAAAGGTGTTTCTTTGGAGAAAATTATACCCGCATATCCAAGTTACAAAACTCCAAAATTGGCTTGGAAAGTAAGCCTCCAAAAGAAAGGAAACTTTCAGCTTTGTGGTCAATTTAAAAATAGAAATCGAAGCCCACTAATTATCACATGCTTTTATTTTCTTCACCTATCTTTTTTTCATTAGCCATTCATTCCCAATCTAACCTGGCACACATTACTCGAATTAGAAAGTGACATGAATAAGATAATATTCGACTGCCTAATAATGAATTAAAACTAAAGCTATTAAATTTTTTTAACACAATTGACCATGACTTGGGCTTAAGCTCCCAGCAGTGTTGTATTTAAAGCTTGGTTTGAACTCTGACTCCTACCGCTCCCACAGGTGGGTTCACACCGCTATGGCTTGGGCTCAGGTCCTGCCTCGGACTATTCTCTTACCTGGGTTTACCCCATCACTCTTTTGGAATTCCTTTCACAATGTGCAATTGCGAAGTGGTAAAAGACTTCAAAATTACCCCCACCCCACCCCCCCCCCCCCCCCCCCCCAAAAAAAGCTAGTAAGATAAATGAGTGTTTTGGAAAGATGATGAAAAGTTAATTTTTAACTTTTTACTCAGCTTTTTGACTTTTTTAAAAAGTGATTTGGGAAGATAGTTAAAAACTGTTTTTGACTTTTTTGATTAATATTTATTTATGATGTCACATCACAATAAAATGACCAAATTACCTACCCAATTTAGAAAATTTAGGTTCCGTTTAATAAGCCTCTCAAATTATAGTTTTACCCATTGATTTGAGTGTGTTATTTGTTTTGAGCTTTCAAATCATAATTGTACACCCATTTCTTAAAACTCAATTCAAAACATAATCATTACTTTTCAAAACTCAATTTAAATCAATATTTTAATTTTTTTAATATTTTGATATTTAAACATGTTACGATTTTTTCAATTTTCTTAAATTTTTTGAATATTTTTAAATATTTTAATTTCAAAATATTAAGATTTTAATTTTTTAAATTTTAAAATGTTTTATAAAAATAAATTCAAACTCTATTTTATAAAAATATTTTTAAATATTTTAATTTTTTTGTTATGTATTTGGTTACGATTTGAGTGTAGAGTTGTGAAAGTAATATGAAGTTTCGAGTTATGTGTTTGGTTATGAGTTTTAAAAATAATTTCTTAATTGAGTTTTGTTTTATGTGTTTGGTTACGATTTGAGTGTAGAGTTGTTTTTAAATTTAAAATATTAACATTTTAAATTATTTAAATTTTTTGAATATTTATTTTAATTTTTTACTTATTAAATTTTTTAGATTATTTAAATTATTTAAATATTTATGATTTAAATTTTTTGAATATTTATTTTGAAAAAAAATTATTTCCTTTGTAGTATTTTCAATTAAAAAATTGATTAATGTTATTTTCTGTTAATAATAAGTTTTTTTAATTGAATTTTAAAAAGAGTTTGGTTATGAGTATTGATCAGAATTTTCAATAGTGTGAAAGTAATATATTTTGTTATGAGTTATAACAATTTGAATTAAATTTTGAAAACTTTTTCCAAAACTCATAACCAAATAAATTTTCTTACTTCACATGTCAAATCAAACTTTCAAAACTTAATTCCACACTCAATTCAAAACTCAATTTAACATTGTATTCAAAAATCATAACCAAACAAATTTTCTACACTCAAATCATAATTCCACAACTCACAAACTCAAAATACAATTCATATTCTCAAATCATATTTACAAAACTCTACCAAACACAATCTTATATTTTCACCTATATATAATCCTAATAATATAAAGGGTATAATTGTAATTTTATATGTAACTTTTTAGACTTGCTAAATGACTCCATAACTAAAATTTAGCTTTTTTAGCCTCCAAGTTGCAAACGCAACCTTTAACCCAACTTGTCAAAGGACCACAAAGCCAAGGATAGGTGAAAGAATTGTGAAGGAGCAGGTAGGCCAATGAGAAAGGACTTCCACCACCATGGGTCCATCGAGAAGAATCCTTTGAATGATGCTTCTTGTCTCTGCCTTTGTTATTCGACTGTTTGTTGCCTTTGGAATTGTTGGTAAAAATATCAAAAAAAATTATATTTTATTGATAAATAATGCAAAGAAAATGAGATATAAATAGATCAGGCTGAGACACGGATATCTCGTTTTCTTTAAGGAGATCAAACCCACTGTGGTAGGAAGAACCCAAATACCGATGCAGCAGTCACAAAACTATGACTTGTCCCCTCCAGGATACAACAGCCCGACCACTTGTCGTATGGTTCAGACCAACTCTGCACAAGATGGTGAACCCAAAGCTCCACCAAGAAAAACACCCTTCTTTTCTAGTAATCTCTCTTGTATAGAAAATAGTTTGTGTGTTGGTTGTAGAAAAGAGTAGAATAGAGGAACTATTTATAGGCTACTAGAACTTTACAAAATACACCAAAAATAATAATAACCATGAACCTAGACAAAATGGAGAATGTATCCCAATAATAATTCACCACCAAGTTCATGAATTCTGATTAAACTCCATTCATGAACAAGACAAACGGTCACTAAAGCAATGAATCTCCATTCATGAACAAGATGGGATTCATGAATAAGACAAAAGAAGATTCATGAACAGTATAAATAAATAAATAAATAAAAGATATTAAAATGGTCCAACAATCCCCCACTCATTTTAATATCAACAAGGACAAGAGAGATTACTAAACAAAGATAGACTAGTATGCATCATGAAGGTATTCTCTGCATTAAACTTTCATTAGTGAAACAACAACCTTTATTCCAGAGTCAATAGTGGTCTTAGACTTGAACTATGATTGCTTAGGAAAAATAAAGTATTACTGCTCACACATAATAATTCTGGTGTTGACATGAGCTTTTAATAGCCAGCATATTACGACCTTGTGCTAATTTCAATTTTCATGAGCATATTTGAGAATAAGCCTTGTTCCCATAGAAAATGGTCTCACTTTCATGCTCACATAGGTGAAATCTGTTAAGAATGTTCCTGTAATTTACACACTCCACTCAACAAGAGTTACAGAATTTCATTAAGAGTATAAAACTCAACCCTCCAACATTATAGGACAAATGCAATTACATCATAAGGATAGATTACAAAATATTAAATAGTGCATTTTTACAACCACTATATGATTCGTTCTTTCCATTGAACCTAGTTATAGGATCTCTGGTCCCTAGGTTGGGTATCCTCATATATGGTTTATGATTTTATAAGGTTCAAACCCATTTCCCTCGATGTATTTCAGACCATATCTCTCGCCAAGGCCTTAGTTGACGGATCCGCAAGATTATTACAAAATTTTACTTAATTCACGGTTATGATGCCATTACTCAAATAGGATCTCACATTATTGTGTTTCCTTCGAATAGGTCTGGATTTACCATTATAAAAATGGTTGTTCACTCTACCAATAGTAGCAGTATTATCACAATGAATTAACATAGGAGGAATTAGTTTTTCCCAAAAAGGGATTTCATGTAACAAATTTCTCAACCTATTCGCTTCCTCACATGCTGAAGCTAACGCTATAAGCTCAATTTCCATTATAGAATTAGCAATTGTAGTTTGTTTTTTAGACTTCCAACATATAGCACCACCACCCAAGATAAAAATTAAACCCGAGGTAGAGAAAGTATCACCTGACAAAGTGTTCCAATCGGCATCACTATATCCCTCAAGTACCACATGATACTTGTTATAAAACAAACCATAATTTTTGGTATCAGATAAATATCTCATAATTCTTCCCATGGCTAGCCAATGATCTCGACTTGGCTTGCTAGTAAACCTGCTAAGTACTCTAACAACATATGCAATATCAGGTCTAGTACAGTCAGTAGTATATCTCAAATTACCAATCATGCTAGCATATTCCTTTTGATTAATCACTTCTTTTTCATTTGTTACAACAAATAAATGTATGCTTGCATCAAAAGGAGTAGCAACATGTTTGCAATCTAGAAAATTATATTTCTTTAAAGTTTTCTCAACATAATGCAACTGATCAAGAAAATTACCATCGTTAGTCTTCATAATTTTAATTCCCAAAATAAATTTGGCTTCACCAAGATCTTTCATATCAAAGTGGCTATTAAGCATATTTTTAGTCTCATTTATAATATGTAAATTAGAGACAAAGATAAGTAGATCATCCACATATAGGCTAATAATCACATTTGCAATCTCATAAGTTTTATAATATATGTACTTATTGCATTCATTAGTCTTATAACCATTCTCAAGCATGTAGGAATCAAATTTCTCATGCCACTGTTTAAGAGTTTGTTTTAAACCATAAAGGGATTTATTTAACTTACAGACTTTGCTTTCTTGGCCAAGCTCCACAAAGCTTTTGAGTTGGTCTATGTAAATCTCCTCATTTAGATCTCCATTTAAAAACGCTGTTTTTACATCCATTTGATGAATTTTTAAATCATGAATTGCAACCACTGCTATCAACAGTCTAATGAATGTAATTCTAGTAACCGAAGAAAAAGTATTAAAGAAATCAAGATCAACTTGTTGCTTAAAACTTTTAGCAACAAGCCTCACTTTTATATTTATCTATAGTTCCATCCGATTTAAGTTTTTTATGAAGGACCCATTTACACCTAATAGTTTTACAATCTGGAGGTAAATCCACTAGCTTTCATATTTTATTTGAAAGTAGTGAATCTATCTCATCATTTACAGCCTCTTTTTAGAAAATAGCATCAGGTGATGATAAAACTTCTTGCACCGTAAAAGGAATTTCTTCCACGTTTTAAAGATAATAGTCAGGGCCAAAATCTTTTTCAACTCTAGCTCGTTTACTCCTCCTTGGTTGAATTTGAGAATTTTCTTGCTCTTGAAAAACTTGAGATCGAGTAGAAGAGCTAGGCACGGATAAAATATTTTTAGAAATTATTTGACCCCCACTATTTCTAGATTTAAAATGAAATTTATTTTCATGAAAAATAGCATCACCTGATTCAAAAATAATATTATTTTTCATATCAAAAAATCTATAAGCTATATTATACAATGCATACCCAAGAAAAGCATAAATGGTAATTCTTTCATCCAATTTAGGTTGTTTAGGATCTACAAGCCTCACAAAAGCTAAACAATCCCAAGCCTTCAAATAACCTAGATTTGGTTTATGCTCCCGCCACAACTCATAAGGTACAATTTTAACCTTTTTGTATGGCACTTTATTTATCACATAGCAAGCTGTCAAAATAACCTCACCCCAAAAATTTGAGGGAGCACCTGCATCAATAAGCATAGCATTCGTCAAGTCAATTAACGTTTTATTTTTTCTTTCAACTACGCCATTAGATGAAGGTGAATATGGTAGAGTAGTCTCATGAATAATTCACAATGACTGAACAAAATAGTTGAATCCAAGAGATTCATACTCTCGACCTCTATCGCTTCTAATTCTCTTAATCTTTTTACCGAATTGATTTTCCACCTTAAGAAAGAATTCTTTAAATTTCTCAAAAGTATCACTTTTATTTCTAATAAATATACGTTTGTATATTTTGAAAAATCATCAATTAAAGTCATAAAATATCAGTTACCACCCCAAGTTAAAATTCCTTCAAACTCACACAAATTAGTATGAAATAATTCTAGCAATTCAGTATTTTTTTAACAGTTTTATGAGGCTTCTTAGTAATTTTAGCTTTACTGCAAATTTCACATTTCTCAAAATTTTTTGTCACTTTAGAAATTAATCCTAAACTACTCATGATTCCCACATATTTACTATCAATATACCAAAAATTAATGAAGACAAAGTGTAAGTGGTGTCATAGTAATAATCATAAAATTAATCAGCAAGGAAATGTAAGAGATAAAATTGACTTTTATACTTATCTGTATTGTAAGAAGTTACTTTTGCTTCATGTGCCTCGTAGTCTTCATCATTTATCTCCTTGTGTGAGATTTTGTTTGGGTTCTTGTCGGTAAGAACATATTCAACTTTCAAAAGCTTAAGGTAAAAAAGAATTTTTCCTTTTCACCTCCCTTGAACTTGAAAGGCTTGTTGAGATCTCCAATTCCATCATTGATTTTTTTTGGTACTTGATCCATGGTTGATTTCCTTAAAATTGTTAGTGAAAATACCAAAAAAAAATTATATTTTATTAATAAATAATGAAAAGAAAATGAGATACAAATAGATCAGGTTGAGGCATAGATATCTCGTTTTCTTTAAGGAGATCAAACCCACTGCGGTAGGAAGAACCCAAATACCGATGCAGCAGTCACAAAACTATGATTTGTCCTCTCCAAGATACAACAGGCCGATCACTTGTCGTATGGTTCAGGCTAACTCTGCACAAGATGGTGAACCCAAAGCTCCACCAAGAAAAACACCCTTCTTTGCTAGTAATCTCTCTTGTATAGAAAATAATTTGTGTGTTGGTTGTAGAAAATAGTAGAAGAGAAGAACTATTTATAGGCCACTAGAACTTTACAAAATACAGCAAAAAATAATAATGACCATGAATCTAGAAAAAATGGAGAATGTAACCCAATAATAATTCACTACCAAGTTTATGAATTCTAATTAAACTCCATTCATGAACAAGACAAAAGGTCACCAAAGCAATGAATCTCCATTCATGAATAAGATGAGATTCATGAATAAGACAAAAGAAGATTTATGAATAATATAAATAAATAAATAAATAAAATATATTAAAATGGTCTAACAGGAATCTTCTCTATCACATGAAATTTAGCTAAGTTGCAAATCTTCCTTTTCATTCTGTGCGACCCATGTCCTTCCTCTATTTATTTGTGACACAATTTTATTTTTATGAATAAATTATATATAGAGATTCAATAAGATGAACGATTCACAAAAATTGAAATCTATGATAGGCCATGATCTCAAATTGCATCTCTCTAATTCACGTGGTAAATTGGATAGATTACACAACCGTTTTTGTTGGGATGAGTTAAACTTTAGTCCAAGGGCTCTTGTCAAATTGAGGTGAAGGCGGACTAATTTCCAAAACATGTGGCCTTGGTGACTTGGTTCTCCCCATGACTAGCTTTTTGAGCAAGGGTCTCAAGTTGTTTCCATATTTTTCTCATAAAAAATATGTTGAAAAAAAATTGGAAAAAAATATCAAGCTTCAAAGGCGAGGCCCTACCCTTGCTCTCACAATTAGAGAGCCTTATGCTGTGTTTAGTTGGAGGATTTAAGGAGAGATTTGGAAAGGAAAAGAAAATAGAAAAAGTAGGTAAAATGTGAATAAAACATACTTATATTTCACCTAATTTCATACATCTTTTTCCTTTTTCTTTTTAAATTCCTCCTCAAAATTCTCAACCAAACACAACGTTAATATGATAACAAAGCAAGACTTTTACGAAAGACATTTAGGAACCAATTTCTATCATCATAGGGATAGTCGCTAAAAGATCATCTCAAAAATTCAAAAACAAAACTTTCACGAGCAAAATTTTGAAAATTTCACTAATATAGACTTTTAGGGATAAAATAATTTGGTCTTAACATGGTTTATTTTTTGAGACAAAAAATTTGGTTCCAAAAGGATAATAATTTATCACCAATGTATAATTTTCGTTACTAAAAATATAATGACGATACTTTTCGCAACAAAAAAATATTTAGTTCTTAAAAAATAATTTTGTTTCTAAATTTTGATTTCTAAAACATTAAAGGTGTGTTTGGTTTGATTTTGGGAGATAAATTTTCAAAAAAAAATTTGGGGAGAGAGTTTAGAATTTTTTTTTGGTTTGTTTGATTGTATATTTTGAAAATAGTTTTGGAGTATAGAAGTTTGGAATAATTTGATATTTAGTTGTAGTTGAGTAGATGTGTATGAGAGAAAAATGATTGAAAAGGAGAAAAGAGAGAGAAATATTGATTGATTAATGTATAGGACAGAGAAAGTGATTTTGAAATTTTTTTTCCAGAATCACTAAACCAAACAAAATTTTAAAATTTTTTCTCCAAAATTATTTTCTCAAAAACAAACCAAACAAAGCCTAAATTTTTGTAGTGTTCCATAGACAAAATTCTACAACTACTTACAAGTGTGACACATATTATTTGTGTTTGAGATTCTGACAAATTTTTTTTTTTTAAAATTTGAAATCATCTACTTAAAAATATTTTGAAAAGTTAGGTAATTTAATAAAATCACATGCCCTGTATTTTTTCATAAATTAGTTACTATATATTTAATATATAATAATTCAAATTATTAGAAATAAATTAAAGAGCTCTGTTTTAATGATTTTAATTGTTTTTCAAAAGTATATGTAAATGGAAAATGGACCATGAGTAATGATATATACTTTTAATTTGTAGTTCTAAATAGTACACTAGTGAGGTAGAAGAGAGAGAGAGTAGAAAGAGATAAAGAGAGGAGTGTGAAGTTCACTTTTATATGAATACTCTTCATATTATTAAAATTACATTATAACTCTCAAATTAAAACTCTCAAACATTATTAAATGGACCATGTTATGTGATGATAAAGGTAGGTCTATAGGAGACTACAAACTACCCAGAAAGCAGCCAAATTATCTTCCTCCCGCGTTACCGCGTACCATTTCTAAAGTTTTCTTTGGTCTGGTCTAAACGAACCCTTTCGTTTGATGGGTTAGTCAGTTGGTCCACAAAATGTTAGTCTGACTCACCCTGACCCCACTTCACAAATCCTCAAAATTTTCCACTCTTTGTATTATATTGAAAGCGAAATTATAAATAAATAAATAAATAAATAATAATGATAAATAAATAAAATCTGACTCATATAATAAAATAATTTTTTAATTTTTAATTTAGTCAATTTAAATGTGAAATTTTTTATTTGTTTTCAATCTAAATCATCCATCTATTCTGTTAAGTAAAATTTTCAAAATATATATATATATATATATCTTAATCATAAGTGTATGAAAAATGTCTAAAATACCATTTTCATTGATTTATATAACTAAAATATACTTTTTTCTGACTATTTTACTTAACAAAATTAAGTACATGGTTTAAATTGATAAAATTAAAAATTCAGGATTTATTTTATTGTAAGGCTTCTTGAGAATTTTTTTAAAAAAATTTCTCCTATAATGAATTATAATTATAATAAAAATTAAATATGACATATAACTAATAACAAAACCATCCAAATTTAAAAGAGAAAATTCTTAAATACACAAAATAAAACTTACGTAAATGAAGAGATTCAAACTCTTATACACAAAAGAAAGGTGCAAAGTTCTAGCCAAAGCCAATTGTAAATATTTAAAAAGAATTTTTTAAACTTGTCCACTATGATGTAATTGCTTCACTTCAACCATACAAAACAAATCAATTATCACAATAATAATGGGAATCATACTTTTTAAAGTATTTGCTATGAAGGAATTGTTGGTTGCAACTTTGCTTTTATTTCTAATGGCTTTCTTTGGCCAAGCATCAATAACACACAACTCCAAAATTTTAAAATTATCAATATCAACATAAGGGATTGCAAGAAAATGGGGGAAAATACTTGTTAGTGATATTTTCAAAACTTAATTACAAAATCATGAAAATTTTTATGATTTTAGTGATTAATAAAAATAGACAATTAAATAAATGGTGAATACATGATTGTACAAACAAGAAGTCTCAATTTGTATAAATTTGTTCCATCTGCCAAATTAATCTAAGAATTTGCAAATGTTGATATTTTTTATGATTTTTTAAGTTGTTTCAATTCAGTATTTCTAATTATCTCCTTCCAAATTTTTGAGCCTAGTACTTCAATGGGTTCAGTGATCTTCACTAAAAATGATTAATGCTTTCTTGATATTTCATTTTTAAAACTTTATGAAACTGTCCAAGCAATAATGCCAAACGGATCTACAAAAAGAAAAGAAAAGAAAAAAAAAAAGGGTGAAACTTTTGTCACAGCCAAAAGTTCCAAATGATGAATCCTTTAATATTGAGATTCAATTCCAAGGTTCATCATTGCATTTGAATTTGGTCCGTGTTTTCTCCAAACTGGTTATTGGGCTTAAAGGAAATGGGAATTGAAATTCACAATTCTTTTCTTCTGTTTGGTTGCCACAAAAAAAAAAAGAAAAAAAGAAAAAAAAAAAGAAGAGGAGATGAACAAGGAAAAAAAAGGCATTTCTGTTTGGTTGCTGGAAAAAAAAAAACAGAGTAAGGTAAAATATGAACAAGAAAAGCTTTATACTACCATTCCCTGTGAGAATAAAACAGAGGATTCAGAATATTGGCTTTCTGGGTATCCATCACTTTATTGATTCAGAATCAAACTGTGAAAGCAATCATTTCAGTTTTTCTTCTTCAAGGTAAAGTATGAGCGATACAGAATATGAACAAGAAGTTTTAGTTAAATTGCTGTGGATTCGTTTCCATTGAATAGAAAATGTAGGATAATCTTCATTGTAATTAAATTAATTAATAAACGACAAATAGAATATAAAAGAAAAATAGAAAAGGAGAGAGAAAGTTTGATTACAAAAATCAAACTAGAAATAGAATTAAATAAATAAAAAACAGATTTTATTTTGTTACAAAAACAAAAATTAAAATCTGATTTAAATAAATAATAAAATACAAAATAAATAAATAACTTACTTGATTAATATTTTGAATATTATTCTGATCAAGTTCAGTGTTCGACATTGTCTTCTTAAGACAGATTTGTCCTCTCTACGGTGTTTTCAGAATATAGACGTCTATCTCCCAGGATGAAATGATCAACTACAAATAAATACAGCACTACAATTTATTTGTTCAACGAACACATTAAGTGTTTATACTCGTTCTCATAAAAATTAAATGCAACAAAATGAAGAATAAATTTGCAGAGGAGAAGTACGAAATTTTTAATGAAATATCAAATGAGGACTGTCCTATTTATAGATGGATTGGTGGTTACTGGTTTTGAATTAAACAGGTGCAAACCTGTTTTGAACAGGTATTGAACCTGTTGGTTTGAATTAGTACTGTTTAGATTCAAATTCAAACAGATATAACTGAATTGTTCAGATTTAAATATGTCCGGGTTTTTGAAAATTAAACAGAATCAATTCTGTTCGGGTGGGAGAAAAACGGACCCAATTTTGAATTTTAAATTTTGAAAAACAAATTGGAAAAATTTGAATTTAATTTAAAAAAAATAAAATTCAAATGTTTTTAGCCCAAAAACATAAGTATTGAGCCGGACAAGCCCAATCCAACCCAACCTCACACCACGCACTCGGGCCTAGGCCCAACCCAACCTGTCTGACCGGACGGCGACGCGCATGGTGATTTTTTTTTTTTTTTTTTGGGTCCAATGGATCTTGCCCATTTTGCCCATAACTTCCTCCCTTTCTACAAAACTTGGGTACCCCGTGGGGCACACCCTAACTTCCAATCACATGTCTTATAAATCCATTCAAAACTTCCCACCAACCACCAAATCAATGTGGGACAAACCTTATTCAAACTTTAAGGATTTTTCACCAAAACTCTATTTTCATGGAGCACACTTTGGTTTCAATTTCCCATTCACTCGATAATGGTTTTGAGCAATCAAATATATCACGTGAATCACAACAGGGTATAGAACGCGTTACCACTTTGACCCGCGAAAATCGATGCACGGAACCTACCTAAAAGATAGACCAAACTTAAGAAAAAATTCTAGTTTTAGCCAGAATTTTTCCAACCATTTCTAATAGAAAATCCATACAAATTACAAAAGAGTGGTACAAAATAACAAAATACACAAATGATCTGTGAAAAAGATGCCTAGAACACTAATGGATAAAAATCAAAACTGAAAATTTAGAGAGTCTAGAAAGAGAAAGAGAAATATTTTAAAGCATTGTAAAGAACTTTATTGGTATGGAAAGATAATTTTTTTCTTCATCTTCTTATCGATCATTGAATTTGCCGTATTGATCGGTGAGACCATTTATGGGCAGCTACCATTGTTGTTGTGAGAGTGATGGCCGTGACGACGACAAGAACAGAACAGAGAAGCCATGGATTGAGCTATGCAATCAAACATCATGGTCTTCACCAGCTTCCTCTTGGCTGGAATTACACTTCCTTTCTTGGGTTTGAAGAATGGTGTTATATAATGTCTCAATGCGACCACATATTTAAATGTGGTGTTATCATTTATAAGAAACCTACAATTTAAGTGATTCAATTTAGTTAATAGGCTTAAGGGTATATGTGTCATGGACCTAATGTGTAGATACTAGTTGAGTAATTTCTATTTTTATGAGGGGCAGAAATAGAAATTAAAACATATTGGTTAAGTTGGTTTTCATAAAAAACTGCCACACGGTTGTGTTGTTTGAAAACCTATTTCAACCTTAAATTGTTATGGTCCTTATTCCTTCCAATAGTGAAAAAACTGCCATTCTTCTTCTAAATCCTCTCAAGGAGAAACATAAGACACCAAAAGGGAAAGGATTAGAAGGCAATAACAAAATCAATAACAAAGGGTTTATTGATAATCACGCTTCCGTTTAACCGTTCATCGATGGATTCGGGTACTTTTTTTTTTTGTCTTGATTTCTTGATGATACACATGGTGGATAATCCTAAGCATAAGGTTTATGTTCTGAAATTATGTTTACAAGTGGTATCAGAGCGGTTATATCATGTGTATTATTAGAAATTGATATGCTTTATTCATCCAATGTAGTTTCCGGTTTTTTCAGATTCTGTTTTTTTTTTTTTTTTTTAATATACTGCTGCAAATTCTGGTTGGTTTATGGAATTGTAAAATAATTTGGATGGGCAGTGGGTGGTTCATCTTTCAAATGGATATATTGCATGTGTTAATATATATATATATATATGTTAGAAAACAGGGCCGTTTTTGTTAACAGAGCAGTTTTCTGGGTGTAAGAAAACCCGGCATCATTGTGTTATTATTTTCACAATAAAGTTGTGGCTTGGTCTTTGGTTTTTTTTTTTTTTTTTTTTAATTAATCTATCCATGCATGTGTAGTTTTGTATAACAGGTTTGGTTTCGGAATTTAATAATCAATTCTTACATGTCTGTTAATCTATTCATGCATGTGTTGGTTGGCCTTTTGTCATCAATTCTTGCATGCAATTCATGACTGTATAACATGTTTGGTCTTTGGCATCTATTCATTTGATGCATGTGTTTTGTGGTTTAAAAAAAAAAAAAAAAAAATTTGAAACCGTCAATTATATATATATATATATGTATACAGTTGGGATTCCTGCAAATTATATAATATATACGGGGTAACAAATTAAGAAATCTTTAAATTTAATGTAATTTCATACAACGTCTACAGAAATTTAATTTTCTAACGTTCTAAATATAAGTCAATTCAAACAAGATGTCACAAAAGTGATCTCTCTTGTCTAGATTGTTTTATATGGAATGTTTTGATGTTCATGTATATGTATCTCATGCGGGTATTTCTCGGTCCAAAGACATGATTAATACTTGGCAGAATTACACACACATTTTGTGGTGATAAACATGTGCCAATTGTCAAGGAAATCTAATGTGAATAATAAATCCATCAAAAGATAGATTTGTTATTTGACATAACTTATTGTCAATGTTTGATCATTACAACAAGAATACCACTTACAGTTAATATCACTACTCAAAGGCTTGGTATTAATGTTGTGCTAGGTATCTTGAGATGTTGTCATTAAATTAATTTATTTAGAGATTATCTGTTTGGTTACTTAATGTGAGCATAATTGTTTATTCCTTTTATTTTATTTTCTATTCAGCTTTAATGTCAACTACTTCAATCTCTGCCAACATGAACAATGTTCCAATGTTAAATGGAACAAACTTTAAGGACTGGAAAGAGAACATATTGATTGTTCTCGGCTGCATGGACATAGACTTGGCATTAAGGATGCCAAAATCGAATGATCTCACTGAACAAAGTACTCTTGAGGAAATTGTGTACTTTGAAAAGTGAGATCGTTCTAACAGGCTAAGTCTTATGATCATGAAGCGTAGGATTCCAGAAGTCTTTCAGGATGCAATAACAGAGGATGTTACCGTTGTCGGTGAATTTCTTTCAGAAATTCAAAAGCGTTTTGTTAAAAATGATAAGGCTGAAACAAGCACGCTTTTAGCAAGCTTGATTTCAATGAAGTATAAAGGCAAGGGTAATGTTCGCGAGTACATCATGGAAATGTCTCATCTTGCTTCAAAACTTAAGGCACTAAAGCTCGACCTATCTGATGATTTGCTCGTACATTTAGTTCTCATCTCTCTTCCTGCACAATTTAACCAATTTAAGGTCAGTTATAACTGCTAGAAGGAGAAATGGACTCTCAATGAGCTCATTTCATTTTGTGTGCAAGAGGAAGAGAGATTGAAGCAAGAAAGGACTGAAAGTGCTCATCTGGCAAGCACCTCCAAGCATACGGGCAAAAGAAAGCATAAGGGAAAGGAAGTTGTTGCTCCTAAGGGTCCGGAACCAAAGAAACAGAAAGTGCAGGATGGTTGCTTCTTTTGTGGCAAGCCCGGACACAGAAAGAAGGATTGTGCCAAATACGTCGCCTAGCGTGTAAAGAAAGGTACATTTTATGTTTTGGTTTGTTCTGAAATAAATTTAGCTTCAGTACCAAGAAACACTTGGTGCGTAGATTCTGGTGCTACTACTCACATATGTGTTTCTATGCAGGGTTGCCTGAACTACAGAAAGCCAACTGATGCTGAAAGATACATCTTTGTGGGTGATGGCAAGTCAATAGAAGTGCAGGTAATAGGGCACTTTAGATTATTGCTTAAAACTGGTTATTATTTGGATTTATTAGACACTTTTGTTGTACCGTCCTTTAGACGGAATTTAATTTCTATTTCTGTATTGGACAAATTGGGATATTGTTGTTCTTTTGGAAATATGAAGTTTAGTATGTCTATTAATTCAAATGTTGTTGGTACTGGTTTACTTAATGTGTTTGGTAATCTATATTTGCTCGAAACTATTGCATCTTATAATGAAACCTTGCACGTGGAATCACGAGGTACAAAGCGTAAATTAACTAAGGAAAATTCAGCCTCATTATTGCACAAACGCCTAGGTCACATCTCTAAATCTAGAGTTGAGGTCTTGTGTCTGATGGAATTTTAGACTCTCTTGATTTTTCAGAATTTGATATCTGTATTGAGTGTATCAAGGGAAAACAGACCAAAATGAAGAAATTTGGTGCCCATAGGTCTACAGATGTCCGTATGATGTCTTAGAATTAATTCATACGGACATCTGTGGACCATTCCCTATGGCGTCTTGAAATGGTCAACAGTATTTTATCACATTCATAGACGACTATTCCAGATATGGGTATCTATTTCTTATCCATAAGAAATCACAGTCTTTGGACGTATTCAAAAAATTTAAGGCCGAAATTGAGTTACAACTCAACAAACGGATTAAAAGTGTCAGGTCTGACCGTGGTGGTGAATACTATGGCAGATATGATGGATCAGGTGAACAACATCCAGGACCATTTGCCAAATACCTGGAGGAATGTGGAATCGTCCCACAATACACCATGCCAAGATCACCTAGCATGAATGGTGTATCTGAGAGACGAAACCGGACTCTTAAGGATATGGTAAGAAGTATGATCAGTCATTCTACTTTACAGAGTCCCTCTGGGGTGAGGCTCTAAAGACAGCAACTTATATCTTAAATCGGGTGCCAACTAAAGTAGCTGCAAAAACACCTTATAAGCTTTGGGTTGGGCGAAAGCCTAGTCTAAAACACTTGCATGTGTGGGGGTGTCCTGTTGAGGCGAGGTCTTATAAACCTCATGAAAGAAAATTGGACTCCAAAACCATCAGCAGCTACTTTATTGGCTATGTCGAACGATCACGGGGTTACAAGTTTTATGATCCCACAAATAGGTCAATATTTGAGACGGGAATTGCAACATTTTTTGAGGATGTTGAGTTTGGGGGGAGAAATCCAGTTAGAGACATTGTCTTTGAGGAGGAAGCAGGAGTAATCCCACTTCCTACTACTACTTTTGACCAATTACAGGTTCCTATACCTGTCATTGCTCGAGAAGTAACTTCGGATTCTCAACCAGAAAATGTTGTTCAAGATAATATAGTTCAACCCCTCATTCAAGATGAGGTAATTGTTCCTGAGGAACAAATCTACAACCTCAACCTCAAGAACCTGTGCCATTAAGGCGATCCACAAGAGAAAGGAGATTTGCAATTTCGGATGATTATATTGTATATCTCCAGGAACATGAGGTAGAAAATGGAATGTCGAAAGATGATCCAATCAACTTTCGTCAAGCCATGGAAAGTTCCAACTCTCATAAATGGATAGAAGCCATGAATGAAGAATATAAGTCTATGCAAGACAATAAAGTTTGGGAACTTGTCTCATTACTAGTTGATGCGAAACCCGTAGGTTGTAAATGGATATTTAAAACCAAAAGGGATTCAAATGGTAATGTGGAGAGGTATAAGGCACGTCTTGTAGCCAAAGGCTTTACTCAAAAGGAAGGAATTGACTTTAAAGAAACTTTCTCTCCAGTTTCTTCGAAAGATTCTTTTAGGACAATTATGGTGCTTGTTACATATTTTGATCTTGAGTTGCATCAGATGGATGTCAAAACAGCTTTTCTTAATGGTGACATTAAAGAAACAATTTATATAGTGCAGCCAGAAAACTTTGTGTCAGGAGACCTAAAGAATATGGTTTGCAAATTGACTAAATCCATCTATGGACTAAAACAAGCTTCTCGTCAGTGGTACTTCAAATTTCATCAAGTTCTCATTTCGTATGATTTTGAAACTAATGTTGTTGATGAATGTGTGTATCACAAGTTCAGTGGGAGTAAACACATATTTTTGGTTTTATATGTTGACGATATATTGCTTGCCACAAACGATATAAACTTATTGCATGACACTAAGAGATTTCTATCTAAGAATTTTGAAATGAAAGATCTTGGTGATGCTTCCTTTGTATTAGGAATCGAAATACACCGAGATCGTTCTCGGGGTATTCTGGGATTATCACAAAGGAGTTATATCGAAAAAACACTCAATAGATTTGGCATGCAAAATTGTAAATCAGGTGAAACCCCGGTTGCTAAGGGAGACAAGTTTAGTCTCAGCCAATGCCCGAAGAACAGTCTTGAAATTCAAGAAATGCAGAAGATTCCTTATGCCTCGGCTATAGGGAGTCTAATGTATGCTCAAGTATGTACGCGTCCGGATATTGCGTTCATAGTTGGCATATTAGGCAGATATTTAAGTAATCCTGGCATGGATCATTGGAAAGCAGTCAAGCGTGTTATGCGATATTTACAGAAAATAAAGGAATATATGCTCACATATAAGAGATCGGATAAGTTAGAGGTCATTGGATATTCCGACTCCGATTTTGCTAGATGCCAAGACAGTAAGAAATCCACATCAGGCTACATTTATCTGTTAGCTGGCAGAGCAATTTCTTGGAGGTCTGCAAAGCAGACGCTCATAGCTTCATCCACCATGGCCGTAGAGTTTGTAGCATGTTATAAGGCATCAAACCAAGGGATATGGCTGCAGAATTTTGTCACTGGGTTGCGTCTTTTGAAAGGCATTGAAAGACCACTTAAGTTATATTGTGATAATAAGTCTGCAATTTTATATTCCAATAACAACAGGAGCTCGACAAAATCAAAGCATATTGATATCAAGTTCCTAGTTGTAAAAGAAAAAGTGCAGAGTGGACAGATTTCCATAGAGCACATTGGGACAAACTCCATGATAGCAAATCCACTTACGAAGGGACTACCACCCAAGGTCTTTCATGAGCACACTGCTCATATGGGTGTTGTTCTATTTGAGAACATTTTGGTTTAGTGGGAGTTTGTATTTATATTACTGCTTTATGTCAGCCTTGAGTTTTATCTATGTAATTAGATTAATTTCTGCAGAAATGAAATATTCAGTTTATTACACTCTGTTACGTATTGTGAAGTATTGATCTCAATAAAGTTAAGTAGGACCGATTGGAAATAGGCATGTATGGATCACATTACATGTAATTTCCATGCTATGCATCCATGATTGATCTATGTTATTTAGCTGTATTGGTATACGTGACCATTGGTGGGTCGAGTTACGATTAATGTAACGAAGACCGCTTTGATCCTATATCAATATAGTTAATGGACAAGATTGTTTGACACCTCGGTCATGATAACAAATTTCTGAGCTCACTAAAGTTAAGCACATTTTTCAGGTTACATATGTGGTCCAGTGGGAGATTGTTAGATAATGTCTCAATGGGACCACATATTTAAATGTGGTGTTATCATTTATAAGAAGCCTACAATTTAAGTGATTCAATTTAGTTAATAGGCTTAAGGGTATATGTGTCATGGACTTAATGTGTAGATACTAGTTGAGTAATTTCTATTTCTATGAGGGACAGAAATAGATAGAAATTAAAACATATTGGTTAGGTTGGTTTTCATAAAAAAACTGCTACACGGTTGTGTTGTTTGAAAACCTATTTCAACCTTAAATTGTTATGGTCCCTATTCCTTCCAATGGTGAAAAAACTGCCATTCTTCTTATAAATCCTCTCAAGGAGAAACATAAGATACCAAAAGGGAAATGATTAGAAGGCAATAACGAAATCAATAACAAAGGATTTATTGATAATCACGCTTTCGTTTAACCGTTCATCGATGGATTCGGGTACGTTTTTTTTTATCTTGATTTCTTGATAATACACATGGTAGATGATCCTAAACATAAGATTTATGTTTTGAAATTATGTTTACAAGTGGCTCTGTCTTGGCCTCAACCACTTCCTCAATTGGCTTCATCACCACCACAACCACCATCTATCTCTCTCTCTCTCTCAATTGGGAGCAGCTCTTTTCTCTTTTCTAATTGTTACAACTGATGGAATATCTAGAACTGAGTTGTTTTTTAAGGGTTGGTTTGGGGTGTCCTAAAAAAGTGTACTTTTTGTCTTTTTAGACTAAAAAAGTTGAAAAAAAAATATGGAGGTTTGGATTAACTTTTTGGATTTTTATGAAAAAATGTGTATTAAAAAATTGTATAAAAAAAGTGTGTAAGTGATGATTTGAGAGGGGTGGGGCCCAGCCGTTGAAATGGAAGCCGTGTCTTGGACTTGAAAATTATTGGGTGAGTAGTGAACAAAGCAGTGGACGGTTTTGTTTGGTTTGTGGGGTCATCACGGGTTCCATTTTAATAATCTGAACCGTTCAATGTGTGTAACTCGTCGAACACTACGTACCTTTAAAAAATCACGTTAATCGGATATCGATAGCTATACGATCAATTTTATTTTTTTTTAATCATTAATATAACACCATCTATTTGTTGTACATAACTGATTTGATCATATAGTTATAGATATCCGATCAATGTGATTTTTTGCAGACATATACTACTCGACGATTTCTACATATTGAACGGTTCAGATTATCAAAACGGGACCCGTGATGACTCCCATGAGACGAACAACGGTGTGTGTGAAAATTACACCGAATCATTTTTTGTTTCCTGCACAGCCGCTGCAAACCTGCGCACCATCAATTCAAATGGTACTTTTTTGGGAAAAGAAATTGATTTTTTAATTTTTTTTTTTTGGTGAATAGTGATATCTTTTTGGATTTTGGAATAACTTTTTGACTTTTTAGCTTATACAGATCATGCCAAACCAGGCCTAAATGAGCCAATGAAGAGGAAAAGCACTAAGGCCTCGTTTGGGTACTCAATATAAGTGTACTTATTTCATCTTTTTATCTTTTTTAGGTCACATCAATCAATATCTCCTCTCTACTTTTTTTACACATAATACAAAAAAAGTCAAAAAGTGCACTTATTCTAAACTTTCCAAACTTGGCCTAAATGACCAACACGAATGTCATGTCATGAACCCGGGATTTGGACCCTCTCCAGCACTCCTTTCCTCCAACACCGTCCAGCACTTCAAAGGAGATGGTGACACATGGTTGGAAGAACATCTCACGGAAAGAAACACGCCCACGTTGCAAAAATTAAGGAACTTAATGGACCATCATCGTTTTGTCAAAGAGGACACCATTTTGAAGTAACAAAGCATACTAACGGACGTAGAATTTTCATTTATTTATTTTGCTTTTTTTGTGGTCAAACTATTTTTTTCAGCTGAAAAATAAAAATAAAACAGAGACAGTCTTCTTCTCAACGAAAAAGAACCGTCGGCGTGCATCCTCCAACAGTGGCGGCGGGAAGAACCCTCCACTTATTAGATTCGAAATCACAGGCCAAAATTGAATAATCTTCATTCAATTAAGCCACTGAAATCAACTCAAACACAGCCAATATGACTAATCCAAAAAAAAATTAAAAAAAAAAAAAAAAAAAAAACAAAAACGAAATAGTTGACAGTAACCATGGCCCTTCCTCGTTAAAAACATTTCAAAAACCAAAAAAATAGTTGCTTTGTGCAACTCTGAGAACACAAAACCAGGACACACACAAAGGATAATAATAATAATAATAATAATAATAATAATAATAATAATAATAAAATAAACATGAAATCGTAAGTCCATTAGACTAAAAATTTTAGTCCAACACACTATTAAATTTTCAAAATCCAAAATCTAACAAACTTTTTTTTTTTTTTTTTGTATGAAGCAGTTTCAAAGTAGAAATTTTTCTAAAATAATAAATTCTGACATTTGGAGAGATCTTCGAATGCAATATGATTTAGAGAGAGAAGATCGAAAATCGTCTCTCTTCAATTCAAAGAAGCTGCAGCGGGATGTATGCCTTTCGCCGGCGTTGTTTCTGCTCCGTTCGTTCCTTCTTCGTCAATGGAGATTTGGGGATTTATGGCTGGAGTGAAGTGAGAATAGTAGTAAAATATGATTGTAGGGCCACGCCGTCGTTCGTTAATCTTGGTCGGCGTCGTTGTTACTCCGTTCTTCCCTCTAGTCGTCAATGGAGATTTGAGATGAGTGATCTCTGAGCTTATGAGCCTCCGTTATGTAAGAAACGTTATATGAAAAAAGTTACGTTGAAAAACGACTACGCTCTTGGTATGGCACTCTTAACTCATTTCTCTCTCCACGACGTGCCAACTTCCAACCCGTTGGATTTGTTCTTCGCCATGTGTCACCATCTCCTTTGAAGTGCTGGACAGTGTTGGAGGGAAGGAGTGTTCTAAATTGGCATTATCATTTAATTATTTTTTATCTTTTGTTTTTCATGGATACAGAGTACTTGGGCTGGAGGTTTATTCCTTTCAGGTGTCATGTTCGAATTTTTAAGCTAGTATATGTATATTTTAGGGTCATCGACTGCAGTGTATAAGTCTTATTTTGAAAGGTTTACTCAGACTATAGAAATTTAGGTTAAGTTTGGTTAAATTAAAAAAGTGTATTTATTTTATTTTTTTATTTTTTTTAAGTTATATAAATCAACATCTCTTCTCTACTTTTTTTATACATAATATAAGAAAAGTCAAAAAGTGTACTTATTTAGTCTTCCCAAACTTGGCCTTAATTTGGTATGCGTAAATTGACTCAAAATACCCTACATAACAAACAAAAAAAGAAAGATGAGTAGTACTTGAAAATTAGGACTTATTTTTTTCATTTTTATTATAGGTTAATATCATTGTTATACTAAGGGGTGGTTTGAGATGGTCTAAATAAGTGTACTTTTTGATTTTTTTATAAAATATAGATTAGGTATGAGTTTGGTTTAAAGTGATGTGATAGAGAGGTAATGTGACTTAAATAGAATAGTGACTTTTTAGCCTTTTGACATTTTTAAGTCATGACAAACAAGGCCTAAATTTTTACTTATAAAATTGTAATTGTTTTTAGGAAAAATTTCAAATTAGGATAAAACTTTATACATAGAGATCAACCAAAAATCAAACTCACTGTCACGATCCAAACCTGCCCCTATAGGTTTAGCATCGTAACCGGCCAGTAATCCAGGGATTACCGAAGGCCTATGAACAGATAAGCATAAGATAAGGGGTTGCGGAAGCAATAATACATAATATAGTTGTCCAATGAGCTGTGTTGACTTATATGAAACAGAAAAATTTAAAACTTTATATGCATATTCGATAGTCAACCACACATCATACCCACACACATTACATAATTTTAAGTACAACCAACATAATCAAATCAAGTCTTATATATACAGGACTAATTAAAACTTGAATCCAAGACACTTCGGGAACCTCCACGTGAGGCGCAATGGTTGGCTGACAACAGAAACACAGCCCCTTACAAAAACCTTCGGGCTTGCACTCCAAAATGCTCACCTATATACATATATATACAAACAGTGAGCTAAAGCCCAATGAATAATAACAGAGTAAAGGGTTTTTAATGAATGAGTCCACACGGATTCAGAATCATAATTCAAATACACAGCATATTCATGATTGCTCAAACCATATACGGAATACATAAGTCATGTTTGTACATACACAGTTCATTCATTAGCGCTACAACTCACATGTAAAGCATTAAATATTAAACTTGTCAGTTCCATAAAGGAACCTCCGGCCGGGAACATATAACTTGTCAGTTCCATTAAGGAACCTCCGGACTGGGTATAGCATAACTTGTCAGTTCCATAAAGGAACCTCCGGGCTGGGTATAACATAACTTGTCAGTTCCATAAAGAAACCTCCAGCCGGGCACTTATAACTTGTCAGTTCCACAAAGGAACCTCCGGACTGGGCATAGCATAACTTGTCAGTTCCATAAAGGAACCTCGGTAGGGCACATATAACTTGTCGATCAGAATCGGAACCTCCTCGTAATGAGAGCAGATATCACATAATGATAAGGATGCCACGGTTAACTTCCAGAATCTTGGACAATCATTCATTCTTTTCAAACATATCATAGCATTTCAAAAGATTAATCATTTCCCGTCATAATGTTCAGAAAATATTTAACATTGAACATAACTTTACAAAGTTATTACTCACCGATGATTGATAGCCCTAACTAGATGGTAAGGCGGCACTCCACTTGTTTTGAGGTGCGTGACCTACATGAACACACATACAACATACACACTTGAACATCCCTCAAAATAACGCACAACTTGTTTCGTTTGTTTTTAATGTGTTTCTAACCTTTAATCCTCATTAAGGAGTCTTAAACATGGCTTAGGAATGCCTAGGATGAAATGAGGGTGCAAAAGAATGCCTTAGAAACATTTTCAGAATTTCAGAAAAACAGGGGTCTCGCTCTAGCGAGTCTTTCTTCGCTCGAGCGAGCTTGCCAAAACAAAGGGTTCGCTCGAGCGAGGACTCCTTCGCTTGAGCGGTCTGTAAAAATGCAAAAGTACTGGTTGTTGGTTTTTTACGCGCGATACACGCTTGATGCTCGCTCGAGCGGAGTCCTGGACAAAGGTGGTCGCTCGAGCGAGGAAGCCAAATTCTGAAATTTCCAAATTTGCCTTCCAAGTTCGAACCAAGCATTTACCAACCCAAAACTCAACCTCTTGAGCCCAATTTCTGGAAAAACGATTAAAACTCATAGTACAACAAGTTCCAAAGTTCAATTTGTAAAATTACTGCCCAAGGGTGAGTCAATTTGGTCACAAATTCATTAAATCATTTATTCCAAATCATCTATTCAAAAATCATGTCCTAATTGTCAAATTTAGTTTTAATAAAATTGTTTTCAAGCTCTTTCTATTTTCCTTCAAATCATGAAATTAAAGTCATAAATTCCTTAGGAAATTATTCACATGTATGAAATTGACATCCAAATTACTAGTTTTATATTCCTATAAATTTTCCCACTAATTTCCATAACCATGAGTCTACTTAATTTCTTATTTAATCCATGAGACTAATTTCATAGCTTTTTAAATTCGTGATGCATGTAACTTATTTTATATTTGACACCCAATTTCATCCTAATTTCATGAATTAAATCTCAATATCCAAGTATTATAGGATGATTCTACAAAATCAAACCGAAGATAATTAATTTCCAATTTATTTTCCATAACTACTCATATGCATGTAACCCAATTCAAATTAATTCTTTTAATCTTGAATCTAATTCAATTTTATCACTCTTTTACTAATTTCTCTTAATTTACATGAAATTGAAGTTATATGACTCTTAGGAAAGATTTGCATGTATGGGATTAAGATTAAAACCAACTAATTTTCTATAATCAAAATCAAATCATAATTTAATTCTTGATTTAGCCGAATTTTAGATTTAATCAATTTTCTTCATATCACACCCAAAACCTAATTCACAATCTTAGATGCTCCATAGCACATTTAAATTTTGAATTAAACTCTTTCATTATATTACATGCATGAGTTAGAAATCAAAATTAAATCAATGTCTAATTTCCATAAATTAAACATAACTCCATTTATTCATCATTTTGTTAACTTCTACCATTTACATGAAATTGGACCCAAGTTTAACAAATTTAAGAAATCATGAATCATACCCTTGGCCCTAATTTGATTCTACATGCAAGCCAAATTTATGAAGGATAATGAAAATCAAACTCAACTAATTAATTTCTAAATTAATTTCCAAAATCATGAATCTAATTCTAAAACATCAAAATTCCAACATGCATGTAGAAATAAGGCCCAAATTCAAGTGGGATGTTCAACATCAAACCAAAATAATCAATTTCCATGTTTATTTCCATAACTATGGATCCTGACTTTGTTTCCTTGTTCAAACCCATTTCCTTACAAATTCCATGGAATTGATCTTAAACTCCTCTTAATTTTAAGTGTAATGTAGGAATTCTACAAAAATCAAGTTTGATTTCCATACCTTAAACTTTAATCTTCAAGAGTTTAGATGATTCCCATCTAATTCCCTTGTTTCTCCTAGCTTTTCTTCCC
Organism: Camellia lanceoleosa; assembly: GCA_025200525.1. Classification (NCBI taxonomy): domain Eukaryota; kingdom Viridiplantae; phylum Streptophyta; class Magnoliopsida; order Ericales; family Theaceae; genus Camellia; species Camellia lanceoleosa. Next base: position 137,405,507 of record CM045761.1, on the reverse strand, counting down.
TTATCTTTCCTTCTTCTTGAGCTGAAAATGCTTCATTCTCTCTCTCTCTCTCTCTCTCTCTCTCTCTCTCTCTCTCTCTCGGGTTAGCACAGGACAAGATGAAACCATGCCCTTTTTGTTCACAATTCCTTTTCAACACAAGAGCTCATATACTAATATATCTATGTATAAACCATGTCTTTGCACACTACGTCTTGTGCAGCACACACACACACACACACACAAATCACCACCAGATTGCTCAGTACACCCACCTAAATTTCTGAGTACACCCACACCCACAATTCTAGTTTGTTCCTTAAGGCAATTTATGCTTAGGATAAATTTTAAATTAAGCAATACTTGGTCTAAATAAATATGGATTAACACATGATTAAAGTAATTAATACAAATCATAAGTCCCACATAATTTAAGGGGAACTTACTGATAAGTCCCATGTAACAAGTTCAAAACCCAGCTAATTCCAAAACAAAATACTTGCACCAATTAGTCCAACACATTTTTAATTGTTACCAAAAAATCTTTTTTTTTTTTTTTAAATTTACAGACACTATTCACATCTTACTACCGTCGGACTTCCGTCAAACGGTCGCCGGAGACTCGTCGGAATGTTCAACATCACCGGGAAGTCGTCGGAATGTTTAAAACATGTTATGAAACTGTAAAATTTTACAGTTCTAAAGCATGTTATAAAAGCGCAAAATTTTCTGCTTTTAAACCATGATTAATTCCAACACCAAAAAAATTTCAAAGCGCAAAATTTTACGGTTTTCACTTTGTAACTAAAACTCGAAAATTACTTGTTCAGAATTCAAAAAATTTCTCATTACAAATCTGAGTCATTACAGATCTGTTTCAATGATATTATAAATCCATTTCATCATCAACAACAACAACCATAGATCAATAACTATTCCAAAAAAAATCTGTAAATAGAGAGAGAAAGAGAGACAAATTGACAAAACCATATTCATGGCAGATTCTTACAATTCTGACAAGAAGCTTCAGAGATCTGCTTTGTGGGTACTTCTGAACGCGACCTCATCTAGCTTCTGGTTGATTTCTTCTATCAGAGTCATCCAATAGGTTCGAAGATCGAATTTCGTCAACACTGACGATGATGGTGTCGATGATGAAGAAGAAGAAACAAAGCATCGAATTTTGGAATGCGAAATTGATCTGAAGAACGCATTGTTGATGATGATGAAAAATCTGCAGAAAAATCTTCAGAAAATTTCCAGGTCTGAAGATTTTTTTTTTTGTTGATGTTGATGAACCCATTGTTGATGATGAACACGTAACAAGAGAGGCAAAAACCAGAGAGATAAAGAAAAGGACTTTTTGGTGCACTCAAAAAGTTTTGGGATTAAATGGTCTCCACATGTCCCACATGGGACCTGTGGGTAATTTTCCCATAATTTAATTAGTTTAGTTTGACTTCCGCTAAGGCCCAATTAATTATGTTTAATTTTATCAATCCGAATCAGATTTTTAATCAGACTCCCAAAATACTCCGAATATTAAATTGAATTTATTTTCATTATCAATTTTGATTTCCCAAATCATTTAGGCCTTCAATTTCTGATCAGACTCAAATTTCCATCAATAAACTACATATTCAAATTGGACACATCGTAATTAAATTTAATTTATAATAACCACAATTCTCAATCCTCATGACTTAGTCAACTCCAATTAGGACCTAATTAATCAAATCTCAATTTTACTAAACTGAATCGAATATTTAATTAAACTCCCAAATGGGTCCGTAATTAGAATCAAATTGATCAACTTCTCAATTTTACTCCCTTAAGCCATTTGGACCCTTAATTTCTAATTCCAAAATAACTCTTTAATAGAATCTTATACGAGTCAGATCCCACAAGTCTCATAAATCCCAAATAAATTATAATACTCGGCAATTAAATCTCAAATCCTCTTAATTAATCAAGTACTAATCATCATATGTGATGGGGCCGTTACACTCACCCAACACATCATCATCATGACATATATAGACTTCAGAGAGAGAGAGAAATAGATACACACACACACACATAGAGAGAGAGAAAGAGATACAGATCTATGTATACACACAGAGGATGGCGGGCACCGATGATGGCGGCGCCGGTGATGGCGGTGCCAGTGATGGTCTATTCCCCCTCCCTTTTCTTGCTTCTTGTTTCCTCTTTCTTCTCTCTTCCTCTTTTCTCTTCATTCTCTCTCTCTTCCTCCATCTCTCTAATCGTTTTGGATTCGGGCCACTCGAGTCACGAAAATTTCGAGCTCCGAAGTACTTTTGTAATTTTTTAAAATTATCTCTAGGTTAATTTTCCCTTGTTTTTAAATGACCCAAAAGAAGGGAAAAAGCACTAAATGACCAACACGTGTCATGAACAGATCTTTTCTGTGACTCTAATTTATCTTAATCAAATTAAAATTTCATATATAGATACTTTCTTTGGATCTTACTTTAATCCGTAATGTAATAATATCAAATATTGCAAATTAGTGGGATAATAAAATAATATTTGTATTTTTATAATTGTGAAAATATCTAGTAGTATATATAGTGCAAGTTCTTTCCGTGTTTGATGCAAATCTTTCCTCTATGTCATAATTGTACCAAAAAAGAATTTTATCTACAATATAATTATTTTTTTACTGTACCGCTGATTTTTAATTTCCCGCCATCCATACCCTTGTTGAGCCTCAAAGCCCACAAGGTGTGCATTAACATATTTATTAGAATGTGCAGTACTTGGTAGCTTCTAACTAATAAGATTATTAGTTGGCTCAACCAATGGACTTGTTGGTCTTTTGGTGAAGAGTCCATGTAGACAATTTGTGATCAAAAGTTTGATTAATATTGTGTTTGGATTAAAAATTTGTGAAAAGAAAAGAAAAGTGATCACAAAAGTGAACAAAATTTAGCTTGTATATTTGATTCATTTTGTCTTTTATTTTTTCTTTGCCTCCACAGATTTTTTCTCAATTTTTTGTTCCAAACTCATCCTAAATCTATTCTATAAATTGATGTATGTCTTCTTCTTCTTCTTCTTCTTCTTCTTCTTCTTCTTCTTCTTCTATTTATTTATTTGTGATCTTTTTTGTAAGATTGTTGAGTTTTGCGTAAGCTTGTTATAATGTATTGTAATTGAATGCGATACAATTTAATCAGGAACATATCTAGAATTACTATTATGAGAGTACAAAAATATGTTTGAAAATGCAAACTCTTATAATTTTAAATTATTTAAAATTTTCTAATATAATATATAATATTTTCCAATTTTTGGGGTTTGGTCACCCCCACCCACACTTCCCTCTATTCATCCTTGAATTTAATATGAATTTATGAAATTTGTAGATATGGCCTTTTTTTTTTCTTTTTTTTCTTTTTCTATAAAAATAAAAAATAAAAATTGAAGAGTTGACTATTAGTCCTAATGTCATGTTGTCGTTATCCCTTATTTTGTTGGCATAGTATAATGAATATGTATTCTTATGATTGAATATGTTGTTTTTTTGGAAGAATTACATACAGGCGGAAGAAAGAGAAAAAAATAATCAATTTATGGGGTACAAGTGACACTTACATCCCCACAGCTTTTTATTTACACCCCACCACAAACACACTTGTATTCCTTATGTATTGGTAATTTTTTTTCTCCCTCCTCCCACCTTCACGTAGTTCTCCTTCATATTTTGGAAACGGGAATCTTAATTGTGATGAGATTTAATTTTTTTATTTTCACGGATGTGCTATAATTCTTATCAAATAAATTATTTCCAATTGGTTATTTAAAGATGAAAGGTCCAGTTGGAGGAACTTGAAATCTAACTAAAAAAAGTATTTTCAAATGGAATTTCATATCTTGAACAAGAAAAATGTTTGTTTACGCAATCGATAGTGTGTAAACAAAATATTTTGTGATTGATGAAAAGAGGCTAAATATAAATGGAGCGGGTTAAAGTTATTGGGCTGGTCCAACTCATCAAGCTCAAATTCGATTGGCCAAACACCGACATGGGCTAGCCACATCGAGTCCATATCCTCATAGATCATCCCCCAAGTCCTTGAGCACTTGGACCAAACTTGTCATAACAAGGCCAACTCAGACAAAGGCCTGAAATGAGCCGAACCCATAAACCGAACTATATAAGCCGAATCCATAAGCAGAACTACATGGGCTGAGCCCATTAGTAGAACCAATGTGGACCGAGCTCACACGAAGTCATCCACATAGGCCCAGTCCATCTCTACAACAACTTCATAGAAAATCGAACAAGGTTGGGTCGAGGAACCGAGCAGACCAAGTGGAGGCCTTCAGTGTTAGGCATCTAAGCTGTTCGCATGCATCAAGTGCCACCTCAGCTGGTCCTTCTAAGAATTAAGGAAACTATTAAGAGAAGGAATGTGCAATGATGTATATAGGGTTCAAGTAAGCATGTGCAAGCATTGATGACCAGTTCAGTGATCCCCCACCTGAGATATGATAGAGAGTACCAAGAGATACCAAAGCTCCCTCACTTTCACCTTGAAAAGCAAGTCAAGTCATCTATATAAAGAACACACCAATCTCATTGCAAAGTGATTCCCGACTATCACACATACATACACTCTCCCTTTCCATCTCTACACCTAGAGAGGCTTCATCTTTTTCTCCGACTCCTGACTTTCACGCCAGAGGGGTTTCTAGCCAACCCTAGCCGAGTAGCTCTCACGGTTCTCTCATTTTACAGGCCCCTCGGCTCCTAGTTCGTCTAGTTTTGTCATGATCCAAACCCACCCCCATATATTTAGGATGTAACCGGCCAGTAATCCCGGATTACTTGGCCTCAAAGACAAAATTTATAATACATCGAGCTGTGCATACATTCAATGAACATAAACATATATGTTATATCTCACGTCATATCATAATATTTACAAATATCATCTTATAGATCCAAGGAAAATTATTTGGTACCCAAGCATCACATACCAAAAACTAATCATAAATCACCATGCTCTCTACCGTTCCTCTCTCTATCCCCCAACCAAATCAGGAGTTCTACCTCCAATCACAACTAGTAAGCACCACGTGATCGTGCCATTGCAACACAGAACAACTTCTCCCAGTTGGATTAGACCTAGGTCCATGTTTAAAGAGCAATGATACATCCCTCTAATTTTGGAGCTCTAATGATGTGATAGGGAATAAAAAAAAATTAAATCAAGGCTAAGACATCACATCACAATAGGGTCTACTCTCATTAGAGCTCATTTATTAAAGCTCCCAATCATTTTTCATGTTTAAATTGCCTGTTAAACAAACTCTCCAGCTAATTCTTTAAATTTACAAAGATGTCAAATTTATTGTAAAAAATTACTATGTGATAATTTACATTTTAAAATTAAAATTTTCAAAAAAAACTAACAAGTCTTCTTAATGTGTCAAATTGATTGTTTTATTATATTTTATTTTATGAAATAAACAAAGGAGTTTTTTTTCTAGTAAATTTCATTGTTAAGACTTATATTCCATCTAACCTATATTCTTTTTTAGTATTCCATTAGGTTCCATTTGGTGTAATATGACTAAATCACCCTTCTAACTTTATTTGCTTATTTCTATTTTGAAATTAATACCAATAAAAAAAATAACATCAATTTCTCATTCCATCGAGAAAATCTCTTATTTATTCCATGGAGAAAATATTTCATCATTCTAGAGAAAACCTTCTCATTAGAGGGAGAAAATGTGTCCTTTATTCTATGGAGAAAATCTCTACTTCATTCTAGAGGAAAAAATTGTTGGGTATACTTCCTTATTAGAGTATGAAACCCAATTGATTTATTAAAGAATTTAGTTTGGTTTGGTGTTGGTCATAATATATTTTAAATATATCATACCTAACTTTTGGAAGTCCAATGGTAATAACTAGGGCTTTGATAAAAAGCCCAAGAATCAACAACATATTTATATATATTGTTTCTTCCGAACGTCACTACAAGAAAAAACATATTTGGCGACTAAATTTTTAGTCACCAGAAGTCAATTTTTAGTTGTCAAAAGTCGGTTTTTAAGTTTCCCCGACTAAATTTTTTAGTCGCCGGTTTGGTCTCCGAAAGACGGTCGGGAAAGGTATTGGCGACTAAAAAACTTTTAGTCGCCAAAAAACAAGTCTTTAACAACCAAAACTTTGGTCGCCAATAGTTAATTATATTTTTTAAATTATACATTTACCGACCAATGTTTTAGTCGCCAATAGTCAATTATATTTTTTTAAATTATACATTTACCGACCAATGTTTTAGTCACCAATATTCAAGGAATCGGCGACCAAACCTTTTAGTCGCCAAAAGCTCATTCGTGAAAAAAAAAAAAAAAAAAAAAAAAAAAAAAAAAAAATTGCACTCACTAGCTGCTCATCTGCTTTTGTGGAGATCCAAACCATCAACCTCTCATACTATAAACCTTATACAACACACTCTTTCCACTACACCTCTATAACACCATATGATTATGTATGGAACATATATTATTTATATAGTACATAGATCCGTATTAATATAAAAGTATATATATAAAGATAATTATTTTTTATTGAACATAATTTATGTAAAAATAAATTATTTACTAGAAAAAAAGAAAGACCACTTTTGGCGACTAAACATAATTTTAGTCGCCAATTTTATACTTTTGGCTAGTAACTATTTTTTAGTCATTAAAAAATTTAATTCCCGCGCTAAAATTACCACTTTTGGCGACTAAACTTCTTTTTAGTCGCCAAAAAGCCTCACTTTTGGCTACTAAATTATTTTTAGTCGCCAAAAAGCCTCACTTTTGGCTACTAAATTATTTTTAGTCGCCAAAAAGCCTTACTTTTGACTACAAAAATTTTTTTAGTTGGTAAAAGCCTCACTTTTGGCGACCAAACATCTTTTTAGTCGCCCAATGCCTCACTTTTGACTACTAATTTTTTTTTAGTCGTCAAAAAGCCTTACTTTTGGCTATTAAAATTTTTTTAGTCGGTAAAAGCCATATATCGGCGACCAAATAGATTTTTAGTCGCCAAAACCTATACTTTTGGCTACTAAATTTTTTTAGTCGCCAAAAATTTTTATTTTTGGCTACTAATACTTTTTTAGTTGCCAAAACCTATATTTTCAGTGACCAAAGGTGCTTTTTTAGTCACCAAAGATGCTTTTTCTTGTAGTGTGTGTAGCCACTGATTGATTATTCTTGAGTGTTGCATCCATGATTATCAATTGGGTGAGTTAGTGCCTTTGTTCTTTGTATCAAAAAGTCAAATCGTGCTGTGGTTGTTTTTGCATTTGGCGGTTGCTATGCACATTGTTGTGTGCGTGTGAATTGATTTGGGTATATTATTTTGGGTCTTCTACGACTCTATTTTGAAGACTTTGATTCATCTATTTAGTAAGGTCTTTCCTCTTGTTTATTTGTGATTATTTGGAATTTACCTAAGGGTGGTTTGTGAAACCATTCATGTCTCGTTTGTAATCATTTGGAAACATTTTGGTTGATAATGGAATCGGATTTCAATTTCATGGACATACCTCATATTGAGGGAACCACGTAAAATTCTTGTGTTGCTATTGATTTAATTTTTCAACATTAGTTTTTATTCCCATTGATTGATTTACTTGTGGGAAATCATATATTTTCCCTAACAACTAGTATAAAAGCTTACGGTTTATTTGGGTTTATTTATTTGTGTAATGGAGGAGAATGTGGGTCATATGTCTAGTTTCAATGGAAGCAATTAGGTAACTTGGAAAACTAAAATAGATGACCTATTATTTTGTAAAGATTTGTATGGGTCTATTGAAGGTGATAGTGGCAAACCTGATGATATAAAAGATGATGAATGGAAGAGGCTTAATCAAAAAGTCGGTGGTGTTATCTGTTAATGGATTGATGACAGTGTGTTTCATCATGTTACTACTGAAATTTCAGCACATAATTTATGAAAAAAAATTAGAAGGTCTTTATGACAGGAAATCAGCCACAAATAAAACTTTTCTGTTTCGAAAGTTGGTTAATTTAAAATATAAAGATGACAACCCCATTCCGGAACATTTAAATGAAATAAAGAGTATTGTTAACCAATTTGTTTCTATGAAAATTATTTTTGATGATGAGTTACATGCTTTGATGCTACTTAGTTCTTTTCCCGAAAGTTGGGAGACTTTAGTTGTGACGGTTAGTAATTCGGTGCCCGATGGAGTTGTCACAGCCAAGTCACTAGTAGCTTATTGAATGAAAAAATTAGAAAAAAATTAGTGGGTTCCTCTCATTCAGAAGCATTTGTTGTGAGAGGTCGAAGCAAAACAAAGTAAATGAGTAAGACTCCTTATGGTCATGATCAAAGCTGTGACAAATCAAGAGATGGTTCTTTCAAAGAAAGACATTGAGTGTCATTATTGCCATGAGAAAGGGCACATGAAGCGGGAATGCCAAAAGCTCAAGAACAAGGAGAAAATGCATGACAAAAGTGTGGATAAGAAGTAAAAAGACACAACGACGATTACTACCGATGATCTCATGATCGTTTGTGAAAATGATTGTATTAATTTTGTGGGCTAAGAGAACAATTGGGTGATTGATTCTGGTGTTTCTTTTCATGTGACTTCTTGAGTTGATCTTTTCACCACCTATACCAAAACAGATTATGGTTGTGTTCGAATGGGTAATGAAGGTTTGTCCAAAATTATTGGCATGGGTGATGTTTGCTTGGAAACAAATTTAGGCTGCAAGTTGTTGCTTAAAGATGTGAGGCATGTTCCCGACATTCGCCTCAATTTGATCTCTACTGGAAAGTTAGATGGTGAAGGCTACAACAACAAATTTGGTGATGGAATATGGAAGCTCACAAAGGGTTCTTTGGTGGTGGCTAAATGCAAGAAGACACATACAATTTATTCGATGCAAGGAAAAATTTGTAAAGGTGTTATTAATGCACTTGAAGATGATACTTCTACCGAATTGTGGCGCAAGCGACTTGGGCACATGAGTGAAAAGGGTCTACAAGTTTTTTTCAAGAAAGAGCTTCTACCCGGTTTGAAAGTTACACATCTTAAAACTTGTATTCATTGTTTGGCGGGTAAACAACATAGAGTTTCTTTTCATAAAAATGTTGCTTCTAGAAAAGAAAATGTTTTGGAGCTGATTCATTTGGATGTTTGTGGTTATTTGAAAGTTAGAACACATAGTAGCGCACTTTATTTTGTTACTTTCATTGATGATTATTCAAGAAAAGTTTGGTCTTTTATACTAAAAATGAAAGATCAAGTTGTAGAAGTATTTAAGCATTTTCAAGCCATGATTGAAAGAGAAACAAGACAGAATTTGAAGTGCATCAAAACAGACAATAGTGTTGAATACATTAGGCCATTTGATGAGTATTGTCTTAGCCAAGGTATTCGGCACCAAAAAACAGTTAAGAAGACTCCTCAACAAAATGGTGTTGCCGAGAGGATGAACCGCACCATTGTGAAAAGAACAAGGTGCCTGCTTTCACATGCTAAATTACCAAGATCCTTTTGGGGTGAGACAATAAGGACAGCGATTAACGTGATTAATTTGTTTCCTTCTTATCCTTTGAATAGTGATGTCTCTAAAAGAATTTGGATCGGCAAAGATGTGTCTTATGAGCACTTGAAAGTGTTTGGTTGCCGAGCTTTTGTTCACATTCCAAAGGATGAGAGGTCTAAGCTTGATAGCAAGTCAAGACTATGCATTTTTCTTGGGTATGGGCGTGATGAGTTTGGTTATAGATTGTGGGATCCGGTCGACAAGAAAGTCATTCGAAACTGTGATGTTGTGTTTCTTGAAGACCAAACAATTGAAGACTTTGGCAAAGGTGATCAATCGGAGCTAAAAACTAGTGATCTCATTGACATGGATCCATCTCCTTCATCTTCAGTTAATGATGAAAATGGAGGAGATGTGCAACCACCTATTGAAAATGTGGTGGATGATGCTAATCCTAATGAAGTTGAGCCAGAAATTGAAGAAGAGCATCCAACTCAAAAACCGCCACCACAACTTGAGTTGAGAAAATCTACAAGGGACCAACAACCTTCAAGAAAATATCCTTCCAATTAATTTGTGTTAATTTTCAATCAAGGAGAGCCTGAGAGCTACTAAGAACCAATTGAGCATGCAAAGAAAAATGATTGGAACAAGGCCATGGAAGAAGAGATGAATTCATTACTTGAAAATCACACTTATGATTTAGTGAAGTTGCCTGAAGGGAGGAAAACTCTGAAAAATAAGTGGGTCTTCAAATTAAAGAATGATGGCAATAATCTGAGGTATAAAGCACGTCTTGTTGTGAAAGGCTTTGGGCAAGAGAAAGGTATTGACTTTGATGAGATTTTCTCGCCGGTTGTGAAGATGTCTTCTATTCGGGTTGTACTTGGCATGGCCGCTAGTATGAACCTTGAAGTTGAACAACTTGATGTGAAGATTACATTTCTTCATGTTGATTTTGAAGAAGAAATTTACATGGAGCAACTAGAGGGTTTTGTGGAAAAAGGGAAAGAGAAATTTGTTTGCAAATTGAAAAAAAAATATGTATGGCCTCAAGTAAGTCTCTTGGCAATGGTACAAAAAATTTGACTCTTTCATGATGAATAATTGTTTTTTTAAAACCACTTCGGACCATTGTGTGTTTGTGAAAAAAATTTCGGATGGCAAATTTATTATTCTTTTGTTTTATGTTGATGACATATTAATTATGGGTTAAGATTTTACTATGATTAATAAATTGAAATTGGAGTTGAGAAAGTCTTTTGCTATGAAAGATTTGGGGTCGGCAAAATAAATACTTGGTATGAAAATTGTTCGTGATCGCAAAAGGGGGCTGATTTGGTTGTCTCAAGAAAGCTACATTGAAAAAGTTCTTGAGAGGTTCAACATGGATAAAGCAAAGTCGGTTGGTTGTCCACTTGCGGGTCACTTCAAGCTTAGTTTGAATCAATGTCCTACAAGTGAGAAAGACAAGGAAGAGATGTTAAAAATTCCTTATGTTTCAGCGGTTGGTTCTTTGATGTACGCCATGGTTTGTTCAAAGCCGAATATTACTCACTCCGTTGGTGTGGTGAGTTGTTTTCTCTCTAATCTGGGTAAAGAACATTGGCCAGTGGTAAAATGGATTCTAAGATATCTTCGAGGGACTTCGAAGATGTATTTGTGTTTTGGGGATATTAAGCTGATGCTTGATGGGTTCACAGATTCTGACATGGCCGGTAATGTTGATTCTAGAAAATCTACTTCGAGGTATTTGATGACATTTGTAGGGAGAGCTATGGCATGGCAATCTAAATTACAAAAATGTATTGCTCCCTCAACTAGCGAAGCTAAATTTATTACTATTATAGAAGCTCGCAAAGAAGAGTTATGGTTGAAGAAATTTTTGCAAGAGTTGGATATGTGCTTTATTGTGATAGTCAAAGTGCTATTTACTTGAGTAAAAATTCTACTTTTCATAGATTCGTGATGTGTTAGATTCAGAATTGTTACAACTCGAAAAGGTTCACATAGATAATAATATTTCGGATATATTGACAAAGACTTTGTCAATGACAAACATTTGAAGTGTCGAACTTTGGCGGGTATGGTTGATGTCTCCACCTAAGTCGGTAGGGGGAGAATTGTTAGGTATACCTCCTTGTTGGAGTATGGGACCCAATTGGTTTATTAAAGAACTAGCGTATGCCCGTGCCTGAAGGCATGGTACAATTAATTATGAGATTAAAATATAAATCAAAATCATAGAGGAATGTATTCAAATTTTTTGTTTTTTGTTTTTTGTTTTTTATTTTTTTTATTTTTTTTTTCAAAGAGTAGGTAATGAATTCACAAGAAGGAGAAAAATTCCTAAATGAAGACATGAAACTTAAATGAAACACCAATTTATTAGTAACCCAAATAAATTTCAAGAACCTCCATGACTCCCAAAATGATGTAAACCAATCATATATTTTTATTTTTTTCTTTCCTTCCTAGACCAATCATAGGTGAGTTGGAGTTATAAAGTTGTATTTTTTTAAGAATATGTAGCATTTTTTATATTTTTAATAAAAAAAAATCTTCCCAAGATAAATTGCACTTCCCCAAATTGCAATCTCTCAATTTTCTCACCCACTCTCTCTTCTCTTCTCTATTACCTCCGTCTTTCTCCCCCAAAGACTGTAAAACATTAATCTTCTCAATTATCTCTCTCTCTCACCAACTGATATCCCCTCGTTCTTCTCTTTTCTCAAACGAAGACTCTCTTTTCATTCTCAGAAAGCTAAATATATATATATATATAGCCCAAATTTCACTTTCTTTACTATTTCCCCCACTTTCTTACCAACCAAACAGGACATAATTTTTTTGGGTACAAACTACTAATTCATGGGCTGATAAAAATATGATGAAATTACAGATTTATGGGCTGATTTATGGTGGAATACTTGACATATTTATGGGATGAAAGTTTAAAAATCTGATGAAAGTTCAAATATTTAAACTGATAAAAAAAATCTAAAACTAACCCAACACATTGAAAAATAATGGAAAGTTTGAAAGATTTAAAATCTAAAATCTTATGGAAGTTTAAGTATTCATGGGATGAAAGTGTTCATGGCAGAAATTTTATCAGATAAAAGTTTCTGCACGAAGTGCAGCAAGGAAAAAACCCAAGTAAAACTATCAAGTATTCCACAAATGGCATAGAAAACCTAAATAAAACTAACCCAACACATTGAAAATACAATGGAACACAGCCATCATTAAATGCACAACCAATTTCCCCCACTTTCTTTCCAACCAAATAGGATATAATTTTTTTGGTACAAACTATTGATTTATGGGTTGATAAAAATATGATGAAACTACTGATTTATGGGCCGATTTATGGTGGAATTTCGACATATTTATGGGATGAAAGTTTAAAAATCTGATGAACTTTTAAATATTTGAACTGATAAAGAAACCTAAAACTAACCCAACACATTGAAAAAACAATAGGTTGTTTGAAAAATCTAAAATCTAAAATCCGATGGAAGTTTAAGTATTCATGGGATGAAAGTATTCATGGCAGAATCTTTTATTCAATTTGGTCTGATTTTGATAACAAAAATACAACAATAATTTCATGGCTTTTCATAGATATCCATAGAAAGCAAAATAAGAGAGAGACATAGAGAGAGCATATCATTTCTGCTCACAAATTCATATGTTTATAGTTTCATATATCTATACACATTTCTAGGAGAGATAGAGAGAGTAAACTCACGGGGATGTGCCGGAAAGCGCCGAAGTCGGAAAACTTGTTCCCTGGGGTGATGTCTCAAGCGAAACGACTTCGAATTTCTATAGATTTCTACGAATAAAACCCATCAAATACATTTCAAATTTCAGAAATCAAAACACATCAAACCCCAACAAATTAAAATAGTTTACACCAAAATCATTAACTTTAAAGCAAAACCTGGAGAGTATCTGTGTATTTTTTCCTAATGTAAGAGTTTAGGTTATTCCTACACTCTTTTAACTCATTGAGGGTGTTGTTCAATGGAAACCCAAAAAAAGAAATGAAAGACATGTATTTCATAGAAAAGAAAAGTTACATTATTAATTGGAACATGATTAAACAACGTTATAATGGATAAGAATTTTTTAAGATTGTAAACCGACACATAATTAAATTCAAAAAGCAATTAAAGTTTACTTTGTGTTTAATATTCATTTTTGGATGAATATGTTGCTTTGAGTTCCCATCAAGAAAACAAACCAATTGGAAACATTGTTAATTATAAAGGTTAAAAAAATACAAAATAAATATAAATGATAAAAATAAAAATAAAAAAACAATATAATATTTTGATTCAGATCCAAAAATATACATGACCCCCTAGCCAAAAAATTCAAATCAAATTAAATAAAACCTCCAACGAAGCTCAATAATTAAATCATGAATTTACCATTATAACTATAACTCATGCCTCAATCTGGAAGAGTTCACACTGGTAAATAAAAAAATTACAAACTTCAATCAATGTGAATTTTTCCAAAGAAAATGAGCATCAAAACTAACATCCTAAAAAGCAATATATTAAGGACATGGAAAGAATTTCAAAACAACAAATATGAAGGTCGAAAGAGCTTAACAATTCAATAAATCCTAGTTCTGCTACATCAATGGAAAGAGTGTCTCGACTCCATACGATATAATATTAACACCTAAGCTCAATCTTGTTCAGTCAGTCAATTTTATTTATTTTATTTACTTTTAACAAAAAAAATAAAACAAAGAAGACCATGAATTACTCTACTTAAGAAAATAACATAACATCAACACAAAGATAAATAATTACATGCTTAGAATCAAACCATGACAAAATTGGACTTTCAGCATGTTTAACTAATAAAGATAAAAACACATTAGCATGTTTTGTAGACCAAAAGAGAAATAGTTGTATAACCTAATCAGCATAATCCACAAATCTAAAAGTAAATATTTGAAATCCAATACACAAACTAAAGGAAAAAAGAAAAAGAAGAAAAAAAAATCTCCCTTAAATTAGCAAAAACTTTAGTATTTCCTGGGGATCAGTTAGTGCCCTGTTGATTTCTTATAATTTATTTTTTCAAACTCTTGCCAGACCTTTAATTCCACAACACAGTTCAGATTCCATAAAAAAAATAAAAAATAAAAAATAAAAAAATAGGAGTATGATGCTTTATCGATCATGACTCATATCAACTTATAACTTTTGCGTATATCACTTGCATAAGATAATGAAATTTTACAATGTTTTCTTGGCTACATAATACTACTATTAAGGGAAATTATCTCTGGCAATCTCAATTTGGAGTTCAGCCTCCATGTCATGTACTTCTCAAAGCAGTTTTTAGTTTTTCCACATAAAAACAATTTACAAAGTATATGGAGCTCAACTGTTCATAAACTTCAGGGTGTGAAAAATTAGGGCTTTCTGCTATATGAGAACAATAGTTAGATTAAGTAAAATCATGCGAATGCAGTTAAAAATCTTGATCAAACTGAAGCATGTATATAAATAAATGTGTTTACCCTTCGCAATGTTGCATGAGGCTAAGATGGTAGCTGTGCGATGGTTGAGATGGGGAGTGGGGTTGCTACAATTGTTACGATCAAGATGTCGACAAAGGGTCGCTAAGGAGGGAGGAGCAAAGATGGTTGTGAGAAATGTGGCAGCCTGCGAAAAGGAAGAGGCAAAGCTGCTACTGTGGTCATGGTGGAGAAATCTATGTACATCAGACAAACCAGACAAAGAACTGATTGAAGACAGAGAAAGGGAAAATTGGAAACCACAACTAGAAAATTGGAAACCAGGTCATATATATAGATTGATTCAAAAATTGGCCCTAAAAATGAAGCCTCAAAGAACTGAAGAACTGAAGAAATAAAATAACTCTCATATTGGGAGGGTAGGAGCCGAGGGAGGGTGGACAGTCACGGAGCTTGATGTTGATCAATGGCGAGACCACCGTTTCTGTTGCAGAGAAAAGGAAAAATTGGAAACCACAACCAGAATATAAAATTATTAAATTAAAATGTAATTTATTAAATTCATTTGCCCAATGAGGCATGGATCTTGTTCGACAACTGCCTCAAGCGACTGGACAAAGGAAGTTCCTGCAAGTGGCAACAGATTACTTCCCCAAGTGGGTAGAAGCTGAACCCTTTGCAAAGATTCGGGACATTGATGTAAAGAACTTCATCACCAGGTTTGGGATCCCAAGGGTGATAATAGCAGACAATGGTACGCAGTTTGATAGTAAGCTAATCAAGAGCTTCTGTGCAAAGTACAAAATCAAGAACTACTATTCCACTCCAAGCTTCCCTCAAAGCAATGGAAAAGCAGAAGCATCCAACAAAACTATCTTGGATGGGATTAAGAAGAGGCTAGAAGCAGCAAAAGGGAAGTGGATGGAAGAGTTGCCCAATGTACTTTGGGCATATTGGACTACGCCGAGAAGATCAACTGGGGAATCCCCATTTGCCATGGCTTATGTCACAGAGGTAGTAATTCCATTAGAATTCGGCATCTCAGGGATCAGAATCCAGGGGGTGGAGAATGGGACTAATGATGCATTTTTAGCCTAAGATCTGGACCTACTGGAAGAAAGAAGAGAAACAGCAGCAATTCAGCTGGGGGCATACCAGTAGCAGCTTGCTAGGGCTTACAATATAATGGTCAACCCACGAGAGTTTTAAATTGGTAACCTCGTCCTGAGAAAGGTCGTCGGCAATAAGAAGGATCTCAGAAAGGGCAAGCTTGGCCCAAATTGGGAGGGACCTTATAGAATCATTTCGGTCCTGGGCAATGGGGCATATCGGCTTGAAGACAGTGAAGGCAAAGAGTTGCCAAGACCCTGGCCGAAGTAAATAATAATAAAAATTTTAGCTCGATTCTTAATTTCAAACTTGTGTAAAATGATTGACCAGTCCCTTGGCGATGTTTCTTATCAAAACATGACTTATTATATGGCAAAGTTGAATTATACTTGCATATAATAGAGTTGAACTAAGTTGGCGATATTTCTGATTGAAACATGACGAATAACTTAAACTTATTATATGGCAGGGTTGAATTATACTTGCATATAATAGAGTTGAACTATGTTGGCAATGTTTTTGATTGAAACATGACGAATAACTTAGACTTATTATATGGCAGAGTTGAATTATACTTGCATATAATAGAGTTAAACTAAGTTGGCGATGTTTCTGATTGAAACATGACAAATGACTTAGACTTATTATATGGCAAAGTTGAATTATACTTGCATATAATAGAGTTGAACTAAGTTGGCGATGTTTTTGATTGAAACATGACGAATAACTTAGACTCATTATATGGCAGAGGTGAAATTATACTTATATATAATGGAGTTGAACTAAGTTTTAATTAACCTAGACTTGTCATATTGGCAGAAACTAAGTGCATTTGAGTAAGATTAACCGAGGAACCAAGGTTGAGAACCTCGGCTAGTCTCTGTTTGAATTTAACTTCGATAACAAGATCATAGGCACATGCTTAATACGAACATAATTGAAACTCAAGTTCACATTAGGGGGCAGAGAGCTGGAGAATGATGCTTGGGAGTTGGAATTTACAAACTAAAGTTGGCTTAACACTTGTTGAAATTTTCAAAAAAATTTACAAGTTACGTTAAGCCAAGGTCATATTGAAAGAAGTTTCTACGTACTTGCCGAGATTACTAGGTTGCCAAAACTTGGAAAATATGGAAGACTGAAGTCTTGATAGAAGACAATAAGTAAAGTGGCAAGTTTTAGATAACACTTGTGAAAATATTTTTTACAAATGTTTTTAAGTGTTACGACAAGGCCGAGATAAACAAGCCGGAAGTTATGTCTGAGGTATTCTACTCCGAGGAGACTACACAGCTAAAAGCATAAAACTGAAGACATGCAAAATATTCTAAGTATGGAAACAGTAAAGCATACAAACATACAAAACACTTGGAAAAAGAAGCTATACTTGCATTCAAAAGAAGAAAAAAGGCACTTTGGCCTACAGAGGGATTACTTGTTCAGATTACAAAAGTGGCACGTCGGCCAAATATGAAAACTAAAAACATTGTTCAGAAAAGTACTAAGTACAGAGAAAAAGCTTATAGTCAGACTACTTGGCGTCGGTGGCAGGCTATGTCTCAGTCCTAAAAGACAACTGGGAAATCTTTTCGGCAGCCTTCTCAGCCTCGAGCTCGGTGTTGATCTCTTATAGAGTTTGATTAAGGCTTTTCTGGACGATTGGCACCTCGGATGTTGTCTTCTTGCGAGAGGCACCTTTTGAAACCAAGTCCTCCTCATCTTGAGTCAAGTCTAGGACTTGCTCATTCAGAGTTGGGGACTTGGCCCTAGCAGGAACTTTAGCATCAGCCACCTCGACCTCTTCGTCTCCATTTTCCTCTCCATCTTCTTTTTCTTCTTCTTCTTCTCCCCCAGCCTTAGCCTCAGATTGGCTTGAAGTAGGAGAGAACAACAACGCAAGTTGGTCTTCGTCTTTGAACGGAGAGTCCTCGGGAACAGCCAACTCCTTCAGAGCAGCCATCCAACCAAGGGTGTAACCCTTGTTGCATGCCTGTCTGACTTGTTTCTTGTATTCTTCGCGGACATTGGCTGCCCCCTTAGCATAAGCCTTTTTGTTCGCCGCTTTGATCTCGGCGTCTTTTGTGGCCAAAGCAGCTCAGAGCTCGGCCTAGGCTTCGGTGGTTTTTGTTTCGACCTCTTTTTTCTCCGTCTTGAGAATCTCAGCAACAGCCTCTGCAGCACCGGCCTTTTCTTCGGCTTCATCTTAGGCTTGCTTAGCTGCTTTGGCCTGATCTATCAAGGCTTTCATCTTGGCCTCAACCTTGTTTAGGGACTTGAGCAAACCAGCAGCCTCCTTGGTCTTGTGGACCAGCGCCTTCTTTATCTCCTCTGCTTCCATTGCAAAGTAGTGGGCGTGCTGGATTGCCTAAAAGAAATGCAAAGAACAAAGTTAGTAAATTCATTAAGTATGAAAACAGAGAGTGGAGAGTACCAAGTGTTAGGGGTTTACCAGTATAGAATGTTGTACCATAAGAGCAAAATTTTTGTATTCATTGACTTCGGCCATTCAGTTGAGGTCATTAGAGATGAGCAAAACAGTAGAGAGAGCGACACCGACTTCAATGTCAGTAGCACGATCACCGACTCTGACTGGCTTGTCCTCAATTGTGATTGATGGGGCCCAAGGGTCATCAGGTCTTCGTGGACTCGAGGTGGTTGCTAAATCAAATCTCAGCTTCTTTGACCGAGTACTTTTAGAAGGGTCAACCTCAGCGGGCTTCATCTTGGCTACGGAGCTTATTTTATCAACCTCAGTGAGTTTCGAGATTGAAATGGTGTCTTTAGACTCAACCTGGGTGAAAAAGGCTTTTGCCTTGGCCCTCTTTACATTTTTTGGTTTCGGTTTGGGCTGGGACTGTGATGGTGAAGATTGAACTATGACAACATTGGGAATATCGGTTAGAAGGTCTTCAGCAACAGCCTTTTTTCGCCCCATCTTGTCAGCGGCGATGGCGATAGTGACTTTAGTGCCGAAGTAGATAGCCGGAAGTGCAGTCGGTGGGTTGGCTGGATCATAAGCTGACTCCTCTGTACTTTGGCATCTTCGACTACAAGTTCTGCCTGCGGGGGCGAGCAGTAGAGCTCGATGTCGGCGTTGGCGCTGAGAGGGTGGAATCAATTGTGGAGCAGAAGTTGATGGCTGCTTTGCTGGGTTAGATGTTGAGGCCTAATCAGGCCTTGGTGATGAAGTAGTTGGTGGAGTTATTGCAGAAAGTGGGGACTTACTCTTTTTAGGGACGTCGGAAAGGATGGATTTGTAAATGGGAATGTAGTTCAACAATCGAGGAGTCTTGCACTGATTAACAGGCAAGTCCAGCGGCCTATTGAAGTCTTTGCTGAGGAAGAATGTCTTGCGAAAGTCTTTGGGTGGCTGGGGAAGGACTGTAAGTAAAAAATGGACATTAGAACATATAAAAGTATCAAAATAATAAAGACTGGACAGCAAGTAAAGTGACACTTGGCTCTTACCATTTCCCTCTTTGAATACAGTTCGGCTTAAGGGATAGAGGTGAAGGTCGTTATCTAGTGGGAACTCCCAGTTGCTCGAGACGATGAAATAATCGTCTCCAGCCCCCTTGTTGGAGTCTAGGAGGTCGGCGATGAGTTTGTATTTGTGGATCTCAGCTTAAGGTAATAGATGTAGCCCTTTTCTGACTTCAGGCCACACATGGTGTAATAGTATTAGATGTCGGCTAGAGTAATCCTAGCGTTCTCTTTGCTAGCTAAGGCAATTATACTGTCTATGACTCTATAAGAGTTAATGGCCAATTGCATTGGGTTAAGTTTATAGTAGTGAAGGACTTGGCGGAAGAGGATGTCAAGAGGGAACCTAAGTCAGCACTCAATGAAGGCTACTACTGGGAAGGGCATGGAATTGTCTTTGGGCATGATGGAGTCCTCTTTCCCAGCCAACCTAAGATGAATGTCGGCAGGGATGGAGAACTCTTGCCTAAAGTATTCAAGCTTCTCTGGGGTGTCTACCCTCCATCTGAACATGCCCATAATATCAGCTAAGAGGGGCAATGTGAGAGAATTCAGAAGAAAGTGGTTTTTGTATGGGTTTCAAGGACCTCGGCTAACCCCTAGAGAGCACTGAGGTAAATTTTTCTAAAAATCTAAAGGGTTTGTGGTTTGGTTTTCCTAAAGATCAAATTTCTAGAACAAATCCTAAGCCTAAGACTATGGAAACAAGAATTGAAGGTAAAAAAAAAAAAGACACAGAAAATAGGGCAAAAAGTATGATTCAGACTCAAGAAAATCAAGAATAGTAATGAACTATCAAGAACATCGAGGCACATGAAAACAGTGCATATGTGTGCATAAGGATCGTGAATCAAAAGCAGATTGAACAAATAAAAATCCCTAAACAAAGCATGCTTTTGTACGCAAAGTGATGGAATTCAAAACACAAACAAATATATTCAAGAACGTGAATGTATTCATGAAAGTAGTGTACAAAAGCAACAAAGTTCGAAGTCAAAACTGAAAGGAGGGGAACAGTGACTTACTGAAGAAAATGAGGCCGGTATGAAGTATGCCAGAGTTAGGCAGTGGCAGTGAGTGGAGAAGAACAGCAAATGCTTCGCTAGAGGAGGTGAACGAAGTGGTTGCAAGAAGCTCGAAGAAGGCAACAATGGAGGTGGGGGATTTTTAGAGAGAGAAAAACTTGAAAGCTTGGAAAAAACGAGGATGTAAAGGTGAAAAGACGGAGAGAGAGAGAGAGAGAGAGAGAGAGGTGTTTTTGATCAAAACACGAAAAGGCGGCAAAATTGCAATTAGTGTGCCTAGGACAATGTATCTGTCAGACGGCGTGTGCAGAAGCGACGCGACCTGATGGCGCGTGTCAGGTACGGTTCAATAGGGAAGAAATGCACGGCAAAAATAGTTGAGTTACTGTGTGTGACAGCTCATACGCATGTGGAAACTCTTAGAGTTCTTGATTTGATGAAGCAAAGGCCTCGGCTAGGGGAACGATCTCGGTTAAGGAACTTGAAAAACTTGACTCTTGGTTCTAAGGCATTGACAAAACACAATGAAGTCTTGGTCATATGGAGCCGATGTGAGATAACCTCGGTAATGAAGGATAGAGTAAGTTTTAGCTGACATGCTATGTAAACAAATGATATAGGTTCCATCACCTCAAGATGCCGAGGTAATAGAACCTAGAGGGCAGTTGTGGGGACATATTTTTTGAATAAACAACACGTGGCCAAGGTGGCACCGAAGTGCCAATCGAGGTGCCACGTGCCCTGATCATGACACCGAGATGATCTCGGCTAGGCTGAGGTTATTTGTGGAGATACCGAAATCTGGGATAAACGGATAAGCTATAATAGTCCTAGACTGGGAGAGGACCTTAGCCTGGATAAGGATAAAGCTTTTAGGGAGTTTATCTTTATCTATTAGAGAGTCGAGGATGAGCATTGGGCCAGAGTCCAAGAGAAGTTAGGCTTCTATAGAGATCAGGTTAGTGCTGACTATAAAAGTAAGGCACTCTCATGGATCTAAGGTACGTTTTTTGTATTCTGACTAGTGAGTAAAAGCATCATTTGCTATCTTTGGGATAACTGAGTACTAACTTGATCATCGGAGTGCCTCCGGGTAGACAAACCACCGTCGGGTCTTATCTTTCTGTGATAGGTTGTTCGGGCGCAATCTATTCTGTCGGTATTCTCCAGCTGAGTACTTATTTGGAGTGTGGTCAGAAATCAACACAAACTTTTAGAGATTCTCTAACATCACAAAGATGATAGTTTATCTCTTTCTTGTTTGGAGAGTCTAAGAAAGTGTAAAAAAAAAAAATCATATAAGAACAATTTTAATGGTCAATTGATAAAAAAGAATATTTAAAATTATAATTTAATAACGCACAGTGTAAAAAAGTAATAGAATAGTATGTTGTTCCAAAGGTGAAATTGTTATTTTTTAGTGTAACTAAATGACTGACGGGTTTCAAAAGCACTTTCTACAACTTCTACACCGACCTCTCAAAAAATTGTTTTGCTGACAGCTTTAACTATAAGTAAAATTGATGTCAAATTTAACGAAAGATATAGCAAATGTATAATTTAGCAGCTTTGATAACTATTACTATTAGTAATAGTATAGAGTTTACTATTTTATAGCAAATGTATAAGTTATCTAACTCACCGCCATTGGAGACGAAAAAAAATAACTCATCGATATTGGAGATGAAAAAAAAGTGGACTCTATACTATTTTATAGTAATAGCAACTCCAATACTTCACCGTTGGAGTTGCTCTAAGTTATTATAATATTCTCTCTACATTTGTAGATATCTTTTTGTAAAAAATAAAAAATAAAAAAATAATTATTATATATTGTGTATCATTTAAGCGGAAAGAGTTTTTTTTTTTTTTTTTCTTTAGAATTAAGGTCTTAGGTTCAAGTCTCACTTCTTCTATTTATATAAAAAAAAAAAATTATTTAAATGAGAGATACATGGCATAAAAATAAAAAATAAAATAAAAAGATTTGAATTCCCAGCCAAACCTTCACAATATAATATAATAGTATAGATAGATTATTACCATTATATATCATGTAAGATATTTCAGTTTGGTCATGTTTGTTTGGGTAGATATGTGCTTGGAATTGAATTAATAGTCTACTAAAATTATTAATCCGATATTTAATTAAAAAATTGAAATACGAACTAACAATCTATTCGAATATGTTATCCCATATATGATGAACTATTCAATCCCAAATAGAGGGTGGGATATAAATTAGGGGACTAAGTCAAAGTCTTAACTAACTTATCAAATGACCATAATAGAGTTATTATGGTTAATATATTGGATGTCCTATGTCCTATCCATTCCAATTCCCTCAAATAAACATTGGATTAGATAATATTTTATTAATCCCTCCTTATAATCCTAACTCAATCCAAACATAGGATATGATACATAATCCAAAAGATTCGTAATCTTAGGACTATTAGTCGTGAGAATGCTAATCTAACTTAATCCAGTCCGTCCAAATAAATATAGCCTTAGTGAAACAGTAAGATCACAAGCCTTTGCATTGATGATGACAATTTATCTGTTTTTCAAGATAAAATGTAGGTAATTTTTTATAATTTAAAAAAAATGAATGTAGGAAGGTTTGGCTAGTCTTCCAAAAAAAATAAAAATAAAAAATTTTAATTGAGTAATAGGTAGGAAATTATTTGGTTTTATGGACGGTCGCATGGATATATGTCTAATTAATAGTGTTTTGTAAATTTTATTTTTTATTTTTTTATATTGTTTCTATTTTTTGAGACTAGGTAAATATAAAAGGGTTTTATTCATAAATCCTATTTTATGTTCTCATAACTATAAAACGAGGCTATCAATTAAAGTGAATTTCTTTTGATAATAAGGCCTCGTTTGGGAATTCTCTCTTTTAGGGTAAGTTTGGGATCTTTCAAAAAAAATAAAAAGACAAAAAATTATTTAAAAAGTTAAAAAGTTAACATTATTCACCAAAAGTCAACAATTACGGCTACACAACTCCCAATTCGAATTTTTCCCTACAAATTAATTTTTACAATTTTTTATTACACATGTTTCCATAAAAAGTCAAAAAGTTAACCTAAACATCCATATTTTCAACCTCAATTTTTTAGTCCAAAAAGACAAAAAGTACATTTAGGCCTTGTTTGGGAAGATTAAATAAGTGTACTTTTTGTCTTTTTGAACAAAAAAATTGAGGTTGAAAATATGGATGTTTGGGTTAACTTTTTGATTTTTTATAGAAAAATGTGTAATAAAAAATTGTGAAAATTAGTTTTTAGAGGAAAATTTGAATTGGGAGTTGTGCAGCCGTAATTGTTGACTTTTGGTGAATAGTGTTAACTTTTTAATTTTTTGAATAACTTTTTGACTTTTTGAATTATTTGGGAGTACCCAAACTTGGCCTTATTTAGGACACCCCAAACAACCCTAGTCAAAAAATTAAAAAGTTACTAAATTAGTCAAAAAGACAACAACTCACAACTCATACAAAAAAGTCAAAGATTCTCTTTTCTCTCTACTTTTTATACATTTTTTCGTAAAAATTTAAAAAATTATCTCAAATATACTAATTTTTTTTAAATCATATTTTAACCAAATAACTAAAAAATTACTAAATTAATCTATTCTCAAACGAGGCCACAGCTACCCGACGCGGTTTTCGCGTGATAGCATGGTGCTGTCCCCCAATCCCCATCATATGAGTTGTTTGGAAAATGTCTAAAATTTTTAGGCCTTGTTTGGGATCTTTGAAAAAAGTCAAAAAGTCAAAAAGTTACTCAAAAAGTTAAAAAGTTAACACTATTCACCAAAAGTCAACAATTACGGCTGCACAACTCCCAATTCAAATTTTTCTCTAAAAACCAATTTTCACAATTTTTTATTACACATTTTTTCATAAAAAGTCAAAAAGTTAACCCAAACTTCCATATTTTCAACCTCAATTTTTTAGTCAAAAAAGACAAAAAGTGCACTTATTTAATCTTCCCAAACAAGGCCTTAATGTGGGAAAGTGGTCAACATATTTATATGACCATTATTATTTTTTTTTTATATTTCAAAATTTAAAGTTCTATTAACTTTCAATGTACACGTGTTTTTTTATAAAATTTATATTTTTAAAAACTATTTGACGAGATCTATCAAATAAAATCTCAATTGAATGTAAAATTATATAAAATGAATATATATATATTTAAAAATATGAAAATTTTCACTTTTGAAATTTCACATTTTTTAGAATTTCACATAATTTCTGAATTAAAAATATTTTAAATTTTAAATTCTAATATAATGTGAAATTTCACATATTGTAAATATAAAATAAATTTCACAGTATCATATCAAGTTCTAAGGTTATTTTATAAAGTTCATAATTTTTTGTTGAATGATTTATGTAATTTTATAGAATACAATATGTAAATGTTCACATTTGCTGTGAATAAGAATAATGTGAATGAATAAGGAAAAATGTATATATCTTTTTGAAAAGTACGAATATTCACATTTCTTAGAAAATTCACACTAATATAATCACATTATTATCTAATTAAAGTGAATTTTAAAATATATATATATTGATAA
The DNA here is from genome assembly GCA_025200525.1 of Camellia lanceoleosa. Taxonomy (NCBI): domain Eukaryota; kingdom Viridiplantae; phylum Streptophyta; class Magnoliopsida; order Ericales; family Theaceae; genus Camellia; species Camellia lanceoleosa. The sequence goes on along the minus strand of CM045761.1, from coordinate 137,380,232 downwards.
TATATATAATAAAAAATAACTCATATTATAAATTATAAATTAGAGTAGATACTCTAATGAAATCTTTTACTTTTAAAAAAAAAATTAATAAATGCATGAAAGAAAAAAAATAAATCAAATTTTGTCAGACACTAAAAAAATTAACTTATTTTTTTTACCTTTAATAACTCTATTTAAAAAAAAAAAAAATTAATGTTCAAGATGGTCTAAAAGAACTTAAAATATTCTTTTTTTTTTTTTTTTTAACTCATAATTTAAAAAGTAAAGTAAATCGATAAAGTGCAATCGAATAAGTCTACAACTTTATATATAATCACAATTAGCTGGCCCAAGTCAATGACTAGATGGGATGATTATGGTTCTATTTGGTAGGATTTATTTTTAACTTATTTAAATTTTTAACTTAATTTAAATTATTTTGATGTGTTTGGTTCAACTTAACAATACAGCTTATAGCTTTTTATAAGTCAAAAATCAACTTATTCTTTGAGTGGGGGAGGAGAAGCTTAATTTATAAGTCAAAAATCAGCTTATGTTCACAACTATAAGTTATAAACTGTTAGGTTATAAGTTATAATCACTTTCCCACAGCTCTACCAAACGGGGCTATATCACTTTACTTTGAAGCACTTTTAAAACTATGTTATTTTTGGATGACCATATCACATTATATCTATACTTTTGTATATATATATTTTTTGTAAAAAATTAAAAAAATGTACAAAATAAGTAAACTTCAAATAAATCCTAAAAATATATTTGGCTCATGAATTTGGATAATGATTTGAAAAGAGAAAGAAAAAATGTGTATGAAATATAATTATATTTTTTTTACATTTTATTTATATTTTCTCTTTTCTTTTTTAAATTTGTACACAAATCCATAAATCGAACATAGCGTTAGGATTGTTTTGGGAATTGAATTCTTTTAGTAACTTCTGATTTTTTTTTTAAATGCAAAAAAGTTGACCAAATAGATTCAATCAATAATTCAGAGACTAAATAGATAATTTGATAATAATTTAGGTAAAAAATATAATAAATCCTTTATTTTACGAGTTTGCACAAAAAATCACGTGCATCCGATATATGGATATGATAAATTCTTAGTCATTGTATAATATTGAAATAATTTGAATCTTTAGATCATATTTATTATACATCATATGCATATGCAAAAATATATAAAATCTACAATTTTCATTTCTCATTTAGAAATGACAAAAGTCTATGGTGCAACGGTTCTTCGATCCTCCTCTCTCTCCTCTCTCAATGTTTCATATAAATTATTTATTTTAACCTCATTAATTGTTTTACCTAAGACATTTTACCATTTACTTAAAACAAATTAAATAACCTAGTTAAAAAACAAAAATCAAATTTGTGGGTAATTTTGAGCTTACCTCGAGTTTAATTTATGGATCTGCTTCTCTAGTGGGCCTTAATCCAAACCCATATCGATAATTAGAACTATTCAATGTTTAGAACCCATTAAGTACATTATCCATGTAAAAAATTACATTGATTGGATATTGATAATTACTTGATCAAGTCGTATTTCTGTCGCAATTTACTTCAAAAATTATATTTGAAAATGTGATCTAATTAAATAGTTATCGATATCCAATTAACATGATTTTTTATAGAGATGATATACTCGATAAATTTTATATATTGAACGATTTAAATTATTGACATAGGCCTGAATTAGAGATCACCAATGCTGAACTCTCCTATCCAGAGGCAGGTCCTTAATTTATTATACTTGCGTTGGGCTTTGATAGATTAGTTCGGATTAAATATTAGGTTTGAAAAACTTAGTATAACTTGAGTTGGACGTGAGTAATTTTTAAATCTGCCTTATTTACCCCCTAATAACCCGAGAGAGAGAGGGGGGGGGGGGCGGGGGGGGGAGAAAGAGAGAAGACCTCTTTACTCACAGTCAGAGTATATATTATTTCTTGACCAAAAGTGACAAGCCATCTGACCTTTATAATAACCATATAAATATATATGTATGTACATAAGAAAATGAAGATGGAATGTTTGGAATGTTTGACTTGCAGAAGATGATCCAGCAAACAACAAATTTTTTGTCTTTTACAGGATAAACAAGCCCTATGGGTTTGCAAATATTTTAATCATACCATTTTACATTGCCCATTTGCATTTGCATTATTTTATTATCAATTCTTTGGAAACTCTCAATATTTTTTTATACATACAGATACAGCAACTCTCAAGATATTATTACGTCATATTTCAAACAATTGACGATGTCATTATGGTGCAGAAATATGTCCATAATCCACAACACTATATTAACCATTGGCACTTTTAGGGACATATATATAAAAATGAAAGTGTGCAAAGATTGCCAAGTTAAATATGCATGAAAGAGAAACTAAAACATTGTTTGTGAAAGCATAAAGGGTTTCATTCATCAACTACAAGGTAACATAGATATAGACAAGAATACAATCTAGAAATTTAGAAATTACGCTTCTTCTAGAACATAGAAACTAATTACATAATCGAAAACAACTCTAACAATGAAATCAAGAAGAACCACCATGACCGTCACCGGGATTGATCGTGTGCTTGTCTTTGATCTTGTTAATGTTTGTAGGAAATAGAGATGCCAAGTACTCTACCATCATTGTCTTCACAAGCTTCTTCTTTGGTGGAATCAGACTATCACCCTTTGGTTTCGAGTTGAAGGCGGCCTCTCCCTCGGAATTTGCCTCTTCCATCTTGCCCTTGGCTTTGCCTTCTTTCTTATCTGTCATCTCTCTCGAAGAAGAAGAAATGTATGCTCTGTTTCTGAAGAGGAAGATATGTGACTGAATATATATATAGATGTGTGTCTGTATGTGTAAGTGTGAACTCAAGTTCAAGAAAAATCCAAAGGCCATATATGTGTATATTTGTGTATGTGCATGTATGTACGCATGACAGAAATGCTCTCTTACTTTAAAAAATAAAATAAAAAAGTTATGAATGGGTGTCATTGGGATTTAGCAAACTTGTGTCCCGTGTATGTGTGAACTCAAATAATTAAACCTAGTAATTGGTATTAGTGTTGGTGTCACTATATGTTTTGTTTTTGTATGTTGTGTCTTTTTTGGGTGAATAATAGTGACATGTACTTACCTTCCATTAATACATAAAAGTCTAGAAAACACTATGGTGTGTCACATATGTAGCTCGTTATAGATTTTTTTAGTGTATTATATATTTTTGTAATAATGTTACATATTTTTTTGATAAAAGTTACGACAATTTGTAGTTGAAAAATTAAAAGATGTAATTTTGTAATAATGTTGCTTATTCTGTGATATTATTACACATTTTGTATTGTAAGATTTCCCTACAAGTCTAATAAAGTAGCGATGAGTGTATAAACTAATATGAAGGTATATTATATGTTCTTTCTAATTTGTTATAAATTCATATATGTACGGTTTAATTTTATTGTCATACCGTTATGGATGAATTTCATAATCTAAATTGTGAGTTTTAAAATTCCTCATTTTAGATTTGTCCCATACATATCATCTATTAAGGCCAAGTTTGACAACCCTTGAAAAATCTAGAAAGCCAAAAAGTTACTAAAAAAATTAAAAAGTTATCACTATTCACCAATTAAAAATATAAAAATATTAATTTACACAATATTACCATACAAAGACGTGACTGGTGGTACCTGTGGTGGCAGTGCATTTTATTGGGCTGTCAATGGGGTAAAAAAAAAAATTAGGTATATCTATTCATTAAATTGAAGGGTAATATTGTGCCAGTGGGGGCCATCACAGATCTCTTTTTGATAATCTGAACCGTTCAATGTGTAGAACTCATCAAGTATTATATGCCTATAAAAAATCACGTTAATCGAATATCGCTAACTATATGATCAAATTAGTTTTGTACTCCTTCCGTCCTAAAATATTAGTCCCTTATTCCATTTTTCATTATCCCAAAATATTAGTCCCTCTTTAAAAATCAAGTACAAAAATAATATAAATTTCCTATTTTGCCATTCTTTTAAATTAATAAATAATATAAAAAGTACAATTATGACATTGATATTCCCAAAAAATGTACTATCAAAAGGATAATTTTGAAAAATCAACTTTTTTCAAAAGCAATAATTGTACTACCAAAAAAAGTTGGATTCCCCAAAAGGGATCATTATTTTGGGACGGAGGGAGTATAAAAAATGGATGGTGTTATAGTTAGTGGTTGACAAAAAACTAACAGGATCAGATAGCTATCGATATTCGATCACCATGATTTTTTATAAGCATATAGTACTCGACGAGTTCTACACATTTCACAGTTTCGATTAGCAAAACGTGACCCGTGGTGGGCTCTCAAGGGCCGGACAACATTGCCAATTTAAACCCGAGAAGTAAGCAATAATTTCCTATCTCCTAATCTGCCACTACTCTGCTAGACTGCTGTACGGGCTAACAATAACTTCTCTTATATATTTTTTTATACAATTTTTTAATACACATTTTTTCGTAAAAAGTCAAAAAGTTAATCCAAACATTCATATTTTTTTTCTCAACTTTTTAATCTAAAAAGATAAAAAATACACTTATTTAGAAAACCCTAAACAACTCACTAAAATTTGATTAATATACTTGGCATGTCCATTCACTTATATTTTCAATTGATTTTGACTTTGTTAAGTATACCAAGTTTTTGTAGAGTCTTTGGCCTCGTTAGGTAATTTAATATTTTAATTTAAAAATTAAAAAGTTATTAAAAAATTAAAAAAAATTAATAAAATATATTAAAAAGTCAAAAAAAAAAATTTATCCTACTCTTTGCACATCTTTTTATAAAAAATTAAAAAATATTTCAAATATATTAATTTTTTTATTTTATATTTTAATCAAAAAAATTATTAAAATAATATATTTCCAAACGAATCCTCAAAGAATAGCTACAGCCCAACCAAGTACAATATTTAAAATTCATAACCTATGCAAATTGGGAGCCAATCATCCCCATTTTTTTTTTTTGGAAAATAATTTTTCCCCCGAAATTCTTCCCCCCGAATCTCCCTAATGGCCAAAACGACGTCGTTTTGGTCCTTTTTTTTTTTTTTTTTTTTTCTCTTCTTCTTCCATTTCGACTTCTGCGTTTCAGAAGGGAGAGGAAGAGAAAGAGAGAAGAGGGGAAGAGAGAGAGAGAGAAGAGAGCTCACCATGCCGTCCTTTCTCGCTTGCCGCCTCCTCCTCCTTCCATTTTGATGGCCCCCTCCAGTGCCTCCTCCTCCTCCTCTTCCTTTCCTTTCTTCTGAAAAAAAAAATAAAATAAAAAATTAGGAGGATTAGGGGAGCTCATTTTCGAGCTCCTTAGCACTGCTCTTTTTTTTTTTTTGCCAATTTTGGTCAAATGTAAAATCATAACTATCTTCAAATGGCCCCCACATTTACCAAATGGATTCTCAACAAACATTTCTTCACCAGTACTAGAAGACTTTTTTTAGTCTTTCTTATGGGAATACTTGAAATGACTATGAATAGAAACCTTGATCACCTTGCTTTTAGGCTTTGTTTGGATGTGAGTTAGGTTTTTAATTTTTTAATTATTTTAATTTAGAGTTAAAAAATCTCGTTTAGGATAGACTTTTTAACTTTTTTTTAAAAACTTTTGTGAGAGAAAAAAATAAAAAATTATAATTTAAATGTGACATTTTTTAACCTGAGATTAAAAAATATATTTGATTTTTTTATGATTATTTTAACCTCAACCCACCTCAACCCAACTTTCCAAGCAAGTGCTAAAGCTATAACTTTTCTCGCTTTGATTAAAAGAATGTAAAGTTTGGTTTGGAAAGGACTTATGACTTTTTTGTGAGAAAAAAAATATAATAATTATTAATTAAATGTGATATTTTATTTTATTAAATTAAAAAATTTATTTTATTTTTTGTGACTATTTTAATCAAAGAAATTCACAAACCAACTACTCAAACGGAACTAAAAAGAAGTTTACAAAGTTGTAGCAGTTTGACCACACTTACACGACAGTTAGAGAAATTCTCAATTGCTTTTTTTTTTAAAGACCTTTTCTTTTTTGTCTGTGTGAAACCTGTTATAAAGCAACATCAAATTTTCTTACCGACAAGACAATTTTGATAAAATAAAAATGGGTTCAAATCATTAACACTTTGACCACACATACATGATAGTTAGAGAAATTCAATCGCTTTTTTTTTCTTTTTCTAAAGACCTTTTCTTTTTTCTTTTTTTTTTTTTTTTGTGTGAAACCGGTTAAAAAGCAACCTAAACTTTTCTTACCAATAAGACAATTTTGATAAAATAAAAATGGGTTCAAATCATTAATTTGCATTAAATTAACCAGGAAAAAAACCTTTTCTTGCTTTAACAAAGAGAATAAAGTGCTAAAATTCAGTTACAAACAGGGTTGTGAATCCTAGACTAGCTAATTGAAACTGCAACATTCTATCTTCCTCTTCAAGCGTGAGACCGGGCCGGGCTAAACCTAGAAATTCCGGGCTCACCAGGCCCTAGTGGTGTGGATAGAATTTTATTTATTTATTAGTTTTTGGAAAGTCTTTTTTCTTTTTTTATTTCCTCACTTTATAACTTTGGACTATTTTGAAAAGTGGGTTAAAAGTCACTTTTCAGCTTTTAATCAATTTCTCTCTCATAAAAAAAGTTAAAAAAAGTTAAAAAATAACTTTTAACTATCTTTTCAAAACAGTCTTATGTGATTTCAGAGATTGACGAACCTCGAATGGGACAAGTTCAGACTGGGTTTGCATTATTTAATAAAAAAAGGAAAATGCCCCAGACTCTCTTTCTCCCCCACCCCCACCACTCCCACTGTTTTTTTATTGGCTTAAAATTTTTTTTTTAGTCTTGAGAGCACAGCCTCCCATGTGGAGTGTTAGGGGTCACCCCATCGGGTCCCAAAGACGGATGATAAAAAAAAATATGTATCATTTCAAGTTAGATCCTGTCTGACATCAAGTCCACTATCATCACAAACTCAGTCCTAAAAACATTTTCAAGTCCCAAACCCATTCACTTAACGCAATAAACATAAGAAAATTTATCCATAAAAATTGGTTTTTTTTTTTGAAAAATTATATTTATTTGATTTGGTATTATTTGAGTTTATATAAATACACTTTTGTAATTCATATTTCTAATTTTGTGATTCATTTTTGGGGGATTGGTGACTAAAGTGTTAATTATCGAGCGTGAAAATTTATATTTTTGTTAGTGTAATTTTTTGATATTACATTGGAATGTTACATTAAAGTACTGCATTTGTAAAAAAATATTCTAAAGAATTTTTGTATATTATATTGATTGAAGTGTTACGTCTAGAAAAAATACATTAAATAATTTTTTCTAGAATGTTACTTTGTTACGTTTAAGAAAAATATACTAAAGAATTTTTAGTGTATTACATTGGAATGTTAAGTTTTTTAAGTGCTACGTTTAAAAAAAGTACATTAAGAATTTGTGTGTGTTATATTGATTGGAGTGTTACGTTTGAGAAAAATACATTAAAGAGTTTTGTTAGAATGTTACGTTGTTACGTTTGAAAAAAGTACACTAATAAAAAAATTTTAGTGTGTTACATTGGAGTATTACGTTTTTTGAGTGTCACATTTGAAAAAAGTACGCTAAGAAATTTTTTTTAAATGTTACGTTATTATGTTTGAGAAAAGTAAACTAAAGAATTTTTTAGTCTGTTATATTGGAGTATTACGTTTTTGAAGTATTACGTTTTTTAACAAAAGAATTTTTTGAAATGTTACATTTAGTAATTTTAACATTATAAGAAAACTCACATTTGTCCCTCAGCACATAACACATGCATGTTTATGCTTGGCCGTTTATATAATTCACATTAGAATGGGACTTTTGGGTCCAAAAGGTCAAAAATATGACTAAACAATTCATATGATTATTATTTAAGATTTATTGGTGTTTCACCCATAAATATAAGTAATTATTTATTTATTTTTTTTTTTTGTTAAAGGGATATTAAATTATTTAGATCATTTTGATTAATATGTGAATTTTGAGCATTAACAAAATCTAATGGTAAAATCAATATCGTCTTTTGACAAATGTTTTAATATCAGCCTTCAAAATAATTATATATATATATATTTCTTTTACAAATTTTAATTTTATTTTAAAACTAAAATAATATAAAATTATAATTAATATTTTATAAATGTGTGGGCTAGTCCGGGACTGTGCCAAAACTCTTTATTCCAAACCCAGTTGGAATATTAAATGAATATAAAATTTCAACCTAACCCGACATTATGAACTAAATATTTTTTTTTCACAGTTTAAAAATATTGGACTAAGCTAAGTGGTTTAGAGGGCCATCAGGCTCATGACCACCCCTATGTGATATGGCTTCATTTTTTGAATGAATGGGTTGGGCGCCTCAGCAGCCCATTCAGGCTCCAGTCAAGTGCTTCAAACTCCTGGGCCTACGTACTGGCTGAGGGGGCTGGGCCTAGATTGGTCTGGCTATAATTCAGGCTCAGGCCAGGCAAAGGCCCGAGCAAAACCTAAGCCCATTCTATTTGAACTCAAAACTTATTTCAGTACATTCAATTTAAATTTTAAAATTTTAATTTCTATTACATCTTAATGTGAATTTACTAATAAGAATAATACATATTAAATTTTAAAATAAAATATTATTTTTTTCATGGTATATCTTAATCAATTATACTTATTCTATTTATTCAAATCTCTTTATCTTCTTTCCCAAGTTTCAATTATTTTTTCTTCTTTTTTCTTACTCCAAAACTACAATCTACCCTTTCAAAACTCACAATTATCATCAACATCATTATTTATTTTTATTTTTTTATATTTTTACTTGCAAATAGAAGAAAGTTTGAACCAAATCAAACAATATATGAGAGTAATAATCAAAACAGTTTTTTTAAAGTAATTCATCAAAGATGAGGTAAGTATCTATATAATTATCAAGTACAATTATTGATTTTCACTTTGTTTGCTTGTAGAAGTCCGAACATGAAATTCACCATCTCTTTCTCTTTCGTTGTTTCTTCGCCAGTGTCGGGTACCCTAGTTGTGTTCCTCGTATGAATGTGAACAAAGAAACATTTTTCAAAAGTAAAATTTGAATTTTTAAATTTATTTTATTTGGATGTAACCATAAAAGGGTAACTTAGAGAAAAAAAATAAAAAAAGTGTTGAGAATAATTGTAACCCTAAATAATTTTATAGGATACATTGTTGGGTATAAATAGAATTATTCTAAGACTGGATATGGCCCACCATCTTCTGTGCACTCTCGTTTTTTGACTGATCAATGATCTAAATAAGTATATTTTTTGATTTTTTATCAAATATATATATAGAAAAATAGATATGTGATATTATGCCAAATTTGCCTTTAAAAAAAAAAAAAAAATCCATCATTATAAAACTTTAATGGGAACACTATGCTACACATTCTTCAGTGGGTGTGCACCATATGCATTTTATATTTAAAAAGAAAATGGCATAATTTTAATTTTTTAAGTTATAATTAAAAAAATAAAAAATATCATAACTAAAAACTATATGAGGCATAACTAAAAAACTTATAAGTCATAATGTCATAATTAAATTTTTTTTTTTACATAACTAGGAATGCATATGGTATACTATTTTTAAAAGGGTGTATATTAGAATTTCCCAACTTTAATACATTAAAGAAGTACAAAAAAAATTTCATTGAAAAATTTTATACACACCACTATTATCAAATTATTATTTAGCTTTGTTTATTTTCAAAATTAGATTAAGTAAAATTGTTAGTGGAAAAATTAAGAAAAAATGTGATTGTTCCATGTCCACCTAACTAAAAATACTAGCTAATATTTCTTATTTGTTTTGCCATCTATGGATGGGATTGGCTATATAAAATTTCACAAATTCCTTTGTTGCGTACCTACCCAACAAACAAATGCAATTGACTTATTAAAACATGGTACCACATTGATTGTATTTTTTATCTCATTGATTGTATTTTTTTTTTTTTGGAGAAAATTTGGTTTTAATTTACAAAAAGATAAAAGGAAAGGATGAGAATTTTTTATTTTTATTTTTATAGCAGCATTGAATTTTTTTATTTTTTTATTTTTTTACAATACATTGAAATGACCAAAAAGTATAAGAAAAATAAAAGAATGGAATTTTTGGTTGAAAAGAATGAGATAGTTTGGGCAACAAATGAAATTGAATAAAAGCAATATGTTCATTTAACATCTAGCTTCAAAGGACTCATTTTCTAATACCATGCCTTATACCTCACTACTAATCTCATGGTCACAGCCCTATAGGATGGTGTTGGGACTATGTGCCTGTTTGGCAGAAATTATTTACAGTTTATTTTAGCTTTCAGCTTAATTTAAGTTATTTTGATGTGTTTGACTTAGCTTATACCTTTGTGGAAGTCAGAAATCAGTTTATTCTTTGAGTGGGGCAGGAGATGCTTTAAGAATAAGCTGGAAATCAGCTTAAGCTGAAAGTTATAAGCTATAAGCTGTTTAGGCATAAGCTATAAGTACTTTCTCACAGCTCTACCAAACAGGGCTTATGAGGCCCTTGTTATAATTTCAAAACAAATATGGTATTAACTAGGGTTGCAACTCGGGTGGGGGGAAGGGGTGTTGAGAGGTTGTTTAAGTCTAATTCAAGTTATGTTGACAGTTGTCCAAGACAGCTCAAGTCCGAATTCTAATCCGAGATTGTCAGCCCAAATCTTACTCGAGTTAAACCCGAATTACACATAAATTTCAAGTTTTATTTTATTTTATTTTTTTTTTAAGTGTAGCTAAGTTAATCAATTTGTTAAAATTAGACTACTTACAATTTTTTTTTTTAAATATAAAATCATTAATAATATCAAAATAAATAATGTATATCTACGAAAGATGCTGTTATGATGGTATTTACAATTTATGAGTGAGAAAAAAATAAATAAGTAGAATTTTATATTGTGTTACTTGTGTATATAATATATATTTAATATGATCTAAAAATCTAAATTACTTTAATGTCATATAATAACTAATAACTTATATGTCTATTCAATATTTATATATATATATATATATATGATTTGGGTTTTGAGTTACTCAGGTTGTTTGATATCTTTGTCCAAGTCCGCTCAAATTTAATTCGGACTTCTAAATTTTTGTTTAAGTTTGTACCGAATTTAAAAATACTTTATCCAAATATTAAAAAATTTCGAGTTGGACTCAGATTACTCCAGTTGAACCCGCCCAAATTACACCCTTAGTATTAACAAACCTAACACACTAGCAAACGCTTACTTTTGGAAAACAAACAGAGCCTTAATGACTAATTAAACATTTTAAATTTTTAAATGATATAACTTTTGATTTAAATGTCGTTTTTTAATAAAATTAGTATTTTTAAAATTCTCTTATCATAATCTATCAAATAAGATTCAGATTAACTATGAAATTCATTTTTAAAAAAATAGTAAATTTTTTGCTGATAAAATTAATGTAAATAGTAAAATTTTATTTTGTTTCATAATAAACTTTTACTTTGGCTCTGTTTGGCAAGTGGATTTTGGGCATTTTTTTAACTAAAATTCACAAAAAGATAATATAAGCTCAAATAGCTAATAAGACAGAATGTTATATTAAATCCATAATCATTTCATTTTTCTTTCACAAATATGATATCCAACTATAAAAAAATTCAATTATCTTTCCAAACATAAAAATTTTAACCTATTAAAATAGTCTACTAAAATAGTAACTTTTCAAACACCCACTTTGTTTCACAATAAAATTTTACTCTAATAACCCAAGGGGTTGTGGCATTGTGGTAAGACCTTGGGGTTTAAGCCCCAATGTCACAAGTTCAATTCCCCTCCTTGGGCCAATCTCCTGGGCGAAGCACTGTTGGTTAGGAGGTTGGACCTCAAGGATGCCTAATCAGCTACTTGGTGTGGGTTTAATGCTCCCCCGGCTGTGCGAGTCCTGACTTAATCGAAGCTTGCCTTGGGAGGTCGGGACAAGTTTCCAGGTTATAGTCTCTTACTCGGAACGGACAACAGGACACTCTGGTGATCTTCTCATGGGGCGCTGCCTTGGACCTGCGGGAGGGTAGGAGGATTTCCCTGTAACAAAAAAAAAAAAAAAAATTACTCTAATTTATAATAAAATTTATCATAAAATTTAATTTTTAATTAGTAAAACACTACGACGTGCCATTGTACATTAATCGAACAATGATATTCCTGAAGGGGATTAATTCCATGATAATGCTATCAATTGTCTTATTTGGCAAATGTTAAAATTTAATTTTTTTAAGTTAAAATTTATAAAAAGATAAAATAGATTAAAATAGTTAATAAGATAAAATCTCATATCAAATCTATAATTATTTTATTTTTTCTTTCATAAATATTACATTTAATTATAAAAAAATCAACTATCTTTTTAAATATAAAGATTTTAACTTATTAAATTAGTCAAAAATTAAAATAACTTATTAAAATAACCAACATTCCATATAAAGCCATCAATACAATAAATTTTCATGATTTTTAACATTTCTCATTTAAAAAAGAGTAACCGCATCAATCGAACATATTGTGTATGTCGCCATTCTATCATAGTTTCATTATTGCAAAGGTTAAAAGTGTGTCTAGAAGTCTCTTCCACAGCCAACTTGTCCTCTACACTTAAGCTTTCGTTTTGAGATGGGGATTCGCTTTTTAATATTTTAATTATTTTAAATTAGGGTTAAAAATTTTAATTTAGAATAAATTTTTTCGCTTTTTTAATTTTTATAAGAAAAAAATAAAATAATTATAGTTTGAATATGATGTTTTCTTTTATTGACTTTTTAAGACTTTTTATACCAAACGAAACCAAGCATGATAAAAATATTGCCTGATTGAACTTTACACAATACACATCTTGAATAATTTATTAATAGATAAAAATGTTAAAAAATAATAATTTTTTTGGTAACTTTAGTTCAAAATTAAAGTGAGATCCAACCGCTAGTTGAGGTGAGTTTAAGTGATTTTGTATTTTTTTAAGTGAGAAGGTTGCAATAGAAAAATAATGAGCTGAAACTATTAGTTATGAATAAGAATTGTCTCATAAAGTGGGTATCAATAAAAATTGGGCTTAGATTTAGACTTATTCTTAGTTTGAACTAGGCCTAAACTTGTAATTGTGCTTGTGCATGTGTTGGTTTTGGTCTTCGACTTGGAGTTGGATTTGGACTTGGACTTAATCTTGAGTATGGGCTAAGTTGTGCTATGTTGGGCTTATCTTGTGCATGTGTTTAAGATTGAGCTTGGATCGATTTGTGACCTAACACCCGTATCCATTTTGTGATCTATCTAATTTAATTATCAAAACTTATGCATTATATGCACATTATGATTTATATAATATTTTTTGAGTTTTGAACCTTGTAACTCTAGCCCTAATAACTAGAGTTGATAGCCTTGTTTAATGACATTTGATGGCCCTCATGATGATGGCTAGAGACTCCCCTACTTGTATAAATAGAGACTTTTTCCCTCCAACTTTAGAATATATAATTTTTGGACAGATTTTTGATAGAAAATGAGATAGTGTTTTAAGATAATAAAGTTGGAGATGATTTCTATACCAAATTTTTTTTTTCTATCTTCTTTTTACTAGCTTATTCTTTCATTCTTGTAAGAAAGAGAGTGCTACCACTGTTGAATTCGTAGAAACTATTCATAAGGTATTTCTACATGAGTTGGTTTTGACCATTGTATCCTAGGAGACAGACGTCGACGTGCCTTCAGTACCTATCGGGAGGTAGTGAATCTGTTTTAAGAAAACTGTGGTATCACATAAGTTTCGATTTGCCTCTTATTTCTTGTTTCAGTTTATTATTTTATTCCAAAATATTTGTTATATATTTATGTGCATCAAATTGTAATCTCCAGCATGAAGAAGTTCTATCATTTCTTATTCTGTGATATGAATTTAATTAAATATGAATTTATTTATTTGTATTAAATTATACATTTTGTACAATAATCTTATAACAGATTTTTATAAATAGTTTTGATAAAACAATTTAGTTTTTATTATAGTTTTATTTTAGTGACTCTTGAGAATTAAAAATTAATTTAATTACCTTGAATTATTGGACTTGAGTTGTTAGTGCATAAGTTACTAATAGTTGATAAAATAAAATAAAATAAAAATTTTAATTTTTAAGAATTTTACTAAAATATTTGATTTGTTTATTATTTGTTTTCTTTTGTAACTAATTTTCTCTACAGGTTTATATAAATGCGAAAAAATGATATATAATACAAATGAACAAAACAAATTAGAACTAATATTTTGAATTACTAATTTTTGGTTTGAATATGATTACCTTTGCGTGGAATAAAGAATAATATTAGACCTTCAATTTTTAGACATATGAGTGAATTCAATTATTCACTTTATAGTTCAGTTTAATTTCAGATTTATTCCATATGTTGTTTTGAAAGTTTGGTAACAATTTCAATTTAATTTGATTAATTAAATTCTAAAAAAAAAATAAAAAGCTAGATTTTGTGTTTTGAGAATTTCAGGATATTTGTCTCGTCGAGAGCTTTCTGACGATAAAAGAACGTCTCAAATGGAGTTCAGATGAACCTATACGGCTGCCGAAAAGTTTAGTGATTTTCTCATCATCACCCAGAGAGATGATGTCAGTGCTATGTAGCAACCTAGTTAGCTGCTATGTCATTGACACGTGGCAGAGCAATTATTGACATATCCACAAAATTGCCATGTCATCAGAATTTTTCAAAAATTGCATTTTGGTTTTTGAATTTTAAGATAATTTCATTTTGACCCTAAAACTTTTTTGAATTGCATTTTGGCCCTTAGAGTTATTAATATTTGCATTTTAACCCCTCAAGTTTATGATATTTGCAGTTTGGCCCCTAAACTTCCTAGTATTTGTAGTTTGGTCCCTAGAAGTTTATGAAATTACAATTAATCCCCTAAAAAAGTGGAGGAGTGAATTCTTGGCTAAACAGACTATTCCGGATGCAACTGTGCACTCCGTTTTTGCAGATTTGGACAATTTATAATTGTAACAGTTGTATTTCAATTCGTAGTAGTTTTTTTCTAATTTGAAATAGTTTCACCATAGTAAAAGGAAAAGGGAAAAAAAGAAATTTATAAATTTTCGGGTTTAGAGAAAGTCTTTTGGATTAATTTTATTATTCCCAAAGTATTTTGATTTTCTGTAATAGAAACCAAAGTTTAGCCTTAGCTAAAGAGTATTTCTGATTTATATTCAGAAATGACAACTAAGATGGATTTGGTTTCAAACCTTTGGGGTTTGATGAAATCTTTGGGTTTAATCATTTTATTCCCAAAGTGTTAGAAAATCAATGTTTGAGAAAGTATTTAGTTATAATCTAATTATAATCAATGTTTTAGGAAAAGAAACAAAATTTTAGTATTAGCTAAAATATTTCTGATTTTTATTCAGAAATAATGAGCTCGATTTCGAGCGTACTGGTTAACTTTTATGAGTTTTGTTTAAGTACGCTCTTGAAAGTTTTGTTTAAGGTTAATTGAGTTTTAAGTAGGACTGTTGTGACCCCTCAGTCTTCCTGAAAACTTTCCTGACCTTGTTCGATTTTGAAGTTAGTGGTGAGATAAGTTTTGAATTAAATTTCAGTTTTGAGATTTCCTAGTGTTAATTTGGTTTCTGGAGAAACAGAATAGTTGAAATTCTGTTGCGGTTTTCAGAAATGGCTTCAAGAGATAACAATAGAAAATGTTGTTCCACTTGACAACCTTAAGCATTGCGATATTCTTAAAGGAAAATCAAGAGAAATCAAGGTGATTAGAGAAAATCATAAGATTGCATAATAATATCTCTGAATTAATCAGAAGCAATTAGTATGTTATCCTTGTGTCAATTATAGCACGTATGATTGCTATGTGACTTTGTTTAGAAGCAAAGATGAGACAATCGGTTACGGTGGGTGAATATATTTTTTGAATTTTTAAATTTCAAATATATTCTTAAAATTGGTGGCTCCTAGTGAGTGCAAGATCACTAATCACAAAGATAGGAAACTGGTGGTTCGTAGAAAGTCTTAGACCACTAGCTACACAGTTATGAGATTGTAGTTTCTAGTAGTAAACAGATTACTGATTACATGTTAAGACATAATGGTTCCTAGTAGTTGAGAAACTACTGATCATACGTCAAGATATGATAATTATTAGTAATAAAAGAATCTACTGATCCTATGTTAAGATGTTGTGGTTCCTAGTAGTGAATTGACTACTGATCACATGTTAGGACATTATGATTCCTAATAGTGAAAAGTCTACTAGCCACATGTTGAGAAATTAGTGATTCTTAGTGATAAGACTTCTGGCCATATTATGAAGTTCCGAATAGTAGACTATTGAATACTGGATTTGTGTTTCCTAATAGTAAGGCTATTGGCTTCAAAGTGATTTGTTGGACCAAACTTGTTTGGTTCCTTGAATTCGAGAAAGACCTAATTCAGTTGATGATGGTTTGGAAATATGATTTCTTTGATATGATTTTGAGAGTTTCATAATCACTGTAACACAAGGAATTGATTAAAGATCTAGTATGAACTTTTGAAAAGGCCGAAAGCCTTTGTATAAATTCTACAAATGTGGGGGTGTCGTGCAAAAGGTGGCAATACCTAAACCCAAACGGGTAGGATAAGCCCAAAAATCCATTGATTTTGTGTTCAACTGTTATGCACAATATAGTAGTGCATATCGGCTTCCGTGTGGATGGATATGATATTTAGATTTACATAGAAATACTATCATGGAATTGAGGAAGCGATTTTATGAGAAAATAGAAGAGTCTAGAAGATGTTAAAGGCTAGGATTTTAAAGTTCTTCTGACTATTGTTCTTAAATTTATATGGTGGCTAGTGAGGCTAAAGCTTCTTTGAAGCTGTGATTTATTTATAAAGAAGTTATTAATTTAACTTTATCTTGCATAGGTAGTAAGCCTTGGGATACAAGTGTATGAAAACCGATGAGATAGGCTTGTTATCAAAGGACATTGGCAGAAAAGAAAACCTGGATTACTTTGATATGTGATCACCAGTTATGGTGAGTGTGATCACAATTGTGCAAAGTCTGGAGATACATCAAGATGCATTTTCAGATAGCTTTTCTATATAAAGATTTAGTTGAATAAATCTTTATGAAATAATCTAAAGGGTTTGTCGGTTCTAGAACGAGAAAAGATTGTAAGCTTGAGAATCATTTTATGATTGGAAATAAGCACCAAAACAATGGCATGAGAAATTTGACTACATTATGTTGTCAAGTGGGTTTTTATAATTAAAGGGTATTGACAATTGTGTTTATGTCAAAAACTTTGACAATAATATATGTCATTTTGTGTCTGTGTATAGGCGACATGCTCATTGTTGGTAGTTATGAGAAGATGTTCAATACTACCAAGTGGATGTTAAACTCTAAGTTTGACATGGTTCTTGTCATGACCCAAACCCGCCCCTAAGGGTTAAGGACATAACCGGCCAGTAATCCTGAGATTACCTACGGCTTCAATACAAAGCAGACATAACTCCTCAGAGTAAATGGGCCAAACGGAAGCAAAAATTTAAAACTTTGTCCATAGAGCCGTGCTTATATGCACACCAAACTAAACTATACTCACATATGTTAATAACCCACATCAAAAGTACAGTAGCATAAACTTCCTTACAGACAGGATCATCTAAACTGAGTCAACCCATCACAAACTATATACAAATATACACAGGGTCCTTGCCAACTAGACAAAATATAATGCATAACAAAATGGCAAGACTGGGTCTCGTGCGTAAGACGCAAGGCTGACTCTCCCAAAACTCATGCTGTTCCTGGCAGACTTTACTGGGGTTGGGGTTGGACCTCACTTGGCTCACCTACAAATACATGAATGAGCGTGAGCGAATGTCCAGTGAATTATATCAATTAAACAAGTTACATAAGCAATTATTGGAACAGTCTAGCAAACGGCCTTCGGCCCAATCATTTATATCAATCGGCCTTCAGCCCAATCATTCATGTCAATCGGCCTTCGGCCCAATCATTCATGTCAATCGGCCTTCGGCCCAATCATTTATGTCAATCGACCTTCGGCCCAATCATTCATGTCAATCGGCCTTCGGCCTAATCATTCATGTCAATCGCCCTTCGGCCCAATCATTCATGTCAATCCTTGTCCACCATTCAGTTGATGAACTTGCAAAACTTACGCAGACGTAACAATTGGACAGTAACATACTACAAATATCTTGTTAAGATATTACTCACAGTGATCGGTTAATTGGTTCGCCATGGAACTCGACCCTACACATGCCATGAACATAAAAGGGTCACTAACAATTCAATTCGTTCAAAATTCACATTTTCATCTTTAGGCTTCATTCTTACCCCTTTAACTCATTTACAATATTTAACATATGCCTAAGAGTGTTTTCAAGTGAAAGATAACGGAAAACAGAACATAAAATGCAAAAACAGGATTTCAGAAAACAAGGTCCCCGCTCGAGCGGACCCTTAAGGTCTGCAAAAGTACTGGTTGCATCAAAATCCCGCCGGCGTGAACTCGCTGCCGAAGCGGATTTCTGTCTACTTGGCCCCCCGCTCGAGCCCCAACTCCACCGCTCGAGCGAACACCATGTCTGCAGGAGATGCTGGGAGCATGAAATTCACGCTCGATCGGCGATTTTCCCGCTCGAGCGGACTTCAAATTTCTGGGTTTTCCAGATTTAGTTCTTGAGTTCAAATTCGATGTTCAAGGGTCTAAACTCATAATTTTTGGCTCAAACTTCATATATTCATGTACCAGCATGGTACAAGCACTAGATTACATCACAATGAGACTCAATTTCATGATTTATCTACATGCATGCCCCAAAATATCTCAAATTCAACACCAACATGCTCCAATTCAAACATTCAAGACCTATACTTCCAAGATTTGTACATGCATGTGGAAGATGCTCATTCTTCTCAGCTTAGATGGCACAAATGATGACTATAACATGAGCTTCAATTAAAATTGCACATGGATTATACATTTTCATGCTCAAACATGTCAATTCAAGGTATTTTCTTACATACATGCACACAATGGCCATCAATTCAACAAAACCAAATTAAATTCCTTCATAATCAAACTAAACCATGTTCTTGACCATTATTCCAACTTGAACTCACAACATTACAACTTAATATTCATGAATTCACTTACCTAGAGGCTCAATTCTCCCAATCTATGGTCAAATCTTGAATAATCTTCAAGGTTCCCAAGCTTTGAGCTAAGTTTGCTCAATTCTCTTCTCTCCATCTCTCTACAGCCGACTCTCTCTTCCTCTCAATGCCTACCTCTGGTTTTTGAGTTCAAAAAGAAGTAAAGAGAGTGTATATGGCCATAAATAAAAAGGTCCCACTATTGCTTATTTAATAATATTAAATAGTTGGGCACTAATTCACCAATTTAATCGATTTAAACTGACCTGAATCAATTTCCAATTAAATTTCACCATAGGCTCTAAAAATTATGCCGATCATAATGGCGTAATCAATTTCGGGTTCCGTGGTCGATAAGGCCTTCAATTTTTAATTTCCAAAACAGATATTCCTACGGTGAACAGATAAAAACTCAAAATCACATATATTCACATAATGGCACACCAAATCATGTTAAACACATAATCATACTCAAATTAAGAACCAATTAGCATATTACAGAATAGGGGCATCACAGTTCTTGCAGATGTATATCTGAGAATTAAGATTTCCTAACCATCTACCGGTAATGTACTTTCTTAGTCTCATTATTTTGATAAGAGTCTTGATAAATAGAAGTCAGATACAAGTATGTTAAAGACTTTGGTAGACTTTAGTCTTTTTTTGACCAAAAATATTCTCAAGTCTTTAGAAATTGATGAATCTAATGAGTTGTACAAGGCCGAATATAGTCTACTCAGTTAGCAGGATAACTAGATAGACGATTAATCCCAACGCCAATCTTTAGAAGGCATTTATGCAAGTACTAAGGTACTTACAATGAAGTCGGGATTATAGGTTGCATAATACTTGATATCTAGTTGTACTAGAAGGGTACAAAGGCGCCTACTAGATATCTGATATAAAGACTACAAATCCATTAATGGATATGTTTTCTCTAATTAGAGCTGTAACTGTGTCTTGGAGATCTTCCAAGTAGATGTGTAACACGAGATCAATAATGGAATCAAAATTCAGTGTTTTAGATAAAGCTATTGAAATGGTTGGATGGCTTTGTCATTTTCTTGAGGATATTCCATGTTGATCGAAACTTGTGCTAGCAATTTTGTATACTTTGTGACAACTAATCAAGTATTGGTAGGGCATAGATGGAAGGTCTAGACATTTTCGTTGAAGACATAATTCCATATGAGGATTACTCTCGTGCGTTGTCACTATAAACTATATATAGTCTAAGGACAATATTACAGATCCATTAACCTAAGAGTTAAATCGAAAGTTAGTAAGAAGTTGTCAAGAGAAATGGGGGTTAAGGCCTTTAGCGAATGTTGTCAAAACAAAAAAACCCAACCTAATTGACTAGAGATCTTAAGATTTAGGTTCAAAGGACAACCTAATTACGTGTAATGGTGAGTCATTATGAGGTAAATCCTCCTACCCATTCTTTTATACAGTGATACCCTATAGGATGAAAGGTTAAACTGATACTTTTAATAATCTAAGTGCTGTGAATAGTCAACCATGGTATAGCGAGATACTTTATATAGGTCACCTATGTTAGTGCGAAGGGGGGCCGCTTCTTTAAGAATTGATAAGGCTAAGTTCTTTAAAAACACTCACTAAACCAGGCGAGTGTTCCAAGGCCAAATCGGACACAATAGTGAGAACAGAACGATGATTAGAGTGACTCTTGTGTGAGGTCTATTGTCTCAATTTACACAAAAAGTAAAATAGTTCAAGACATCACATTCATTGGTTAGCCAGTAAATTCGATAGGTTTTCATTAAGAAAGATTCAAAGCCAAAAGCTATATTTTCTGATTGAGGGTTATTTTGTGTGCTCTCTCTCCGAGTCTTTGTTGTCTCTCGTTTTTTTCTTTATTCAGCCAATTTTATTCATGTGGGGGATTGTTGAAAAATAATGATTTTTTGACAACTTTAATTCGAGCTTAAAGTGGAACCTAACGACCGGTTAAAGTTGGTCCGAATAGGTTTGTATTCTTTTAAGTGAGAAGATTACAATATGAAAATAATGAGCCGAAAAGTGGACATCAACAAAAGTTGGGCTTAGATTTGGATTTAGTATTAGTTTGGACTGGGCCTAAGCTTATGCTTGTGCTTGTGCATGTAACAATTCGAAAATTTAAGTTGTCCCTTAAATTTTATATTAATATTATTTAATTATAAATGATTTCAAAAAAATAATTTTAACTTTATATTATTCTTTGAAATTATTTTCTGAGTATTATGGTATTTTTATTATATTTTTCTCTATATTTTTCCTAGATTAAAATACGCTAAAATATAACATTTTCTATACAATAAAATACTTGTGCCCCAAGCAGTCTTGCTCTGCACGCCTTCTTCACTATATATATAGCTATCCATCAACAGCATCCTCATCAACACTCTTAATCTCTCTCTCACTGCCTCTAATTGTTTGGTTTATATATAAAACTTTGAGTTTAGTTTGGAGTGTTTAGTGAGTCGCAGTGAACAAAAGGTAAAAGTTGGAATTAACATTAAGGCGAGTTGTATTATACCTTGAGTCACCATAATATATTTTACGTATGTTTTGAGTTACCATAATTTATTTTACGCAATTTATGTTTTATAAATTAGATTAATATTTCAATTATGTTGATTACTTTCTGAACTCTATTTGCTTAAATTGAAACCCATGGATATGTTTGCTTAAATTTATTATTCATTTGACAGTGATTTCATAAGCAATTATTTTCTGTAAGTACCACTACAGAGGTCTCATGCCTTAGGGGACTTAAATAACCATTGGCCATCTAATTAGTCACTTTATGACCCTCTGTCTGTCATGGATCCGCTAACACTTTGATTTCTGGTATGGAGCAAAGTGTTGTACAGAGCTAAGTGCTACACTATTATGGGAGCTATCTATAGAGCTTGTACGAGCCACCTCTTGAGTCCATACATCTGTTCTGTTCTGTACTGTGATTATGATTTCTGATGTGGAGCTAAGTGCTACACTATAGTGGGAACCACCTCTTGAGTCCATACATCTGTTCTGTTCCGTGGTTATGATTATTTTGTTTATATGATTTCTGTATTGTATGTCAAATGATCTCTGTATTATATCCTCTGTATTTTAATATCAAGCTTCGTTTAATCAATAATTATACACGGTAATATTTCTCACTCTGTCATGTGCTTATAGCTGTTTACCAATTTTCAAGAAACAATGCAATTTAGAAATAGCTTTTGGAGAGTCTTAGACGCGGGGCTGTAGAATAGACACACATAACACTTTTATAGGATTTATAATTCTATTCTTCATATGTAAAAATTGGTCTTTTTGGTCAATAAATTTTGTTATAAAAATATAAGCTCCAATGATTATTTTGGTACCATCACTTAAATATTCCGCTCGCATTTAGTAATTTGTTTAAGAATTGGTCGGAGGTAACTTCAGTTATTGACCATCACGATACTTAACCCTTGGGTACGGGGAGCGGGTTGTAACAGTGCATGTGTTGGGTTAGGTCTTGGACTTGGACTTAGACTTGGACTTAATCTTGAACATGGCCTGAGCTGTGCTATGTTGGGCTTAACTTGTGTATGTGTTTGAGATTGGATTTGGATCGGGTTGTGACCCCACACCTGTATCCATTTTGTGACCCATCTAGTTTAATTCTCAAAACTTATACATTATATACACATTATGATTTATATAATGTTTTTTGAGTTTTGAACCTTTGTGACTCTAACCTTGATGGCTAGAGTTGATGGCATAAGTTAATAGCATTTGATGGCCCTTATGATGGTAGCCTTCATGGCTAAAGACTCCCCTACTTGTATAAATAAAGTCTTTTCCCCTCCAATTTGAGAACATATAATTTTTTGAGAGATTTTTGATAGAAAATGAGATAGTGTTTTGAGATAATAAAGTTATAGATGATTTTTATACCAATTTTTTTTTCTATCTTTTTTTTGCTAGCCCCTTCTTTGGTTCTTGTTAGAAAGAGAATGTTGCCATTGTCGAGTTCGCCGCAGTTATTCAGAAGGTGCTTCTGTATGAGGTAGTTTCGACCGTCGTATTTTAGGAGACAAAAGACAGTGTAGCTCCAACAACCATCAAGAGGTGGTAAATTTGTTTTAAGAAAACTGTAGTATCACACAGGTTTCAGTTTGCTTCCTATTTTGTATTTCAGTTTATTATTTTATTTCAGAATATTTGTTATAAATTTCAATGCATCAAATTGTAATCTCCAGCATAAAGAAGTTCTATCATTTCTTGTTCTGTGATCTGAATTTAATTAAATATGAATCTGTTTATTTTTATTAAATTATACATTTTGTACCCAAAAAAAAAATGCAATAGCGAAAAGTAGAATTGTTTGAAAAATTGATCAATTCATTCCTTTAAATTAATTGATCTCTTTTCTTGGCCTAGTATATTTTCCACCATCGCTGATTGGTAGCTTGAATATGAATTTGCCCCGAAATTGTTTGAATTTTGGTTTGTCGGTTGTCTGGTCGATCATCCGGGAAGAATATGACAACCGCAATCAACAAAGGTCATAATCGCGGTAGACAAGTGTTGCACTGGTCATTCGAGCGATCGTTCGGACAGTCGACCAGTAAGCACAAATTCAAATTTTTAAACAAATTCAAATTCGAGTTATAAATCATTTTTATATTTTCCACTCAGTTGGTATGATTCTCCAACGTCATGCGGGACTTCATGTGACTGATTCCGACAATTACTGAGGAAGATTGGATAATAAGAAGGTAAAATTGGCTAAAAAAATAAAACTGCATGGTGTTCTATCCTTATTGCATAAAAAAAATCTATTACGAAGGACTTTATACACCATATAATTATATAATATATAAGTAAAATTATACTATTCATTAGAAAGCTATAAAATATTGTTGTGTCCGTTTCAACATGTTAAAATCCTTCTAAGTGTCTTTAATCACTACTAATTAAAGGATCGTTTGAGTCCTTTTTTTTGAGTCGGCAGATTTTGCCGTCGTAAAAGTTAGTCTTTTTGCGATGGCACGAAGTTACCAACACAAATACCAAACTTTAGCATCGGCACCGTTGGCCGACACAAAAAATTAATATTTTATAGCATTACTTGAGTCGGTTGAATTTACTGACGCAAAAGATAAATCTTTTACGCCAGCAAACCTGTATTGACGCAAAAGGCTGGACCTTTTTGTGTCGGCAATTGATGCCGTGGCAACAAAAATATTTGTATACTCAAGATATATATATATATATATATGTATATATATATTTACTCCTTTATATTTAAAAAATATATTTGTTTGTATATATGCTTTTATATTAATATTGAGTGTACATACTATAGATAATATATATCTCATTTAAAATTAGAAAGAGGTATTGTGGTGCAGTGGGTTAAGTGTGGTATGTTGGATTCAAATTACCCGGATGAAGTGGGTTCAACTCTTGGGGACCTCAATAAGGAAATCATGACTTTGATTTTTTAAAACATTTAATTACTTTTTGCGTCGGCAACTTACCGTCTCAAATAATTAAAACTATTTCCGTTGGCAACTTGCCGACTCAAAAACATTTGCGACCAGACCACTTTTGTCCCTCAAGTTGCACTGCAACAAATTACACCTTTGACGACCACTTTTGGCGACTAAATAATTTTTAGTCTCCAATAGTACATTTTTTGGCAACTAAAAAATAATTTTGTCACCATTAGTTCAAGATATAGCTACTAAAATATTTTAGTCGATAAATATTACTTATTGGCGACTAAATTTAAATTCAATCAGTAAAAACTCCACTTTCAGTGACTAAAAAGGATATTGGTTGCCATTAGTCCACATTTTAGGCCCCAAAAAAATCAAATTAATCGGCAATATTGTTTTTTCCCGACTAAAACTAAAATTAGTCGTCAAATAGGACTTTTGGCGACTAAGATTTTCTTCTCTGTTTAATCACCGTTTGGCTACAAAAGGATTTAGTCAGCATATATATTCCTTTGCTGACAAATAGAGAAATTAGTCGCTAAAGGTTGAATTTTCAACGCGGCAATTCCTTTATTTTCGCGTGCGCCCCTCTCTCTATTATACAACACAACTTCACACTTTGTATCACACACACAACGTTTTTCACCAAACCTCACAAAAAGCATTCCCCTCACCGTTGCCTATCGTATGGAAAACATTGCGACAGCCACCGCCACCGACACAAATCACCACCGTCATAGTCGTACATCGCAGGTTTTCTCTCTCTCTCTCTCTCACTTTCGCTTTCGTTCATGGTTTATCTATGCGTCTCTTTCTCTGTCACTCGAGGTTTCTCACACAGTCTCTCTCTCTCTCTCCTTTACTTTGTTTCCCCCTCTTCTGACATTGTTAGTTTAGGGTTTATTCAACTTTGAATGTATGTGCCTGTAATTTATTAAAAATTTTAAAGATGATGTTTAATATATGTATGTGTGTATATATAATGCTTTGTACATGTATTGCAAGCGTCTATCTCTCTCTCTCTCTCATTTCTGTCTCTATCTCTGTCTCTCTCCCTTGCTCTCTTTCCCCATTTTTCTCACGTTGGTGTTTTAGGGTTTATTCAAAATTTAATGTATGTGGTTGTAATTTATGAAAAATTAATATATGTAGGTGAATGTGTGTGTATATATAATGAAATGATATATGTAGATGTTTAATATATACAGATGATGTTGAATATATAATGTATGTGGCCCTAATTTAATGTGTGTATATATAATGCTCTGTCTACATATGCAGGTGAATCAATCACTACAATTATTGTCACTCAACAGCAGCTGGATCATTCAACCTACACTACATTAGGTATCGAGTTTGTATCTTGAAATTTTTTATGAAGTGGGTATTATTTTGTTTTAATAAAATTTATTATCTATTTATGCTCTTTATGGGTTTGGTGATGGCAAATAACTATTAACTTATGTGATGCTGCCCCAGTTTCATAATCCATCACCTCTGCAACTAAACTTCATATTACACTCTTAACAATCACACTGTTATTTTTGCCTGGTTGACTACAAAAAAAATTGGAATGATAAAGCATTGGGAATGCTATTTTGTTAATTTCTTTTCCACATTTGGCTTTAGTGATGTAGAATGGACTTTGACATATGAGTGTAATTTGGAGAACAATTCATTGACTATGGGTTTCGGTTAAAATTTTTAATACTTTATTTGGCACCTATTTTTTCGTGAAGAAATTAAAATCGCTCACAACTTTAGAGGTTAGTTGACAAAAGAAGGATTCAAACAAGTTTTCCTTTAGCTTTTTTCAGGTTTTCAAATGTCTCTTTTAGATTTCTTCTATTTCCCTCCTTAATAGCCCCCCCATTATTAATGATAGTAACATTCTCCACCATCTCAATTGTAGACAGGCTCCCTCTATTATATTTTGAGAATAATTTAGAACATTCTTTGGCATGGCAACTCTTAATTAGAAGTGAATTTGCTATTACCTAAAACTCTCATTTCACAAGATTTGAGGATTTCAAAGACAATAGATATAGAAGAGGTGGAAAACCTTATACCCTTTCTTTGTTTATATTTGTTAAAGAAACTTGCATACCAGTTTTCCTCTTTTTCTTCTTCACCACTTCTACTCTGTTGGATTTTGTGTTTTAGTCTTCTTCACTCTCCATTATTGCTTGTATAAAAGAGAGGATTAAATGTCTTTTGCTTATGAGACCAAACTCTTGCAAACATCACACTTTTATAAGTTTGCTTCTAATAAAAGTGGGCTGATTCGAGTAGAGAGAAGTTCTAATGATGCTAGCAGTATACCTAAACCATATTTGCTCCTAAGGAACATTGTATAACTTCACCCACAGTGGAACAAGCATTTAAGCTTTAGTTGTTTACTATAATTCGTAACCTTTGATGATAGCTTGGTTGTTTCTTCTACTTACGATGGTTGTGTTTGGTGAATTTTCTCATTCTTTTTTACCTCTCCTTGTTTACGTTGTACTTGTATAGTTCAAATAGTTAGTTGTTTCACCTAACTTTTGAATACAATCCCTAAACCATGTATTTCCAAATTTTAATCTATGTTGCAAATAAGTGAAAACTAAAACTTTTGTCGGAAAAGATGTACAAGAGTTGGATGATGATAAAAGATGCATAATTCCATTGTTGAGTATTTTTGTTTATTTGTTGTCCATTCCTATGTTAATCTTTGCTTGACTTGTAGGGTTCAAAAGATGGACAAGAGTTGGATGATGATAAAAGATAGGTTGAAAAGTAAAGAGTACCAACAAGGTGTTAAGTCATTTACTGACTTTTCTACGAAGGATTTAGGCCCACACGATGAGATTCGTTGTCTGTGTGTCAATTGCTTGAATGTCACAAAATATAGTCGACAAGTTATATGGCTGCACTTGATTCGAAGAGGAATCACGTGTTCTTATAGAACTTGGGTGCACCACGGGGAACATGTTCCATTGTGTCATGATCAGCCTAGTGTGTCAAACGATGATCGTGAAAAAGATGGAGCTGAAAATTTTGACATTGACGAAAATTTGGACGAGTTGCCTATTATATTGGAAGAGATTTACATGAGTGACCTCATGGATGATCATATCGACGAAGAACCTAATAGCTCGGAGAGAGAAAATTTAGTGAAGTTCATTAGGTTGTTTGATGGTGCTCGATGAAAAGTGTACCCGAAGTGTGAAAAGTTCTCTGTGTTGTCCTTCGTTATTAAAATGTTTCATATTAAGGTGTACAATAAATGGAGCAACAAATATTTCGATATGGTTATGAAAGTTTTCAAAAACATTCTCCTAAAGTATGATAAAACTGTTCCATGGACCCTTTATGAAGCGAAAAAGTTCTTACGTGAATTGGGTTTGGAATACGAGGCCATTCATGCATACAAGAATGATTGTATTTTATTTTGGAAGGACAACGCAAAACTGGAGAATTGCCCTACATGTAAGGAGTCTAGATACAAGTTCAACAATGAGAGTGGTAAAAAGATTCCTCACAAAATATTAAGGTACTTTCTTTTAACACCGAGGTTGAAGAGATAGTACATGTCGAAAAAAACAGCCGCAAATATGAGATGGCACAAAGAGAAGCGTGTGGATAATGGAATGTTAAGGTATCCAGCCGATGGTCAGGCATGAAAGGACTTTGATATGCAACATCCTACGTTTTCTAAGGAACCCCGAAATGTATGGTTAGGGCTTGCTACGGATGGTTTCAATCCGTTTGTAAATATGAGCATATCGTACAGCATGTGGCCCATACTCTTAATGCCTTACAGTCTTCCCCCATGGAAGTGTATGAAAGAGCCATTTCTGATGATGTCAATGCTTATTCTTGGTCCATTCACCCCTAGAAGAGACATCGATGTTTACTTACAACCATTAGCTGAGGAGCTAATGAATTTGTGGGCGCATGGTGTGCAAACATATGATGCCTCAAACGGTCAAATATTTAAAATGCATGCAGCAGTCATGTGGACCATCAATGACTTCCCCGCATATGGCACCATGTCTGATTGGACTACAAAAGGTTACTTGGCTTGCC
Organism: Camellia lanceoleosa; assembly: GCA_025200525.1. Lineage (NCBI taxonomy): Eukaryota > Viridiplantae > Streptophyta > Magnoliopsida > Ericales > Theaceae > Camellia > Camellia lanceoleosa. Next base: position 137,351,315 of record CM045761.1, on the reverse strand, counting down.
CTAATTGTAACATGGATGCATTATCTCACAGACAGCTTCCACATGACAATTACGACCTGTGACAATAGAAAGAATGTAATTAGGACTTGTAGGCTTGGAGTTAGAGTCGAAAACGCCTTAAACTTATTGAAAAAGGCGTTTTGGGAGCAAAAATTCAAAATAGCCCCCGAACCACTGTGTGGCTCTTATGAACAAGTTCCTCTTGAAAAATAGGACTTGTGACAACTGATGGAATGTAATTTGGACCCGTAGGTTAGGAGTTAGAGCTGAATACGCCTTAAATTTAGTCGAAAAAGGGCATTCCATGACGAAAATTCAAAATAGCCCCTGAACAACCATGTGGCTCTTAGGGACAGCTTCTCTATGACAATTAGAACTTGTGACAACAGATGAAATGTAATTAGGACCCATAGGCTTGAGTTTGAGCAGCATGTAAAGTTAATTGAAAAAGGGCGTTCCAAGGGTAAAAATTTAAAATAGCCCCGAACCACCACATGGCTCTCATGGACAGCTTTCCCCTGATAAATAGGACTTGTGACAACTGACAGAATGTAATTCAGACTTGTAGGTTAGGAGTTAGAGCCGAATACGCCTTAAACTTAGTCGAAAAGGGCATTACAGGGCGAAAATTCAAAACAGCCCCCGAACCACCATTTGGCTTTTAAGGATAGCTTTCTCTTGATAAATAGGACTTGTGACAATTAACGGAATGTAATTCGGACCTGTAGGTTGGGAGTTAAAGCCGAATACGCCTTAAACTTAGTCGAAAAAGGGCATTCCGGGGATGAAAATTCAAAACAGGTTCCGAACCACCGTTTGGCTCTCATAGATAGCTTCCTCATGAAAATTACGACCTGTGACAACACACGGAATGTAATTAGGACCCTTAGGCTTGGAGTTTGAGCCAAAAATGCCTTAAGCTTAATTGAAAAAGGGCATTCTGAGGGAGAAATTCAAAACAGCCTCTGAACCATCGTGTGGCTCTCACGGACAGCTTCCCCTTGACAAATAGGACTTGTGACAACTGACGGAATGTAATTCAAACCCGTAGTTTGGGAGTTAGAGCTGAATACGCCTTAAACTTAGTCGCAAAAGGGTGTTCTGGGGCCAAAAATTCAAAACAGCCCCCGAACTACCGTGTGACTCTCACGGACAGCTTTGCCTTGACAAATAAGACTTATGATAACTGACAGAATATAATTCGGACCCGTAGGTTGAGAGTTAGAGCCGAATACGCCTTAAACTTATTCAAAAAATGGCGTTCTGGGGGCAAAAATTCAAAACAGCCCCCAAACCACCGTGTGGCTCTCACAGACAACTTCTTCATGACAATTACGACCTGTGACAATAGACGGAATGTAATTAAGACTCGTAGGCTTGGAGTTTTAGCCGAAAATGCCTTAAACTTAGTCAACAAAGGCGTTCGAGGCGAAAATTCAAAAGGTCCCGGAACCACCTTGTGCCTCTCACGAACAGTTTTCTCTTACCAAATAGGACTTGTGACAACTGACGGAATGTAATTCGAACCCATAGGGTGGGAGTTAGAGCTGAATACGCCTTAAACTTAGTCGAAAAAGGGTTTTTCGAGGTTGAAAATTGAAAATAGGCCCCATACCACAGTATAGCTGTCATGGACAACTTCCCCGTGACAAATAAGACCTATGACAACAGACAAAAAAAATTTCGGACCCATAAGTTAGGAGTTAGAGCCAAAAATGCCTTACACTTAATCGAAAAACGCGTAACACTTAGTTTAAAAAGCGACAAGTTTATGAAAATAACATCTACATTCTAACAATTGCCTTTGTATATTTATAGGATGAAGCAATTACATATTAGATTGTTTGTGCAGTTGGTTAGAATAAATATTGCATGATACATATATATATATATATATATGCTTTTATTTCCAAGAAGACATTTCTAGATTGTTCTAGCTTAAATGTATGTTACAACATGTTCCCTGTGGCTGACTGAATTGATATTTTGTAGGGAATTCTAATTGTTTTTTTTTTTTTTTTTTTTTTTTTTTTTTTTTTTTTTTGTAGATGGCTTTGTTGCGTGGACTTGTGGATAATCCATTTTGGTGTATGGAAAAGAAATTTCACTTTTCTATAGAACTAATATAATACTTTTGTCATCGCCAGCTTTTGTGTAGTTCACTATCGATCTTGATAGAAAACTTTTGACAACCAGGATAATCACTAGCATGGTACATAGATCACCTTCTATCATGGTACATATATGACCATTTGTCGGCATACATATATGATCTTTTGTCATGGTCTATAGAAAAACTTTTGTCATGGTACATACATCACCTTTTGTTGTGGTACATATTACGATAGTAATTTGTACCATGCCAAATAGTCATTTCATGATAGTAAATGTATTTTTTTGTACATGGAGGGCTTTAATTTTTATATGATTCTATATTTTGTATGGAATTATTATTTTAGTTTGGATAATAGTTGATTTGTATAGATTTTGACATTTAAAGTTATTTATTTTTTGTATACGGATGCAGATTGTGGAATGATTGATAGTATATGTATCATTTTTATTTATATACGTATTACAGGTTGCATAGAATATAGACAGGTCATGGAAAAATTATAATTTTGCAATAAAACATAATATAATGTTTTTGGCAACTAAACAATTAGTAGTTAAAAAGAAATTGGGAAAATAGTTTAGGCGACTAAAAGTTTTGTAGCCAAAAGAAAAGCAAAGATTTGGCGACTAAAAATTTTGTAGCCAAAAGAAAATCAAACATTTGGTGACTAAAATAATTCGTAGCTAAAAACAAAAGCTGAAGACTAAAAACACTTTTACCGATTAAAAATTTAGTAGCAAAAAATGTGGGACTTTAGGTGACCAAATGTTTAGTAGCCAAAACAATAACTATTTGCCGACTAAAATTTTAGTAGAAAAAATGTGAGACTTTAGGCGACTAAATCTTTAGTAGCCGAAAAAATTTGACTTTCGGCGACTAAAATGTTAGTAGTCAAAACACAAGTATTTACTTTAGACAACTAATATATTTAGTAGCTAAATTTTTTTTTCCCCCCGACTAAATGTTTAGTCATTAAAAATAACTGAAGCTTTTGGCAACAAAAAAATTGATCGCCGAAAATGTACTAATTTAATTTTTTGTCCAACCTTTTGGCGACTAAAAATTTAGTCGGCAATTGAATACATTTGGAGACTAAAATAATTTTAGTCGCCAATTACCTTTCCCGACAATTCTTCCATGACTAATGCTGCGACCAAATAATTTAGTCGCTGAAACCCTTCGGCGACTAAAAATTTAGTTGCCAAAAGTGAAAATTTCTTGTAGTGTTGCCATCATAGCGCTGCCACAAAAACTTTTTGCGTAGGCAAATATGCTATTTGCGACGACACACTGCAGACTCGAAAACTCTCTTTTTTTAGTCGTGAATCTTTACAAACATTAAAGAACTAATTATTTTTCTTGGGCTTTTTCTCTTCCTCTTAACTCCTTTTCCTTCCCACTATTTCTCTTTTATTGTGTCTCTATTTATTCCTCCACAAATATATTACTTTGTGATAATACAGCGTGTTCCAGATTGAATGGGTCGGACTGATCCACGCTTCCCAAACCGGTGCCCAATATACCAAGCCTACGAATAGACCTGCACAGGAGTCCAACAGGGAACAGGGAGTCCCCCAGCGAACTCTCCGACGAGCAAGTTAGAAAGAGTGATGGAATATAGAGATATATTAGAGATAGAAAAGCTTAACCTTCTTCTTGTCTTCGATATCTGCTTATATCTTTTGGTAATCATTTTGTTGTCCCTTCCGACCTGTCGCCATGGCTGAAAGTCTATACTCTAGCTTGCCTTGTTCATGGTGAGGCTGTTCTATCTCAACGGGGAGGGGTTATCGCAATAAATGTCGTAAGGGCCTTCATTAATGGCTGATGTGCAGTGCAATAACTTTGCAGGATCTTTGTTTACTTATATGGCTTGTCCTTTTGTTGCCATGTGTTTAGATGTTATTGGTTCTTAATGCCATGTTGAGCCCCAGCAACGTTGGGCTTTAATATTTAAATTATGTATTGGGCCCTAAACGGTGAGCTATAGCCTTTATGGGCTACACGATAATGGTAGGTTCCCCAGTCAGTGATGAAGGAGGTGTGTTTCTAGTCAGACGAGTGCATCAGAATTTGGTTGTACCTAGAGAAGGCATCCATGAAGCTGAGCATTTGATGTCCAGCCGTGGCATCGACAAGTAGATCTATGCAAGAAAGGGGATAGCTATCTTTGGGGCAAGCTCGGTTGAGATCGGAGTAGTCGACACAGAGTCGCCACTTACCATTGTTTTTACGGACTAGGACCACATTTGACAGCCATCTGAGGTAGTCTACGTTTTTGATGAACTGTGCCTCAAGGAGCTTATCTACTTCAGAAGCAATTAGGGTATTGCGTTCTGGGTGGAAGATGCGCTGCCTTTGGCGAAAGGGTTGGAAATGGGGCTCAATGCTAAGACGATGAGTGATGATAGAGGGATCAATGCCCGACATGTCGGAGTGGGTCCAGGAAAACACATCTATGTGTTCAGTCAGGAGGATTGTAAGGTCGGCCATGGCTTGTGGGGATAGTTGGCTACCGATCTTAGCTATTTTTGTCGGGTTGGTGGGATCGATGGGGACCTTGACAAGCTCTTCCACCGGTTCCCCTCTGACCAGCTTGTCTTCGTCTCTAACGTCGAGTCCTTCAATGATCATAGCCTCCTTTAGCTTGACCTCTTTAAGTGAAACCACGTAACATTCTCTGGCCACGGTCTGCTCTTCCCTCACCGTGCCGACCCTGAGGTCGGTGAGGAATTTAATGGCAAGATAGAAAGTGGATATCACAGCTCGGAAGGCATTCAGGGCGGTGCAGCCGAGGATAATGTTGTAAACAGAGGGACAGTCGACAACGAGGAAGGTGAGCAACTTTGTGGTTTGCCGCGGGTATTCACCGATTGTGATGGGAAGATCGATGGAGCCGATGGAGGTCACCCGATCTCTAGTAAAGCCTACCAGTGGGGTTTGGAGAGGGAACAGGCTTTCTTCTACAACCTTGAGCTAGTGAAAGGCGTTGAGGAAGATGATGTCTAAGGAACTGTCGTTGTCGATGAGAACCCGTCTGACTTTGTAATTGGAGAGGAGAGCAGAGATGACGAAGGGGTCGTTATGGGGGTAACGGATGCCTGTGCAGCCGGCTTTCGTAAAAGTGATGGGCTCCATCCACTGCTTGGGCTATTTGGAAGGGCGGTCTAGTGTGGCAACTTCTTTATCTGAGCCCAGCTTTATTTTTCTAAGTTCTACCCGTTAGGCCGAGCGGGATGGTCCTCTACAAGCGAACCTACCAGTAATAACTTTGATCTCTCCGACAGGGGGGGCATGATTGCCTTGTGCCCGGGGTTGCTGCGGAGGCCTATCATGACCTTGGTTAGGTTGGGTAGGTTGTCAAGGACGGGTGCGCCGGCGGTCGTTTCTGATAGGTTCAGTTCTTTGACTTTGCTGAGGGCGGGCTACCGTGAACCGGCGAGACGCCCTGACGATAAAACCTCGACACGGTCTTTGAGGTTAACACACTCCTCCGTATAATGGCCGTGGTCTTGATGAAAGCGGCAGTATTTGGACTAGTCTGGCCGGTTGGAAGGACCGTGACGGTTGGGGCCATTTTAGGGGATAATCTCATTGGATCTGATTCAGAACTTGTTCCATGGGGGAATTAAGGGGTATGTATCGTTCGAACCAATTTGGGTGGTCGGACGTGGCCAGTCGTGATCGTGGTGATCAATATCTTGAGGTGTTTGGTGAGTGTACTGGGTGTTTCTGGTTTCAGAGTCTTTCCTCTTCTCTCTGGGGGTTAGGTTTTTGGCTGTAGGATCTTGTCGGGCGGCTAAGGAATCTTCGACGTTCATGTATTTCTGGGCTTTGGAAAGTAGGGTTGCCATGGAGGTCGGGGGGTTTTTAGAGAGGGAGAAAAAGAAGTCAGATGATCGTAGACCGGCCATGAAAGCCGTGAGGATGACCTTGTCATCGTTTTTCGCTACCTGTAGGGCTTCGGTATTGAAGCAGGTGATGAAGCTGCGCAACGACTCCCCCTCGGTCTGACGGATATTGAGGAGTTGGGTTGTTGGATGTCGCTGGCACAGGGCACCAATGAAATGGCTGAGAAAGGAGTCACTTAGGTGCTAGAAAGTGGAGACAGAGTCTGCTGGCAGTTGACTAAACTAGAGTCGCGTCGACTCCTTAAGAGTTATAGGGAAGGCGCGACACATGATCTCGTCAGGGAATGCATGGAGGATCATAAGGGTCCTGTAAGTTTCCAAATGGTCGACCGGGTCTATTGTGTCTTCGAAAGAGTCAAGCAAGGGCATTTTGAATTTAGGAGGTAAGGGTTTGTCCCTGATGAAAGCAATGAACGGTGAGCTGGCTATTGTAGATGGTTTATTCTGCATGTTCTGCATGACTTCTTGGAGCTGGAGCTTCATGGCTCGGAGTTCTGCATCCCAGAGAGAAATGTTGTCATCACCGGAATGCAGTGGAGGCTGGACGCTACTGGCCTCTCCCTTGGGGGTGGGTGCCTAGACTGACGGATATGGGACCTGAGGAGGTGGGTTCATATCTGGGGGAAGGGGTTGCAAGCCTTCCAGGTTTGATGGGTTGGGCTGTTGGATGGGATGACTCGGGGCTCGTTCTTGGTTGGATGGCATATCTAGAGGTGGTGGAGGAGGCATAGGAAGGTTTCTTTGGAGTAGAGCATTAATCAAGGCTTGGTTTTGCTCGGCGAGGCGGTTAATGATGTTGGTGAGCTCGGTGAAATACTGCAATGGGTTGTTTGGATTAGGAGGGTCGGCTTGGTAGTCGGCAACATTGTGGTGAGAAGCCATGGATCTAGTCGTGACCATCCACCTTGGTAGGTGGCAAGAAGGGGTTATTGGGAAAGGGTCTCTAGCGGCAATGAGCACAACTGGCACGCGGAACAAAAGGATTTCCCACAGACGGCGCCAACTGATGATACAACGTGTTCCAGATGGAACGGGTCGGACTGATCTACGCTTCCTAAACCGGTGCCCGATATACCAAGCCTACGAATAGACCTGCACGAAAGTCCAACGGGGAACGGGGAGTCCCCCAGCAAACCCTCCGACGAGCAAGTTAGAAAGAGTGATGGAATATAGAGATAGATTAGAGATAGAAAAGCTTAACCTTCTTCTTGTCTTCGACGTCTGCTTATATCCTCTGGTAATCATTTCATTGTCCCTTCCGACCTGTCGCCATGGCCGAAAGTCTATGCTCTAGCTTGCTTTGTTCATGGTGAGGCCGTTCTGTCTTGACGGGGAGGGGTTATCGCAATAAATGCTGTAAGGGCCTTCATTAATGGCTGATGTGCAGTGCAATAATTTTGCAGGATCTTTGTCTGCTTATGTGGCTTGTCTTTGTCTTGCCACGTGTTTAGATGTTATTGGTTCTTAATGTCATGTTGAGCTCTAGTAACGTTGGGTTTTAATATTTAAATTATGTATTGGGCCCTAAACGATGGTTTATAACCTTTATGGGCTTACCCGTGTCACTTTGCATATTTATTTTAAATGTTGATGAACAATCTCTCATTTTTTGTATTTTTTCTGTTCAGTGTTTAGTTGGGTCATAAAGAATTTCTATTTTGCGATTTTATGCATAATGTAAGAAAAATTTTTAGGTTGATATGAATTTTCTTCTCAATGGAATTGGAATTTAATATTAAAAAAATAGAGATAGAGTTCACGTTAGGAACATGTCATTTCTTATTTTGTTTGTTGAATTGTAAGAATATGTGTCTTCAAATGCAATCGTGCGTTAAAACACTGGCTTCTTTTCTTTTTCTTTTCTCTCCTCGTGTGTGTGAGAGAGAGAGAGAGAGAGTGAGTGTGTGCACATGAAACATTTGGCTTTCTCAACATGTTGTGTAATTGCTTCAAGCCGAGCCTCATAATTTTATAATTGTTTTGTTTAATCTAAGTGGTCAAATATTAGGGTCATGCCAACACTGAAACATTGATATGGTTTTAGTGGTAATTGGAAAATAAATCATGCTAAAATGTGACCTTGTGCATACACAATTTAGATTTTTAAAGGAATTTTTTTTTTATTTAAATGAACTCTAACAAGGGGAAAATTTGTATAGAAGTTTCATTTAAAATTACAATTTAAATTGCTCTTATTTTAAAAAGTTTTCTTTATGTTATTAGAAATTTTACATACGTAAAACCCAAGCATATATTTTTTTTTAATTTTTTTTCTGTCATCACAAACTTCTAGATATGTAAATCCTTTTATGGGATCAACTTAGCCTCTTTATTATGAAAAGACATTACAATAATTGCAAATATTAAAAAATATCAAATTTTAATTACACTGAATTTAAATTAAAAAATAAATAATAAAAAATAAAAATCTATCACGATCACTTTGACTAAGGTCTCGTTTGGGAACAGATTTTTTTAGTAATTTTTTGATAAAATTTGATGTAAAAAAATTAGTATGTTTGGGATGAGTTTTTAATTTTTTACAAAAAAATGTGTAAAAGTAAAGAGAAAATAGAATCTTTGACTTTTTGGTACATGTTATTGACTTTTTAATTTTTTTAATAACTTTTTAACTTTTTGACTAAAAAAACTACTTGTCAAACGAGGCTTAAGGTAAAACTCTCCAAATGCAAAACAAAATATATATACACAAACACAATATAATATAATATTATTTTTTAAAATATTTGAATTGATATATCAATTAATATATATTTTCAAATTCATTTAACTATTGTTGATATCTTATTTTAAAAGGCATTCAGACGAAAAATTCAATTTTAAATTCTCTTTTCCTAAAGTCCCAACTCCAATTTATTATGTCCATAAGGATAAGCCTTTGCAAAATGACTAAACTGTCCTCAAACTAACTTAAGTGAAGCTCCAAAATAGTCTCTTGAAGCTTTTGTCACCTGAAAATTATATAATTTATATATAAAAAAAAACTTACACCTACATTGCTTAACTGCCATGCTTTGTACTCTCACCTCTTATTGCTCCTCGAATTAGGATCATCGGCAGCACATTCCTGTGGCCCTCCCTGCCGCTCTCTCCAAAACAACGTCGTTTTGTTTAGTTTTTTTTTTTCCCCACAAATTTGAATTTCCCGCTCTGTTGTTTCAACTCTATTTAGCCCTAACCATTGCGACTGCGACATACAGAGCTGGACAAAGAGAGAGAAGAGAGGCGTAGAGAGAGAGAGAGAGACGATCGACGAAGACCGCAAGACGATCGAAGACCAGAGACACGACGATATCGGAGACCGGAGACACGATCTGTGGGATCTGTGAAGAAACGAAGTGTGAGAGATGGCGGAGGGAGGTGACGGTGATGGACAGAGGATGGCGGAGGGACGTGAGTCCGGCAGTAATGCGACGGCGTCAAGTCGACATTGCAGCCATGACGAGGTCCATTTCATCTCTGTTTCATTTCTGGGCCGCTATATACGTATATATAATTTATATATAATTTTTCCTTGAATGGTATGGAACTGATTTTTCCTTGGAGGGGGCTGTTGTTCCTATAATTTTTCCTTGAGGGGGTTGTTGTTGATGAATGGTATGATGGTCTGCTATATATGTATATATAATTTATATATAATTTTTCTTTGAATGGTATGGAACTGTTGTTGATGAATGGTATGAAGGTTATGGACCTCTGTTGTTGATGAATGGTATGAACTTTTGAAGTGTTATTTACTCAATTAATCAAGAGTACTGAAAAGGTAATATTGGAGATAGACCAAATCACACCTAACAACACAAGTTTTAATATTGAACCAAACAATCCCAAACTCCAAGTATGCCAATATATATATATATAATGTTCAATAATTCAGGGTATATATCTCCCACTCAACACAGTCTAATCAGGTCCAAGTTATCTCGTATGCCAATACTTCACCTTAGGCTCTCCGTAATTTGGTTACAACATTTTTAAGTAGGTGATGTTATCTCACATTTATATTAGCCGTGGATACAAATATTTATACTTCAGAATGGTTTTTATTGTTTCTAATTGCAAGCACCATTTCAACCCAAGGAGAAAACAAAGGGAAGATAAGTTAAATTGGATAACTGTTTACAGGTAATTTACTTTATCAATTTTATGAACATTCTTAGAAAACAAATAAGTGAGATGAAGTTTTTAATTTTGAATTGTGTGCTTTATAGAATTACTAGAAGGTGTGCACAACCAAATGTATTCAATTGGCAGTTAGTTACCATTGTCTTTGCAATTATATAAAGGCATATTTTAAAAGTAAAAATTGTAACATTTTATGTTACCATCACTTTTATACGAAAATGTATAGAATTTGGTTGTTTATTTTTTATTTTTGCACTAGAAAGTTGGTATATGTTGATGAATTGCTGATGTAACTAAACGAAAAACAAAAGGTACTTTATTAAATTAGAAACATAGAGGTACAAAATTAAACATTATCATACCTGTCCAAAAAAATCCAAGTCAGAGATCCAAGTAATATGAATTGATTCATTGAACCTATAAATCAAATTGTAGGTAATTGAAGAAAATAATGTTGTTGATGAGTTGCCTAATTGTGGTTGGAAGCCGAAATTGGGTATGCCATTTGACTCTAAACAAGCTGCATATGATTTTTACAATACTTATGGCGGAAAGGTGGGGTTTAGTATTAAGAAGCTATATGCACACAAGAACAAACATACTAAGGAAATAACTTCACGGACTTTTGTATGTTATAAAGAGGGAACTCGGGGTATTGACAAGCGAGATCCATTAGTAAAATTTCTGAGACAAGAGGTGAGGTGAGGTGTGGTTGTGGTGCTCGATTTAGTATCAAGTTAGATAGCAATTTAGGAAAATATGTTGCCATTGATTTTGTTGAATATTATAATCATGATCTTGTGCCTCAAGAGTGCATTCACATGTTGCCATCCCAAAGAAAAATATCTATCACCTAAGCAATTGAAATAGAATTGGCTTCAGAATCTGGAATTCCTCTTAGGTCTGCTTATGAGCTATTTGGTAGGGAATCGGGTGGAAAAACATCACTTGGCTTCACCAAATTGGACCAAAAAATTCCTTGAGATCGAAGAGACAAAAAGATTTGGAATATGGAGAAGCGGGTAGTGTGTTGTAATACTTTCGTAAGAAAACTTTAGAAAATCCATCCTTTTATTATGCAATCCAATTAGATTGTCAAGAGCAAATAAGTAACATATTTTGGGCGGATGCACAAATGATAATGGACTATGCTCAATTTGGTGATGTAGTGACCTTTGACACTACTTACAAAGTAAATAACGAACATAGACCTTTTGGAACCTTTGTTGGATTTAATCATCATCGAGAAACAGTTATATTCGGTGCAGCATTGATGTATGATGAGACTGTCGAATCATTCACATGGTTGTTTCAGATTTTTTTTGGAGGCAATGTCAAACAGAGCTCCAAAAGCTATTTTCACCGATCAAGATGCTGCGATGGCTAAGGCCATTCCAATTGTCATGCCTAGTACAAACCACCGACTTTGTACATGACATTTGATGCAAAATATTGTGAAGCATGTGAGTTCCCTCTTTAAAGATGTTGGGGTAAAGGGTGCCTTTTCAAAATTTATGCATCAAATTGATAATGAAGAAGAATTCAAAATACAATGGGACCAAATGCTTGATAGGTATGATGCACACAACAATCATTGGTTGGCACAAACTTTTGGTGTGAAGGAGAAATGGGGATGACCATATATTATGAATTCTTGGGCAGCTGGAATGAGTACTACTCAACTAAGTGAATCATTCAAGCATTTTTGAAGGATTATCTCAATTGTGATCATAACTTGATGGAATTTTTCAAGCATTTTGAGAGGGTGCTCTATGACAAGAGGTATAAAGAATTGGAAGCCGAGTATAATTTGTGTCAAAAATTGCCAAGGGTTTCCATTCCAACTGTGATGTTAAAGCAAATGGCAGATATTTACACCAAAACAATTTTTGAGGAATTCCAAAATGAGTACGTGCAGTCCATTGAAGCGTCCATTGTAGGCACTATTCATGATGGTGAGAGTACCATATTCACAATTCAAACGGATGTAGATGAAAAAAAAGATAAAAATGTGACAATGGATAGAGATGGATTTTTGAGTTGTAGTTGCAAGAAGTTTAAAGTGAAGGGCATAGTGTGTCAACATTGTTTAAAGGTGCTTAGAGAGATAATCAATGCAAAGGACCTTCCTGCACAATACATACTCAAACGATGGACTAAAAAAGCAAGGGCTGAAAGTGTGAAAGATAGGCGTGGGTATGATGTGAAGGCTGATGTGAAATTACATCAAAGCGTCAGATATAGGTCATTGATAAATATGTTTAGAGCAATAGCAAGTAGAGCCACCGAAAGTGAAGAAACTTATCATTTGTCACTTGCAAAAGGTGAAGAACTAAGTGTCATGGTTGAAGACAAATTAAGTGTGCACACTTGTGATCAAATGGAGATCCTTGATTGAAATTCTCGGCTAACACATGCCCACAGTGATGAATTAGATTGTCCAACCCAAGCCAAGGGACTCAAGAAAAGACAAGCAACTAGTAAGGGGAGAAGGAGGATCAAGGGCGGGATGGAAAAATCTATTGCAAAGAAGAAAAGAATGCAATCTAAGCAGGTAATTAATTTTGTTATGTGTGATTGTTATGTGTTATCAATTTTGTGTTATGTGTGTTTGGAAAATAATGAATTAAATAATTTGGTTGTTTGCAGGGTGATGGTTTTTGTACTCCTAAAGGTCAATCTAAGCCTCATGTCGCCATGGGTAATATTTGTAGTTAGGTAATTTTTACTATTGTGTGCAACCTTGTATTAATTTGTTGGATTGGTTATTCTTGCAACTAGTAGCGTGATATTTATTATTTTTGGTCTTTTGTGATGCATGTAGGGTAGTTCTTTTTCTACTTATCAAGGTCAACCTTCTTCCGCCGTGGGTACTCATTCAATACAGGTAATATTTAATTTAGGGTGTTTACCTTTGACATGCATAGACCTTAGGGAAATTGAACCTTATATGGAACCAACATTATTAATTTTTTTTCTTTACATTGTCTTATTCTTTTGTTTATGTTGGTTTACTTTAGGGTGTTTACACTCCACAAGGTCAATCTCGACCTCCTTTTGCCATAGGTAGTAATTATGTTGAGGTAATATTTCATATTGTTTGTTTGTTAACATGAAAATGCATTATTAATTTTTTTTTTCTTCACATTGTCTTATTCTTTGCTTTATGTTGGTTTACTTTAGGGTGTTTACATTCCACAAGGTCAATCTCGACCTCCTTTTGCCATGGGTCGTAGTAATTATGTTGAGGTAATATTTCATATTGTCTATTTTTTAAAATAAAAATGCATTACTGCTTTTTTTTCATTTCACTTCTTATTTTCTTTATGTTGGTTTACTTTAGGGTCATGGTCGTGCAATCTATATTTCTCAATCTCAAGCTCAATCCCAATCTCGACCTGAATCCCAATCTTAACCTTCTTTTGCCATGGGTCGTAGTAATTATGTTGAGATAATATTTCATATTGTCTGTTTTTTAAAATGAAAATGCATTACTGCTTTTTTTTCATTTCACTTCTTATTTTCTTTATGTTGGTTTACTTCAGGGTCATGGTCGTACAATCTATATTTCTCAATCTCAATCTCAATCCCAATCTCAACCTGAATCCCAATCTCAACCTTCTTTTGCCATGGGTCGTAGTAATTATGTTGAGGTAATATTTCATATTGTCTGTTTTTAAAAATTAAAATGCATTATTACTTTTTTTTCATTTCACTTCTTTTATTTATGTTGGTTTCCTTTAGGGTCATGATCGTGCAATCTATATTTCTCAATCCCAATCCCAATCTCAACCTTCATTTGCCATGGGTCATACAAGTGTTCATCATGTCATGTATCTTACATATGATGTGAGTTTAATTGCTTACATACTTTACATTGAAATTGTAGTATAGATTCTATAAATATTTTAATACATGTATCACTATTGCAGGGAAATAACACGCCTCAGTCAATGCCGCATGATTCAATGCCTTTAGTGTATCCCACTTCGACATCGTTTCAAGAATTGCTTCAAGGTACTATTGCAGTCCAACTGTCACAAGCCTCACATAGTCCTGCTGATAGTCATGTGGATGGACATCCCTAGAAGGCTTGCACTGAATGATGATGTTATTATATTTGTGGATTTGGGTGTATTTTTTTATGTTTGGTGGGATTTGGATATTTTTGATGGACATCTTTTTTATGTTTTTTTAATGTTTGGTGGGATTTTGATATTTTTTATGGAACTTTTTTTCATGTGTTTTTAATGTATGGTGGGAATTGGATATTTTTGATGAATCATGGCCTTTGTTATGTATTTTTTATGTGTTTTTATGTATATTTAATGTTTGGTGGGAATTGGATATTTTTTAAGAAGCATATCTTTTTTATGTATTTTTAATGTTTGGGAACAATGTTCTTTTTCATGGAATTGTGTGTATGCATATATAAAGTTCTTATGATTTTCATATAGAATGCCTTTATTGTGCAGATGACATTTACGTTTGTTTTAGTTAATATTTTATAGTGGTTGGTGCTTAGGAAAGTTGGACAGGTTAAATTCCTTGAGGCACAGGTTCAATTCAAGTGGCTAGGCATGGTGAGTTCATGCAGGATGTTGATTTTGTTGACTCATGGTGAGGTGATGCAGGATGGTTGGAGTGATCATATTATTTTTAATATTTGGGAAGCTTGCTTTGAGATGCCTCTTTGAGGATTACTTTGAGATGTCTCTTTTATAATTTAATATGCTAAAACCCATGGAAGAATTGCAGTACAGTGCCTTGTGTAAAGGATTGATCATCCATCATGCAACATCATATTCACTTTGTACTTACATAACATCATATTCACTTTCTTTTCATCGCATGAATCTTCATACATCATATACATAACACTCAATATCATTAATCAACACAATTGACATAGCATAGTCACTTCATTAATTAAATATTGTTTGGATTTTACATGCACATATAAAAGTTTCAAAACTAAATACAAGTTCTACAGATAGTGGTTTACACTTAGTAGAAATACAAGTTCACTTCAGCAGCACCATTAGCATGGTAAAACCAACCATCACTATGGTTGTCAACATCATGAATTTGATAGCTTCAAGTCGCTCTCGTTGGTTTGCCTCAAGTCGTTCCAAGATATTCACAACGTCATTGTTTCTCGCAAAATCATAATCATATCCGCTCTTTTGGATATTTGATCCATTCCCAGTAAGAGCCACTCCCTACGCAAAGTAGTCACAAGCCTTATTTGCACAATTGAAATACAACTTCCCTGGATTTTTCTCTGATTCTGATATGTACACTCCTGCTTTTTTCCCACATTTGCATCTTTTATTTTCAAAAAATCTAGCAGCATTGTTTGAACTCGTTGACATGTCAATCCTAATTACAAGTAAACACAAAAGTCAATTTCAAATGCAAAGTTCACTATCCATCAGTTTTCATCAGTTTTCAAATCCAGCACACTTGAAGTTACTACCCATCAGTTTTCATCAACATCAGACAAGCATACTCAAATTCTATTTTCATAAATCAGACAAGCATACAAGTTCACTTCACCTGTTTACATATGTTTACAAATTCTGTTCTCAAGTCATTCATCACAAAGATTTTCATTCTTTGTGATTAACTCATCACCTCTTTACAAAATCTGTTCTCAAGTCATTACCCTTCTAATTGCTTTGTGGGTTTTATTTATTTACTCTTTCTATTCCTGAAGCTGGTTTGTTGCAAAATATTGAAAACTTGCCTCTAGTTTTATGATTGGTCATATCTTTGGTCATAAGCGTTAAAAAAAATATGTCTAATGATTTTTCAATATGTGCTTTATTATTATTTCAGGGGAGGGAAAAAATAATTTTAAGCAGTCATTCCTTGCAAGAAACATAAAATGGAATTGTTACATTTTGTTTGCACGACCCTCATATCAAAATTTTCACCTTTTCATGTGACTTTTATCTCATGTGATATGGTTTTTTTTTTTTTCTAAATATAATGGCTGTTATATATATATATGATATTTACAAAGTTGTTATATATTACTGAAATAATTCACCTTAACATTTCACCTCCTACGCGACTCCCATGTTATTGCTCAGCACTTGTGTTATGTTATGCCTATAATAACCAATGCCTTTTGTTCAATTGCTTATGTTCTTTCCATCATCTCTGCCTCCATATAAACCAATGATACAGCCATTTTAGCATGGAATTTACTTCCATTATAAATTGGGATCAAACATATCATTGATGTTAAAAGGCATTAATTGAATGGGAATACCATATCATTGATATCCAACATTATTGAAACTAGAAATACAGCCTCAACAAAACCAAAAAGCTTATACAAAGCCATCTAGGATAGAGGATAAATGAAAGCTCAATTTTGGAAGAAATGGAGCAAACTTTTCTGAATTTTTCAAAAATTTTAAAATCTCATACTCGACCATTATGCAATATGTGAAGCCAAATTCAATGGTTGGGATTGGGATCCTAATGCTTAAACTAAATGGATGAAGAATTGAAAATTAATACAATTCTGTGAAGTGAATAAGTTGAGGAATAGGTCTCATTTCTCGGAGTGATTTGAAAAATAGGACCATGAACTACCTTCTTTTTTTTTTTTTTTTTGCAATTAAAATTAAAATTCAAATTCAAGATCGTTTCCAAATTCAAATTCAAGATCATTGTCAGAATCAAATATGTTCTACAAATCATTCTCAAATTCAAGATTAAATGACAATGTTAAAGATTATGAACATATGTTCATCAACCATTGTCAGAATCTATGTTCATCAACCAAAAAGAGCATAGGCAAAAAAAAAAAAAGAATGGAAAATCTATTGCAAAGAGTATCAGACAAAAAAAATAATGGAAAAATCGAAAGGGAGAGAAACGAACCTCGTGAGTTCACTCTTCGTCTCTCGCCAACTCTGTCTGTTCGTCTCTCACCGCTCCAGTCGGCTCATCGTCGCCTTGCCTCTCCGTTCGTCGGCTCAAACTCTCGTCCAGATCGTTGCCTCTTTTCCTCCTTCGTCTTGTATCGTCGCCTCTGTGTCTAGGGTTCAAAAAAGGAAAGGGGAAAGCTGAATAAGAAACAAAGGAAGAAAAAAATAAATAAATAAAAATAATATACAAAACGATGTCGTTTTATAGTGCTGCTGGGAGCGTCGCAGGAATGTGTGGCCGAAGATCCGAACTCATTGCTCCTCACCAATAACTTCTCTCGTTTAACTGCCTAATTAGATTTAAAAATAAAATTAAAAAAAGCTTTTCAAAAATTTCCATCCCATCAAATCATTGACAGACTTGCCATTTCTATTGTCCTTTTCTTACTAAAGTTGCTCACTTTAATTTTCTTAATCAAACTAGTGTTGTTTGTATTTTTAACCTCAATCATTTTCTTAATTTTAGAAGTGATTAAGTAAAAATATAATTTTTTTCATACAATTTGTTTTTTTTTTTAAATTTGGTTTCTTCTCCTCTATTTTTTTTGTTTCTTCTCTCTTTTTATAATTTTCTCTTTCAAAATTGTTATCTATACTATTATGTCAAAAGAAATACAAACAAGATTATTATTCCTCTTTGAAGGTAAATGATCTAAGACTCATTAATTTTCATGGTTTATGTATGAACTTCTTGATATGTTATTTAGGTGTTTGTTGTTAGAATAAAATTGAGATTTAGGTGTCTGTTATTAGATTTAATTTTAGTTGTTTGAAGTCATACATATTTTTTATTTTTGTAGTTTAATTTTGTTCATTATTAGTATAATTTTTTTTTCCACATTGCTTTGATCTCACACAATGTCTGACTTATGCAATCACCTCTAATTGACTTCAGATTTAACTTACAAAAGACACGTATTGGTATTTTTTTTTTTTTTTTCTTTTTCTTTTCACAATTCAATAGCTATCTCATTTGTATAGGGAAGTTGAATATACCCACGTGATGTAGATGACCTGTTGTTGGACTATTATTATTATTTTTTTTTTTGCAAGTTACTTTATAACTTTGTACTATTTAGAACTATTAACTTTTTGAGGAGTTGTTTAGCACCATCAACCGTCTTCTATTGTAAGTGTTATTTGTTTGTTTATTTGTTTTTTTAAAGTATAAACTTTGTAATTGTTTAGTAAAAAAAAATAGTATTTATTTATTATTTTTTTTTTTATTTTTATTAATAAGTAGTTTATAACTAACACTTTCTGAATGGAAAATTCACATGTCCATTTTGTTGATCATTTTAAGCTCATATTTTTATGATTTTTTTTTTCATTTTTTCCACCATATAAAAGTTCAATCTAAATTATAAATAATAATAAAAAAAATGTATACATTATGATGTGGATTTTACGCTCATATTTTAATGAATATTTTTTTTTTTTCATTTTTCCCACCATAAAAAAGTTCAATCTAACTTTTAAAAAAAAAAAACATGCTCACAATATTCTTTCATTATGATCTGGATTTTAGACCCATATTTTTATGAATTTTCTTTTTCCATTTTTCCCACCATATAAAGGTTCAACCTAAGTGATAATTAATGCCCCATCACCATGTGACAATTTTGTAGGTCTTGACTTCTTTTTTGGGGATGACCTGTTGTTGGATTATTATTTTTTTCGTAGGTTGCTTTACAATTTTGTGCTATTTAGAACTAATAACTTTTCAAGGGGTTGCTTAACTCCATCAATTTTCTTCTACTGTAAGTGTTCTATTAGTGTTTGTTTATTTATATGTTTTTTTTTTGAAAGTATAAATTCTTTAATTGTTTAGTAAAAAAATTATATTTATTTTTTAATGTTCATTAATTAGCAATTTAGAACTAATAAAAAATCACATTTCCTTTTGTTGATCATGTCGATTAAAAAAATAACAAATAAAACCAAAAAAAATTGTATATACATTATAATGTGGATTGTAGGCTCATATTTTAATAAATTTTTTCTTCATTTTTTTCACCATGTAAAAGTTCAATCTAAATTACAAATAAAACAACAAAAAATGTATACATTATGATGTGGATTTTAGGCTCATATATATTTTTATGATTTTTTTTTTAAAAAAAATTTCAACCATATAAAAGTTCAATCTGAATTTTAAAAAAAAAAAAAAATGTATACATTATTGTTTGATTTAGTTGATCATGTTGATTGAAAAGAATGTATACATTATAATGTGGATTTTAGGCTTATATTTTTATGAAAAACTTTTTTCATTTTTCCCACCAAATAAAGTTCAATCTAAATTACAAATATGAAGAAAAATATATATATAAAATAAAATAAAACAAGTGCAACACTGAAAACTTACAGTGACATGTGTAACACTGTTACAAGGTAATCAACTTACATATTTGTATCCAAACCAAAATTTTCTTACTTCAATTTTTATCAACTCAAACTTATTATTTGCATTGGCATAGAGCTATGTCCAAAAATGATATGAAAACAATTTGAATAGATTGTTGGAAGGACATTTGATTGGGATATATGTCAATCCATACCCAAATGTAAGTTTCTAACTTTTTAGTTTCATTTATAAAAACTTCAAAAATATTTACACTTTGTATCTTCATACATAACGCAATTAGTCAATTACAAAAGCAAAGTTATGCTTGCAAGCTATTAATTAAAGTACATTTATTTTTGAATTTAATGTAAAATTTTATTTTAATGTTTATATAACAAACAAAAATAATATTAATTTTTTAATGTATCTTATATATTGTTTGCAGGATTTGTAATTTCCACTCTCATGTCAACGCCAAATTGAGATGTTTTACGAATTCATAATGTATAGGTTTTTTTTTTTTTTTTTTTGTGGTGAAAATTAGGAAATATTGTATTTTTTTTTAAAGATTTGTATATATTATATTGTACATATTTTATTTGAAATATATACCAAATAAATATAATATTGCACATAGTTAGAAATATTTAACTTGCATTACATTACACTTATAATACATATGTATATTATTATAAAAAAAAATATATGATAAAAGAATAATATAATTTTTTTTACTGAATTTGCACACACATCGCGTGTGTCTCGGCCGCTAGTATATTTAAAGTCACGCCTCTTCTGTTTCTACCATCAAACTCGTATCCTTCTCTCTTTCTAATCACTTTTCTCTCTCTCTCTCTATCTGTTCTAAATCCAAACCGAGCCCTAACCTTATCCCACATCCTCTCTCTCTCTCTCTTCGTCTGCTATTCTTTCTTCTCTTTGGTTATGCTCGTCATTGGATCCACACTCTTTGGCAAGCTCATTATCAAGGACCACAACCTCCACTCCGTCTCCTACAAGAACGTGATTGTTGCCACCGCCATCATCACCTCCTCTGTCACCATTGCCATTGGCACTACTTCTTCTATATCTTCGATTATTCCTCCTCATATCTTCGTGATACTGGAGCTGTGTATATCTACATCGGAAGCGCGTAGATCGAAGGTTTTCAGAAACAAAGGGGGTGTATCCATAGTTCTAAAAATCAGTCGATACACTACATATCGGCCGATACGTATCGGAAAAATAGGGCATCGCGACGGATACAGGCTGGTATACCGCTGAGATTGAAAATCGTAGGAGTATCGGTCAAATCCCGATACGTATTGTTCTGTAATCGTTACACAAGCCGTTACACAACTCGCGACGGGCCTATACTCACCGGTTAGGATCGGTATGGGAAAGAAGAAACTGAAAAACCTGTAAAATGATTTTTAAAATTTCACTGCCACGACACCCGATTCCCGATACGTACTGATTGATATTACCGATACCGATACTCCGTGATCGATACCATTACATTACCCGATACCGCGATTTAGAACCTTGGGTGTGTTACTAGTAATGACAACGATGCAAGAAATCTTGGATCTCTTTCTCTCTCTATCTCTCTTTTTTTCTAGACAGCGATCTCAGGTCTTCAAGATGCTAGAGCTACATATATCTACGCCAGTGGTACATAGATCAGAGGTTTTTAGAGACAAATGGGGTGTGTCACCAGTGTCGACAGTGCAAGAAATCTCAAATATGAGATTGTGGAATGCTGACGGCACCAAAAAATTTCTTTCTCTCTCTCTCTCTCTCTCTCTCTCTCTCTTATCTATCTATCTATATGTATATATATATCACTTATTTCTCAGATCTGAGATTCTGGAGAATTCTAAAGACCAGATTAGGAAGGCAAATCTGTTCGCATGTGTGTGGAAGTTTGTTTTAGGTTATCTGTGGTTATCTCTCTATATCTCTGTTTGTGTGCTTATATGTTGTTATGCTTTGTATAGATAGGAATTAATTGTGATTTTGTTCTCTAAAAAAATTTGTCATTGTTGTTGAACATATCTGTTGTGTTTTTTGTTTTTTATCGATTCTTTTGAACGAATTTTTACATCTATTGTGTTTTGTATTTGATGCTTGCCGAAATCTTGCTGGAAAAGAAAGATAATGAAGTTTTTGTTGTAGTTGTTTTTGTTGTTGTTGGGTAGTTGTTATTGAACAGATCTTGTTGTTCTTGAACAGATAGTGGCTTGGACAATAACAAAGATTTGAATAGATAAAAAATAAACAAATTGAACACTCTAAATCAATAAACATAAATATAAATATAAATATTTTGAACAGATAGGGTTTGGTTTGTCTTGGAATTGCAACAAATAGGGGTTGGTTGGCATTGTATTTCAACGAATAAAATTTGGTTTGGCTTGGTATTGCAACATGTAGAAAAAATTTAAATAACAAATTGAACAAATAGAATTTTGAAAGAGAATTCAAGAAAAATATTGAATAGATAATAAAATTTGGATAAATATTTGAATAGATAAGGGAAAAAATTGAACAGATAGATATAAATTTGGACATATAGATATAAATTTGAATAGATAGTCAAAAAAATAAATAGATAAAAAGAAAAGTCAACAAATAAATTAAGGGGCAAAACTGGAAATAAAATGTCCTCCAAAAAAAAAAAAAGATTTATTACCAAATTATTTCACAAAGAGAAAGTCTACTAACCCAGACTTACCCACCCAAAATTTTCTGGGTGGATGATTGTGTAGTAGAGATTTATTTGTGTAGTGTGGGGTCCATGTGAAGTGTGGTGGAGATTAATTTCTGGGTTGATAAGAGTGGGTTTATAGTATTACTCTTTCGCAAAGGATGGATCTAACACCAACAAAAAAATCTGTGTTAAAAATATATATATATATATACACTGAACCTTATACGCTCTTTAAATTGGACTTTTTAATAATTTTCTCTAATTTAAAATGATTTGCAAAAAATGGTTGGATAGATTAGTAGCATAATGTGTATAGTTTCTTATCAAAATTGCAATTTCAATTTTAATTGAGAATATAAATTCTATTCTAATTTATTTTTAGAAGTTTTTATTCTTTACCCTTTTATGATTATATTTTTTTCTATTTCTTTTTTTAATTATATATAATTATTTATATATAAATTCATTTTTCACGCAACCTGTGCATGGCATGGGTCAAAAACTAGTTAAACACCATTAGAGTGTCCTTTACCATTAGAGAGTTATGTAGAGGGACTTTTGACCAAATTTTCCAAGAAAGAAAGAAAATAGGCTAAATTACACTAATCGCCGTGCAATTTTATAAAAATATAACAAATTGTATAATTTTTGAATAATTACATCAATTTTTCTTTAATAAAGTTAAAGGGACTAAAATTAATGTAGATGATATAAAAATAGAAAAATAAATCAAGTAAGATATACATTTTAGTGAAAAAAGTATTGTACGGGGGCGAAATATCTTCTGCTTTCCGTACTCCTTGGACGTCAAGCTTCTCGTGACGGCGTCTGATCTTGCGACACAAAAACGGTGAGCTGCCCGACGGTGGTGTGCCGGATAGACTCTCTGACGATCAAGTCAGACCACTTGACGAAGAAGAAGGCTATCAGAGAGAGAGTTTTTGTGGAGAAGTGAATTCGCATACCTCTAACGTGCGTCTTCTCCCATATTTCTAGGCTGGCCATGCAGCCTCAAGATTGTGCGCGCACTACCTCTGTCGTCCTTCCCTGGACAGGTAGCAGCGCTCGCATCTCACCACCTTACACGTGTAAAGGCCTAGTCCCCCCACCAGTACACACAGAACTGCCCAACGGCATGGAGGCGTGCGTGGAGCAGATGTCCTCTCCCTCACGTCATTGGCCCAGGTGGCATACTTAACCGGAGTACCACGACCAGCCTGTCACTTGTGGAGAGTTGCTATTACATGCACATAACCGAGCTATGTGTCGCCGACCTATAACTTGAAATCAGGCGAAAGCCTGACCACCTCGGCCGAACTATTCTTGATTGGTTCATCATGACCAATCGGTTGTGAGGCACGCCGGCCTCCAACCGTTCTACCTTCAATCTCGGTCATACGAAGCCACTTTATATCGACTGATCGATCCAAGGTGTACCGGCCCTGATCGCGTCCACGGTCTAGCTCGGGCTACCTTTTAGCCGGTCAGCATCCGCTAACCCGAGCTCCGTCCAATACGTGCAAGACGCAGCTCGGCTACGCCAGTTGGTGCCTAACCGGTCAATATTTCCGACCGTGCAAGTCAGGCCGTTGGCCGTGTCAACAGAGAGATTAGCTCGGCGCCGCGCGATGCATCACGTCGGCGTTACCTTAGCTTCCGTCTGATCGGTGCAAATCTCCCCTCTCAATTGCCCCTTAACCCCATCCGAGCTAATCGTGATTGGGGTTACCACTTTATCCGAGCTACGGTTGTGTTGCGCCCCTGCCAGGCCGATCTTGATTGGGGAAATGTTTGCTGCCGAGCCATGGTTAAGTTGCGCCATTACCAAGCTGAGCCTGATCGGGGATACATCTGTCGCCGAGCTGTCCTATTTGGTCAGCCATCACCTCGGTAGTCTTATCAATGGCTGTACAGCCGTACTGACAGCCGCCTTTTTAGTGCCACGTGGCTTCTCCCCATTGACGCGTCTGACCAGTGTCGCTCTCTGAATTTCAAACGGTTGCGCCGTTTGGGGTTTTCCCCCCATTTTATGTACAAACGAAAGGTCCTTTTGGCCCTTCACTATTCATCTTCTTCCAAGCAAACCCTATACCCTAACTCTTCAACTCTCTTCACTGCCGTCGCTGCCTTTGCTCATTCTTGCCATTTCTGACGCTACATTCAAGCTCTCGAGATCTATCTCATTCCACATTCGCTTCTAGTAAGCTCTCTACCCCATACTGCTTTCTGTCTTCATTTTCGTGCCCTTCAAACCTGTTCTTCATGCCTTTCTGCTACTGTTCTTCGTGCTTTTTGTGTTCTTCGTGTTTTTGCTTTGGGGTGTTGGTATTACAACGGTACCCCTTCCCATTAGATCAATAGAAGAACACCCTAGGGAAACTGGAATCGGAAAGGAGGATGGGGCTTCCTCCAGGGCCTTGCTCCTGCAAACATCACAGCATGAACTTCGAACTTAGGATGAACAGCTTGAGTCTTGGCGAGACCGAGCTAAGTAGGATATTTAGATCCATGAATGACGATTCCACGGAGCAAAAAATTGTTGGTGGCTTCTCAGAGAGGCCGCAATTTGAATACTCCATTAGATCGGTGAGTAGTGTGAGCCGAACTAAAACCCTGAAACCTCTGCCCAAAACCTTGACCGGGCTGGAGGATCAACTAGTTCCTTCAATAGGTCTTAGCAGAAACTATGACCGAACTAAGAGGCTAAGCACACATGTTGTTGAACCGAGCTGAGACTTATCGGTCAAAACACCAAGTCCTTCACTGAGCTATTTCCACTAGGAGCCGCGCAATCTATGCCATGCTAACCTTTGGCCTTATTTTTTAACATGCAGAACAAATAGGACCGACCAAGCCAGTCTAGCATTATAATTGGTAGAGCTCAAAGTCCGAGCAAACACACCAACATTTTTGACCGAGATACAAAACCAAATAAGACCAACATAAATAGGGAAGTACCAGTTTATGGTTAGGGTCACTGGTGCGATGGCCGAGTTCCGTAGGGAGTACAACGTCCCGAATGACGTGGTCTTAGAGCTCGCTAAGAAAGGA
The DNA here is from genome assembly GCA_025200525.1 of Camellia lanceoleosa. NCBI lineage: Eukaryota > Viridiplantae > Streptophyta > Magnoliopsida > Ericales > Theaceae > Camellia > Camellia lanceoleosa. Next base: position 137,326,084 of record CM045761.1, on the reverse strand, counting down.
GACACACCATGGGGAGACTTAGACCGGTGCCCCTTCACGATCGTTTCCATTGTTGAAGGAGGGCTTCGTTTCCCCGTACAACCTTTGATCTGCGAATTTTTGAGGCAGACAAGGCTTTGCCTGACCCAAGTCTCCAACAACACGTTCAAGATAATAAATGGCGTCGCCGAGCTGAACCGAAGGCTCGGTCTCAATCTCGGCCTCGCAGAAATTTTCCATCAATACAGCCTTAGTAGAAATAAGAGCGGGCTTTGCTGGTACCTCAAAGTCAAGAAGGGCCGAGCAAAGCTCATAGAGGGCAATCCCGACAAGGAAACGAACAATGATGATTTCTTGTGGGTGTCCGGTCACTATGAAGACACCGAGGCACCCATACCGGGCTGGTATATTAGGAAAGACTTTGGCATTGCTGGTAAGTAGCCCAGTTAACCGCGCTATCCTCATTCTGCATTTCATTATTATTGTCTTTCACCGGTCTAACACTTGTCTTCTTCTTGTAGATAAACACTTGGCAGCAGACTACCATTAAGCCAACCAAGAAGCCATCCGAACTCTACTGCGTCACCCAGCCGAGAAGAGAGAAGCATCAAAACTTCTCAGTTTCGAACAGACCTACCACTACACTGCACCGCGCAAGAGCCGGGTTACCAATTTCCTGCGTGCGCCATCTCTAGAACCAGATCCAAACTTGCCACCGATTAGACTTGTTCCTCTAACCGCCGAGCAGGAAATGGCAAAAATCAAGGCCATCAAATCCATGATAACTGGGGACGAAGGCGAGTCCCAACCCCCAGAGGGAACCGGGGGGACATCCTCCACACCCACCGGGCAAGAGGAGGGCGCGGTACTAGCGCTTGCCAGCGAACAATAGGCTGGCCGGCCAAAGAAAAGGCTGAGGAATGAGAAAGCCGGACAAAGCCTTGTCGATGAAAACTCCGCCGAGCTGGCCTCTACCGAGCTGGGAGACGGACCAAGCGACCACAGCCGATAAATCCAAGGGCAAGGGCCCAGCCACCCCGATGCAGGCGCCGAGTTCAAATGCAGGCCGCCGGTCTCGCCAAAGACTCGATCTATCCTGATAAGGATTATTCCCTTGGTTTCAATATGACCAAGGGGCTAATCCTTCCAAATTTATGAAGAGGCATGATGAATGTATCGACTGAAAGTACTTCGGCGGCAAACAAAGTCGATCGTTCTGGTAAGATGTTTACTTTTTCTTCAAGTTATTGCTCGGTTTTTGCTCGGTTTCTCGAATACTAACGATCTGTCATTTGTTTGTAGGCCGCGCAGAAGAATTACCTTGCCCACGACCACATGATCAAAGTGCGACAGAGTCTTCGTGAGGCCATTACCGAGAACGAGGCCCAAAAGGCTGAGATATCGAAGCTGAAGGCTGCGTAAGATGCTATCGCGGCGGAGCGGGATGATCTGAAGTAGAAAGTTGACCGGCGAAGTGACAAGCAGGCGTCGGTGAAGTCAACCAAAGCTCGATTTCTCGCCGAGCTCACGAAAAGCGTGATGCCCACAAGGAGGAAAGGGACAAGGCGGTTGAGGATGTAGAGGACCGTGGATATCGCAGGGAAGACCTATGGCGTCAAGTCCAGCGACCAAGGACATCTTCTTCGGTCTTGGTGGAAAACTGCCGTGGAAAAAAGTTGGCCTTAGTCGGGATGACATGTTCGTCAACCCCCGCCTATATCGATCTACATGCGGCGTATTCAAGGCCACACAAAACCGACTCATTGCAGAGGCAAGGAAAGAGGTGAGGAAGAAGCCGCCTAACAGCCGGCGAGACTTCACCAACGGCATCTCAAGATGCGGAAAATGAAGAAGTTATTGATCGGGATGTTGTCGCGGTGGAGGATGCTGACGATGACGCCGAGGAAAACCTGCCCGAGCAAACAAACGTCGTCGCCGAGCAGACGGAGGAGACGGCCGAACAAAACCTTGCACTAGATTAAAGATTTTCCTCTTTCATTTTCCTGCTTTTCTTTGTTTTTGTTTTTCTCCTTTGTTTTGGCATGTAACTGGGCTATGTCCCACCCTTTGTACTTACATTTTCTTTATCAATGAAAACTCAAACTTTTTGCTCGTTCATCGCCTATTTCTTTTCTGTTGGCATATGTACATTTCTTGATTCAAACTTTAACTGGCAGGTCGGCTAAACCGCACTATTTGCCGAGCTAATATCAGCTCACACCTATTCTAATCAAAACTAGCAATTCGGCTCCTTGTACTTCCAAATGACATCTGAACTTGGCCGAGCAAAATCTGCTCGGCCCCGATTGGTTTGCACTTCATGAAAATCCAATACCTCAATGTGACCGAGCAAAATCAGCTCGCCTTTTAAGTTGGGCAAACCGCCAACATTTCTTTTCTGCCGAGCAAAGTCAGCTCGGCTTCTTACCGGTTGTTCGGATTCCAACATTGCAAATTCTGCCAAGCAAAATCAGCTCGGCCATCACATTGGGCAAAACACCAATGGTCCAGTTAAGTTGGTCATGACGCCAACATTTCAACCGGGCGAGCAAAACCAGCTCGGCCCTAATGCGAATCTGTCCATACGCCAATTATGTCGTTGGACAATGTACCAACTATTTGCGTGGTCTGCTGTCATTCCGGCGAGAAGAAATCAGTCCGACCTTATTCAGGTCGGTCTTCTTGCCCCTGGCACCCCTAATTGTCTTGCTAAGTCATTGGACAAAGATGTAATACCAAACAGCAGAAGGGCTTTTTTCATTACAAAGGCATTGCTATCTTTTACATCAAGTGCCAAAAGGCTAAGGGTTTGGAAAAGCTAAACAATATAAGCAAATTACAACTCAAAAGTAAAAGATCTTAAGGTTGGTTGCATTCCATGGTCTGGGGACAGCCTTGCCATTTAAATCTTCCAGATGGTATGCCCCTTTGCCAGCTAGACCAATCACTTTGTATGGTCCTTCCCAACCTTCCCAATTTGCACCAAGCTTTCCTTTACCATGGACCACCTTGTTGCCAAGCACCTTCCTTAAGACCCAGTCCCCAATCTTGAATAGCCTGGGATGCACTGCCTTGTTATATTTTCTGGAGAGTTCTTGTTGATAAGTCGCAATGTGGATTAGCGCTCGCTCCCTTCTTTCCTCAGCAAAGTCTAACTCCAACGCCACGGCTTCATTGTTCAGATCGGCCTGGAAACTTTCAGAGCGAATGGTTGGCATGCCAATTTCCAACGGGATGACGACCTCCATGCCATAGGCCAAAGCGAACGGCGTTTCCCCGGTTGACCGTCTGGGCGTAGTGCGGTACGCCCAGAGCACATTAGGGAGTTCTTCAGCCCACTTTCCCTTGGCCTTCTCAAGCCGCTTCTTCAGTCCGTCTAAGATGGTCTTGTTTGAGGCCTCTGCTTGACCATTTGACTGAGGATAGGCCGACGTTGAGTTGTAGAACTCAATCTTCAACTCTTCGCAAAATTCGCGAAAGAGTTTCCCATCGAACTGGGTGCCGTTATCTGAGATGAGGGCCCTGGGTACACCGAAACGAGTGATTATGTTTTGCCAAATAAACTTCTTTACATCCTTTTCCTTTATGGTCGCCAGTGGCTCGGCCTTCACCCACTTGGTGAAATAGTCGGTGGCGGCGATGAAGAACTGCGATTACGGCGCGGTGAGTGGCCCAACAATATCCAACTCCCAAAGCGCGAACGGCCAAGGACTTGTGAGCGGGAGCAAATCTCTAACCGGCTGGTGAATCTGGTGGGCGAACTTCTGACACTTTTTGCACCTGCGGACATAGTTTTGCGCGTCCGCCTGCATGCACGACCACCAATAACCTTGAGAAATTGCACGGTAAGCCAAGGATCTGCCCCCAGTATGGCTGCCGCAGAAGCCCTTATGGATCTCGTAGAGAAATGCTTCCACCTTGGCGGGGTGGACACACTTCAAATATGGCCCAGTAAAAGACTTCTTATACAAGGCTCCAGACGGGGAGAGCCAAAACCGCTCTGCCTTCGCCCGGATCTTGTGGGCCGCTTTCTTTTCTTCCGGTAGAATCCTATCTTTCAAGAAGGCGATGATGGGATCCATCCAAGAAGGACCTAAGTCGGTGCAGAGTACCTCGGTTACCTCTGGTTCCTCCATACTTGGCCGCGGTAAAAATTCGATCATCAAGGGATTGGGGAAGGCTCTCTGAGCAGAAGCGAGCCCAGCCAATTCGTCAGCCGTGTTGTTTTCTTCGCGGTTGATCTATTCCACTCTTATTGCAGAGAACTTCTTGATCTCTTCTCGCACCAACGCTTGATACTTGGCCATTCTTTCATCCCTTGCCTCATACTCCCCTGAGACCTGATTGACCACCAGTTTGGAGTCGTTGAAGACCATAAGGGTTGTGGCTTTCATCCTCAATGCGCTCCTCAGACCAGCGAGGAGGGCTTTATACTCTGCCTCGTTGTTGGACGCTGGAAAGTCGAGCGTAATTGCTTGCTTAATAATTAGCCCATCCGGTGAAGTCAGCACAATTACCAGGCCGGCCCCATGCCTGTTGGACGCCCCATCGACGAAGAGCTTCCACATCTCGCCAATGAACAACTTCCAGCAATCAGACGGGTTTTGGGAGCTTCTCAATTCAAAGTCCCTGGTCGGCTCATTCTGGTCTTTTTCCTCGTCTCTATTGGGTTCATCTTCCAGCGAGTCGTCGGACTTAGCTAGTTCGGTCGAGCTTCGCCTTTCTCCCACTTGCGAGCCAACATTCGTCTCCGTTGCCAAAACCAGGGGTCGTGCTAAATTCGCACCAACCAAATCAATCGGGCAGACTGGATGCGCCCCAAGGGCAAATTCCGCTACAAAATCTGCAAGAGCTTGAGCTTTGATTGCGGTGCGCGGGCGGAACTTGATGTCGTACTGTCCCAATTCCACGGCCCATTTCAGAATCCTCCCAATGAAGTCGGCCTTTTCAAAGAGCACCTTGAGAGGGAATTCGGTCAGCACAATTATTATATGGGCATGAAAGTAGTGTACTAGCTTCCTTGACGCCATCATCAGGGCCAGCGCCAATTTTTCCAAAGGGAGATACCTCGTCTCGGCCGGGAGCAAAGTCTTGCTCAAATAGAAAATGGGCAAGTGTTGGACACCTTCTGCGCGAACCAGGACGGCGCTCACCGCATGTTGGGAGACCGCCAAGTAGAGATACAACTCTTCGCCCGGCTGAGGTGTTACCAAAATAGGGGCTGATGAGAGGTACACCTTTAGGTCCGCCAGTGCGCGGTCATACTCGTCATCCCAAAAGAACTTAGCCTTCAAAGTCTTAAAGAAGGGCCTGCAACGATCCGAAGACCGGCTGATAAATTTGTTCAGCGCGTCTGCCATCCCGGCAAGATGCTGCACGTTCTTCGTGGAGTTTGGGTGCTCCAATTCTCGTATCGCCTTGATTTGAGATGGGTCAGCTTCGATTCCTCGGTTTGTGACCAAAAAACCAAGGAACTTCCCAGTGCCAACTCCGAAGGCGCATTTGGAGGCATTCAAACGAAGCTTGTGGTGTTTAAGTATGGCGAACATTTCTGCTAGGTCGGCGAGGTATTGGGACTTCTCCTTACTCTTCACCACCATATCGTCGATATAGGCTTCCATAATTCGGCTCAAGAAGGGAGCGAACATCTTTGTCACCATACGCTGAAAGGTTGCCCCAGCGTTCTTCAGTCCGAACGGCATGACCTTATAACAATACAAACCTCTGGGAGTGGTGAACGACGTGATCTCTCTGTCCAGCTTATACATGGCTATCTGGTGGTAGCCGCGATATGCATCCAAGAAGCTAAACCTCTGATGGCTAGCGGTTAAGTCCACCAGCTAGTCAATCCGAGAGAGGGGAAAGCTATCCTTAGGACAAGCCCGGTTAACGGTCTTGTAGTCAACGCAGACTCGCCACTTGCCATTTTTCTTGGGAACAACCACCGTGTTGGATATCCACCGAGGGTATTGCACTTCTTCTATAGCCCCGGCTTCCAACAAGTTCTTCACTTCTTCTGCCACCACTTCAGCATGGTGCAAGGCTGAGCGGCGCGTCCTTCGGATGACTGGCCGCGCATTGGGGAAGATAATCAACTGATGACAAATGAAGCTCGGGTCGACGCCAGGCATGTCGTAAGGCGTCCAGGCAAAGGCCTCCAAATTAGAAACTAGGAAGTTGACATAGTCAGTCCGCTCGGCGCTAGACAAAGATGATCCCAAGAGGAAGAATTTAGTTGGATCGTTTTCGTCAATGCGCACTTGCACCAAATCTTCGACCGATTTTTCCTCGGCCTTTCTTCCCACGTCTTCAAGGACCTCCTTTCCCTCGGGCCCCTCGATCATCTGGACAAACCCTTTGGCTGCTTTCATGCCATTTACATAACGAAGCATTGTTTTGCCATCACCTGGTCTCCCCAAACTTCCTCTATTTGCCCGTTCAATGCCGGAAAGCGCATGACTTGGTGGAAGGTCGAAGCAACCGCTTGCATGGCGTGCAGCCAGCTCCTGCCTAAGATCAAGTTGTAGGTAGATGGAACTTTGAGCACCCAGAACTCCACTTGCTTTATTACTGAACCCACTTTGACCGGCAAAATAATCTTTCCGATTGGCCACTCCGGCTGTGAGTTGAAGCCGACCAAAGGAGATGTCGCAGGGGCCAAGTTCTTGTCTTTTAACTTCATTTGTTTGAACGTATCATAATACATGATTTCGACCGAACTCCCCTGGTCGATCAAAATTCTCTTGATATCAAAGTCTTTGACACGAAGAGTCACCACCAAGGCATCATTGTGCGGCATCTGAACCCTTTCCAAGTCTTTGGTTGAGAACGAAAGGATGTCTCTTTCTTCGGCCTTTCCTTTCTTTACGGCGGGCTGGACAGAGAGCACTTCCCTCATGTGCTCGGCCTTCTTAATCATCCCTCTAAGCTCGCAGACCCTTGCTGGTTCGATGATGCCGTGGATGACGTTGATTACACCTTGTGGGGCGCTTCTAGGGCGGCCATTCTGTTAGGCTCGGTTTGTCCAGTTGGCGCGGCCTTGATCCTCCCATTTATATATTGGTCAAGATGCCCCGCCGCTACCAATTCCTCCAAGTGCTGCTTGAGTGGCAAGCAATCCTCTGTCCGGTGCCCCCGTTCTTCATGGAAGGTGCAGCGGTATTTTGGATTGAAGCCTCACTGAGCACTTCCTAACTTGGCTGGCCAATGGACAAAGGGCTCACCTCGGATCTCACTCAAAATGCGGTAGATGGGAATTTTGAAGACCGTGGTAATTCCTGTTCGCGCCTTCAGTTTTCTCTTGGCATCTTCCGCTGCGTCGCGGGGTGCGTCAGTTTGGTTGTTTTTGCGACCCTTGTGTCAGTCATCGCGGTTTGATCCGCGGTGTTGATCTTTTGATCGGTCGCTTGGGCGGTTATCTTCCTGCCCAGCCGAGTGAACTTTTCTTGCCACCTTTCTGTTTGCTACGACCAGATTACCCTTCTCGGTCGCGGAGGCGGTATCATCCTCCACGCGAATGTGCTCATTGATCCGTTGCATTAGAGACTCCATGGTTATAGGTTGATGCATCGTAAGTGAATCTCGCAGCCTATGTTCAACTGGGAGACCCCGTTTGTACTTAGTGATCGCCAGGTTGGTAGGGCAGTCAAGGATTTCATTGTAAGTTTCCTAATACTTCGCGTTGTATGCCTTCAACGAACATCCAGACTCCATCTTGACGCCTAGGAGATGGTCGACCTCCTTCGGCGTTCGGGTGTTGGTTTTGAATCTGGTGACGAAGGCTTCCGCTAGCTGCTGCCACCTCTCAATACTTCCCTCCGAGAGCCTTTCGAACCACTTCAGACCCAGGTCCCCCAAGCTTGCTGGGAATATGAGGCACATCAGGGCGTCGTTGCGCCGGTGGCCAGCCATCACTTGCCGGTAATGACTCACATGCATGTACGGATCCGTCTTGCCGTCGTACAAAGTGAACTTTGGCTGGTGAAATCCGGCAGGGAGTGGTGTGCTCTCAATCTCTGGGGACAACGGCGTGGCTGTAAGTCGCGCCAGCTCTCTGTCCTCCGGCGCAGGGGGCATCACTCTGGGAACTGGCATTACCACTTCTTCACTACAGCGAACTGGAACGCTTAACCTCTGCAACGCCGGCACTCTCTGAGCCTCCCGACGGCACGCCCTCTCCTCCAATACATCCCTCAAGTCCCTGGAACGTGTGGAGAAAGAGGATCGCGACGTCGGCGTTGGGCGTGGTAAAATCTTTGTCGCGAGAGAAGGACCTGTCTTCTCTGTGGTCGGAATCTCCAACCCCGTAGTTCCTGGTGATGGAGATAGAGTGAGTCCTTCCCTGGCGACGATTGCTAGAACGAGGGGAGGGGGTGCGCTCACTGAGGTTGCCCTCTCCAGCAACACCATTCCCCTTAATCTGGCGCTTCAGCAGCTCCATCTCCACCGCCATCTTGCGAATGAGGGTGTCTTGGTCTTTGAGTTTGTGCTCCAGGCGCTGCGTATGGGACTCCTTCCGGCGTCGGCGGCCTTCTGGGCTCTGCGAGCGATCCGAACTCCTCCCACGCTTGTCTCGCGCACCTCGCGAAGAAGTTTCCAGGCCCGCCATAGCTGGAACATTCGGGGGGCCTTCTCTCCTTCGGACATACTCTGGAGTGACACCATCAACGACGGACAGTGGAACTTCATCGTTATTGGCCATGGAAATGGTTGAAGAACAAGGGTTGAGTATCAAAGAATTCCCACGGACGGCGCCAATTGTACGGGGGCGAAATATCTTCTGCTTTCCATACTCCTTGGACGTCAAGCCTCTCGTGACGACGTCTAATCCTGCGACACGAAAGCGGTGGTTGCCCGCGGTGGTGTCTTTGGATAGACCCTCAAGCGATCAAGTCGAGATCACTTGAGAAGAAGAAGGCTATCGAGAGAGAGTGTTTGTGGAGGTGAATTCGCATACCTCTAACGTCGTCTTCTCCCATATTTCTAAGTGGCCATGCGGCCTCAAGATTATCTGCCACTACCTTTGTCGTCCTTCCTGGGCCAGTAGCGCCGCCTCTCACCACCTTACGTGTAAAGGCCTAGTCCCCCACGACACACTGAAGCGCCCAGCGGCATAGAGGGCGTGCGTGGAAGCGATGTCCTCTCCTCGCGCCATTGGCCCGTGGCATACTTAGCAGAGTACCACGACCGGCATCACTGTGGAGAGTTGCTATTACATGCACATAACCGAGCTATGTGTCGACTTATAACTTGGAATCGGTAGCTGACCACCTCGGCCGAACTATTCTTGATCGGTTCATCATGACCAACCGGTTGCGAGGCACGCCGGCCTCTAACCGTTCTACCTTCAATCTCGGTCACACGAAGCCACTTTATATCGACTGATCGATCCAAGGCGTACCGGCCCTGATCTCGTCCACGGTCTAGCTTGGGCTACCTTTTAGCCCGGTCAGCATCCGCTAACCCGAGCTCCGTCATCGTGCAAAACGCATTTCGACTCGCCCGATTGGTGCCTGACCGGTCAATATTTCCAACCGTGCAAGTCAGGCCGCTGGTCGTGTCAACAGAGAGATTAGCTCGGCGTCGCGCGGTCCGTCACGTCTGACGTTACCTTAGCTCGGCCATACAGTCAGGTGCAAATCTCCCCTCTCAAGTATGACAACATTTATTTTTTTATCAATATGACTACTGAATTACTAATGAAAATAAGGATAAGTGTTATGTGAATTAAAATATTAAGAGAGTCCAATGTATTTATCAAACTTTGGATTTATTGTATTTTTTCTAAATTTCAAAGAAGTCAGTGTAATATATCCAAAAGAAAATAATAGGGTTAATTACAAAAAAAAAAAAAAATCAAGGTTTCACGCATTTTTCACTTTAAACCCCATTGTTTCAATTTCGACAAATTAAACCCTAGAATTCTATATGTGTTTCAATTTGCCCCCTCCGTTCAATTCCGTCTGTGTAAGATAAAAACATGTGAAACCTTGAAGTTTATTTTGTAATTAACCTTTTTTTTTAGTGATTTTAATTTTTTAAAAAAAGATTAATTATACAAAATTCTGAGGTTTCACGCATTTTTCACTTTAAATCTCAAATTTTTTTTTTTCACTTTAAACTCATTTTATTACCTTACACAGATGGAAATGGATGAAGGAGGCACATTGAAACATAAATAGAACTCCTGCGTTTAATTTGTCAAAATTGAAACACAGAATTTAAAGTAAAAAAATGAGTGCAACTTTTGAGTTTTTTTTTTTTTTTGGTAATTAATCCAAAATAATATGATACATAATTTTCAAACAGTATTTAAGATAAAAATAATGTATCAATGATACTTTTTACAATTATGAATCATAAATACAAATGATAAAGGGAGGACAAAACCTCTAGTTACATGGAATGCGGTAGTGAAACATGAATTTAATTAATTTAATTGATTATATAGCTCTTGATAAGGTTTGATGATGAAAAATGATCCTACCTTTTCCCATGGACTGGGGAAGAAGACTTGATTTGATTTGATTTGATTTGATTTAGTGATGGATATTTTGTCAACTAATAAATGAATATAAATTAAACTTATCATTCTATAAGAATTTTCTTATATAAAAATTGCATAACATAACCCCCAACAAAAAAAAAAATAATATTATACAAAATAATAATTTACTTGGTTAGAGATTTTCAAAAATACTTTTCAGAAAATTTTACTTTTTTGTTTTCTATTTTTTTTTTGTTTTTACTGAATTTTTTTAATTTTTTAAGTAATTTTTTTAATTTTTAGACATACCTAATATAAATATACTTAAAAAGTAAAAAAATTGTGAAAAAAACCTTTTAAAAATTCATTAAATACCAAAAATACCAAAAAAAATATGAGAATTCAAAATATTTTTTGTATTTTTTTGTATTTATTAATTTTTTAAAATATTTTTTCACAAATTTTTTACTTTTTAGATACATCTAAGTAAGGTGCATCTAAAAAAGTAAAAAAAAAAATGTTTAAAAATTTAAAAATATTCACTAAAAAAAAAATACAAAAACCAAAAAACTCAATTTTCAAAAAACTTAATCTAAAAAACTCAAATCATACACACTGGGACTTGCCATTTTAAAATGGTATATAAATTTTCCAGTCATATTAATCAGGTGAAAATTTATACATATAATTTTGTTTATAAGTTTGCAGTTGTGTTCGAAGTTTGAAATTTCTATGTGTCAAATAACATGAACAGAGTCATAATTAAAACAGAAAAGCTGTGGACCTAGATTAATCTATCTAGAAAATTTTGGGTGGTTGATTGTGTGATGGAGATTAATTTATGTATTGTACGATTCATGTGTAGAATAAATCTGAACTATAAGATAACGATTATGAATAATTTGTGGATTGATAAAGATGAATTCGTAGTATTACTCTGATTAAAATTGACCTTGAATGCAATTTTTCTCTCTTGTGGAAATATTTTTCATGAAATTTCATTGTACAACATATATATTTTTTTATTCAATCAACAAAATAGAATCTTTGAAAACAGTTTGATATGTATGTCTTAGAAATGAGTATTATTATTCAAGATAAAAAATTAGACATAATTTTGAAACTCAGTGATATGACAATTAATTAGGATATTAAAAGTAACACTTTCTTGAACAATGCCACGTGGCTTAAATTTCATCTTGTCGAATGGCTCAAATTTTGACTTGCCGATCTACGGCGGTCATCGAGTTAGCGACCACGATTGACAAGGTCATAACCGTCGTAGACAAGTGTTACCTTGATCGTCCGGCTAGCACAAATTTAGGCTATTACGCAAGCTCAATCCGAGCTACCATCTAAAATTAATTTCATAATTTTTTGAAGAAAATTATTTTTTATTAATTTGAATCTTGTTTATTTAATTTTTATATTTAAAATAATTCAGAATTTGATATAAAAATAAGAAAAGTGCTGTGATTAATGTAAGTGGACTTGTAAGAAACTTCTCGTATGTTTCATTGTTTGATTAAACGGAGAATTTTTTACACATAATGAAATTTTACTTTTCTTTTTTGTTTTCAAAATTTATATTTAACTTACCAATTTTATAAAAAAACAAACATTTACATCTAAAGTTACTGTAACTTAAAGTTTTAGAATAATTTAAAAGAGAAGTTTGATCGTGTAGTGAAATTTCACTAAATTTTTTTTTAAGATATATAAATGACCATTTAAATCTAAAGTTCTGATATTTTAAACCTTCAAAGTGAAATTAATACTGAATGAATTTTAATAAGGGCACTATATGTATTGTGCCCTACCAGAATAATATAATGGGACACATAATTGGATTGGTGTTAATTATTCTTGTCACAAACTGCCACTAACGAAATTGGAGGATCTGAACATTTTCTTTTTTCATTCTTTTGATTTCCAATTAAGGAGAGCACTCTGCAAAGCGTAGAGTAATGTTACGAATTATGAAAAAATATCATGAATTTTTTTCATGAAACAAATTTAATAGTGATTGCGTAACATATAAATTATCAAACAGTGGAGAATATTATCCTAACTCAACTCTGACTGTTAAGAATTTCTCGTAGAGACGAATTCTTTGTCAAATAATTGTATTATTGATCCATTAATTTTGATTCAACTAATTATCTCAATCTACCCTTTTTCGTTTTACAAAGATTTTGTTCTTAGAACCCTTAAACTTTTATTTAAAAAAAAAAAAAACACTATATGCCAAACCAACTTTGAATCTCAAATAATTAATGTCGGTTACTTGAATAATTTTTTGGTTATTCTTTTTTATTAGGACTACAAAAAAAAAAAAAGAAAAAAAAAAAGACACTTTATTGATAGAAATCGCATATAATACATATGGAATTACGTCAATAATAGGAATGCAAGAACAAAAATATCAAAGTGAATCATCCAAATCTCAATTAGATTGATATCAAAAAAATCACACAATCATATGTCAACACAAGCCAATAGAGTTAGTCAGAAACCAACAAAAAGAAATAAAAAAACACAAACAGGAAGAGCAGACCCACACAACGCTAACCAAACAATTCCTATGCAATACAACAAAACAAAGGACCCACCAAAGGATTAAACCACATGCAACCAACAGCCCCAACCATATGTACCCAATAGTCGAAGCAGCCATAATCCCACCATCTCGTACCATAGCAACTCCTGAAAACACAGACAAAGCACCTGACAATTACATAACAGAGTAGCAAAGCAGACCCACCTGCACACACGAAAAAACACAACACACCTGATAATTCTCTGATGCCCAAGCGGAACTACTACTGAGAAAGTTGAATCTGATGCAGATTGAATACCAACCAGATCATGAACTTAGAAATGACGTTTCATTTATTTCTTTTTCTTTTACTCATTTTCAATTAATTTATAAATTATAATCTCTTTAAATCACATAATTTTGGTTTATACGGTATAAATCTATCAATCCACTGCTAAATGATTTTGGATTAAATATTTCCAAAATTCAAACATCTATGCGCAACCATTTCCCAACTAAAAGCTACTCCAATGACTGTTTAGTTTTGCACATATGTTTAGAAAAGTGGTATTGAATTGAATAATAAAATATAAAGTTGTTTTCTTTGATAATAATAATAAGAATAAGAATAAGGGTTAATTAAAATTTAAAAAAGAAAAAAAAAACCCTAGGGTTTCGTGTGCTTTTCAATTTAAATCCTAGAATTTCAATTCGACAAATTAAACCCGAGAATTTCATCCATGTTTCAATCTGGCCCATCTGTCCATTTCTGTCATATTAAACTAACGAGAATATGTGCAGAATTTCATATTTAAACCCACATGTTCAAACACTTGTGTAAATCCGTTTCGCCTCATTTTAATGTAGTTAAATTCACTTCATCGCCCAGTTTTCATTTCACTATTCATACGTCTTGTTCCACATTTTTTTACTTGTCGTCGGAACTCTAAAATTTGGCCAGAAATAAGATTTTTCTCTCTTTGGACAAAATTTTCACATTCAAATCCACATATTTAAGCACTTGTATCTCCCTCGTCGTACTTTCGTTTCACCTCATTTTCGCGTTGTTAGATTCAACTCATGACCTAATTTTTATTCCACCCCTCATATGCCTTGTTTCACCTCTTTTTGCATGCCGTCAGAGCTCCAAAAGTTGGTCAAAAATAAGAGATCTCTCTCTCTCTCTTTTTGTTTTTTCTTCTTCCTCCTCCTCCACGGCTTACTTGAAATGAAAATTTGATTAAAGAATAAGCTAAGAGGGCATTTGAGCTTCAAATAACATCTAACAAGACGGACCAATGCTCCAACCCTCTTCGCTTCCAGACCTCTGTCGAGCCTGTGGTGGTTGTGGTTATTCACTACAACAAAACTAACTATTCACGGCATCATGTTTACGACATGCATTAAATGCATGTCGCAGTTAGTTCATTCTATCACATTTTTTTTTTTTGTAAGCCGTTAATGTTTTGTCAATAACAGCATACATACCATGTAAGTCGTTGTTACGACTTACAAAAAAATGTCGTAAAATATTTGCATTTAAGACAACATACATTTCATGTTGTAAAATATTATAACTTTACATGGTATACATTAACATGTCGTGACAACTTCTGCAAAAAAAAATAATAATAATCAGAATTTTTTTATGGCATGCAAAAGCATGCCGTAAAAAATGTATATTTTCACAGCATACAAAAATATGTCATAAAATATTTGTACTTAAGATGACATACATTTCATGTCGTAAAATATTGTAACTTTACACGGCATGCATTAGCATGTCATGAAAACTTTTATTAAAAAAATTTCAATCCGATTTTTTTTTTATTTAAAAAAGCTAACAATTTCCAAACAAGCTTGTCACCTTAAATTTTCCTAATTGAGGACAATATAAAAAATAATTTATACATTATTTTATAATTTAGTGTCTCTTTTAAGGGATAATCGCACCCAGTGAGATTTTGGAAAAAAAAAAATTACAGATTCATGAAAAAGTTTATAATTTTAATGATTAATATTTATATGGCTTCTCACTAATTTGTAATTATTATTTTTTTAAATTACCTTGATTTGATATTTTTCTTTCTTTTAATAATTTATTTATTTTTTACTTTTTAGATGTGTCTAATCTGAACATAACTAAAAAATAAAATATTTGTAAAAAAAATAATAAAATATAATATATATGAAATGTATTAAATTATATATATTTTTGAATTTAGTGATTTTTTTTTAAAAAAATTAAAAGTAAAACATTATTAAAATTAAAATAAAATATTTCTTTTAATATATGTAAATTATTTGAATTTAAAAAGTTAAAAAAAAAATTTATTTAAAATATTACAAATATTACAATAACTAAAACAAAAAACTTAAAAACATTTTAGGCCCCTTACTCTCTCACTCACTTTCTGGTGTCGATCTCTCTCTCTCTCTCTCTCTCTCTCTCTCTCTCTCTCTCGACCCTCTCTAAACCCTAATCTCTCTCAACCGATCGAATCAGCCTTCTTCAGCCCTGTTTGATCTAATCTCAGAGCGATTGGTGATTCATCTCAAATTCAATCTCAGAGCGATTGGCAATTTCGAAGCTCCACCGCCTCCACCATCTGCGCCGGCGAGGGAAGCGAGGACCATCGTCTACTAAGGTGAGCACCACCGTCTCTCTCTCTCTCTCTGTCAGTTACATATTCTCTTTCTCTCTCCCTCAAGCTCTTCCTTCCCGTCGAGTTTGAGCAATTTGCTGAATAATAATTTGTTGATGGAATCTCAATTAAATTCCACTAGTGCTTCATAGTGCTCTTTGATTTTGTGTTACCACTGATGACAAATGCCAATTAGGGGTCACAAAATGCTATAAATAACAAATATAGGATATGTCGGTGAATTTGGATGTATGTATTGTGTTCTCTGTTTTTGTTTAGTATGGTGGTTGTTCCATTCCTGTATATCTTAGCATAAACTAGGAAAAACATATGATTGAAACATGTTATGTAGTTTTTAGCATGCTTTCTTAGGACTTAATTATCAGTTTTGTGTTTTGTTACAAATTTGACATTATGTTTTTGTTTAGTTGGTAGTGATATTTGTTTTCAACATATGAGCAGTTTCTGAGTTTGTAGGTTAAAATTCTACTTGGTTTGTTGTAAGGTTGTATATGCCCAACAAACCAAGTATATTACATGTTCAATTTTTTGTAACATTTGTTAAATTTGTTAAATTTTTTGTGGTCAAATTAAGAGACAGAGGTGTTTTGGAAAGTGATTTATAAATTGATTTTTTGACTTATTACAAAAAAAATATACAAATAAATCAATCAACTAATAAGTTAGCTCCCAAACCGCCCATAATTAAGTTATTCAAGGAAATCTCTAACCTATTTTTTGAACAAAAACAAATCTTAGAACTTCTAATAAATTCTGAAAATTCATGTTAAAGTTTGCCATGAGCCCACTTCATGCCTGAATCCAAATCAAAAATATGATTGAAGCCTTCAAATTTTGTATAAACAAGAAGGTCTATGGGCCAATCAAGCACAGAAAAGAGAGAGCAACAACTTTCGTACTTCTATTTTGTTTAGTGATGTATGTATTTCATGGTATAAAAGCATAAACTCTTATGAACTAAATTGGTATGCCCAACCAATAGTAGTGACTAACATCAATTCCTATTAACATCAACTCCTAGTAGACATATGTATGGTTTATATAATTTAATTTATTTGTTTGGTTGACAACTTTTCATTTTTTCTTCTTTTTTTTTTTTTTTTTTTCTCAAAGATCTATTGTTAACTGTATTTGATTTTGAATCTGAACTATCATATATCTGTTTCTCAAGTTTTGTGTTTTACAAGGTATTCCTCTTTATGCAGCTGGCATGGGCTTGGAAATATGGCTTCCACAGAAGCAATGCGTCTCTTTGTAAAGATATTGGAGGTTTGGGCAAAGTGAACTTTCAAGTTTTTGTTACTTTATAAAAACCTTAGGTAATTTATCTATATTTTATTTTCTTCATAGGAAGAAGATCCAGGGTGGTATTCAAGAGCATCCAATTTTGTTGCAGAGCTTGTTGTAGATGTAGAAATAAAAGTGAGTTTGTAGAAAGTCTAATTTTTTGGCTGATTCTTTCAAGTTTCTTGATGAGCTATTTCTTGATATTAGTATGAATTGGTAGTCTATATTTCTCTTCAAGGCCATGAATTAGAGCATGTGCTTTTTTCATAAATGCTTCTTACAAGCAAGTCTAACAAAAAAGGTGCTTGTTAGATTGATCAATGTCATCCCATCATTCAGAAGCTGCCACTTTTTTAATGAAATTTTTTGTAGGACTAGTTGGCTAGATTATCTTTATTTGAAGTGTAGTCAATTTTTATTTCTCTTTATAATTCCCCCCAATTCATGTTTGAAGTCACATGCTTTCCCAATTGATATTTTTATTTTTTTGGATTTTCTAGGATATATATTTTTTGTATAGAATAAGTTGGTTGTACCCCTATAGGCACCTTTTAATGAAATAACTTGTGAAAAAAAATAGAAAAAGGTATAATGCTTATGGTTTGGTGTGGTGGTCTTCCTTTGAAATGCAATTTCTCAATGATTATTTCATGTATGTGTGTCGGAGGACATCTGATACATGCCATTAGCATGTCACATAAATCACAACTTTTTAATGTTGGAATAATGACATCATAAAGAGGTGTATGAAGTTGAGATTTTTATGTTAATTTGTTGGAGTATCTGAATGAAAGTACCATGTACTTGTGCACTAGCTATATCTGTGCTTTTTACAAGATCTTAAATTTAGTCCTGCTTATGATGGTATTTGCTCTCTTTACAGTTTCTAAGGTGGTAGAGGTTAAGGAAGAGAAAAATAATAGCTGATAGATCAGAAAATTGACCAAGGCACATGTGTGAAATTGCAATCCGTTACAACCAAGTCATTAGTCATTGCCTTTATCCAGATTGATATCAATTCAATTGATATCAATTCTATGAGGATAGATCCGTTCTCTTCCTTATGAGGTAGTGCATGTTTTAACTGAAGTTGGCCTTAGAGAAATTGAAATGTGGAGTTATGTAGTTGATGGGAAACTATTGCCACAAGGCTTTCATGAGTTGATTTAAGTTGTCTATCATCTTTGGACTCTAAATTGTTAACAGAATGATTCTTCTCTTTGAAGTTTGAACTGTTGGTTGGAATCCTGTTTCTTCTTCTTTTTGTTTAATTTATGGGCTATTTTATGAGGTCCCACTAAATTCCATCTCTTTGGACAAAATGACAAAATGAAGTTCTTGTGGTAGGAATAATTTTTCCTTTGAATATTTGTGTTTGGAAGCTTTGATTTTGGGTTGGGGGTATGTAGTACCTGCTTGCTACAATGGTTTCTTTAGGTTCTGCATGCCTTTGTATTTGGATTGACAATTTGTAATTCAAAACTTCTTCCATGTATATGCCTAAAATGATAGGGAATGAGGGAGCACAAACAATAATTCATTACTGGATGGGGCATGCTTATGATGTTGGCTCCTTTGCCTTTGGCATTATTCTGTGCCTTATCTTAATTGTGAGATAATCTGTGGTTTCAATTGGTTCGTTGACATATGTACTTAACAGTTGTACAGTAAAAGTGGAGAAAACAAATATTTAAAGTTCATGGCGAGGCCCTAGAATTTTCCAGTTACTTCTTAATGCTATATTTTCCCCTGTGAGATTTCACAAGGCACTCCCTCTCAAGTTTATATACTTATCTGCTCCATTTCCATTTATTTATTTATAGTAATATATATATATATATATTTTTGCTGTTGTGGGTTTTATAGCACAATCCAAAGGTTGAGCCAGTCACAGAAAATAGAGACACTTTTCCTGAGACAAAAACCATTCCTACTGAAAATGGCAACTTGTTGGAAACTCAGGATAGAGATGTTATATTGGAGGGCCTTGGTTCAGTTAATGTATATGATCAATGGGTTGCACTATAGCGACCCCGGTCTTTTTCCCATTTGATTATTGTATCCGGACTTATGTTCCGTGGATTCCGTTGCCATATTATTGTCGTTGTTATCCTTGATTCCTTATTCTTTGGTTAATAAGATGTTTTGGGCAGGTTGATGACAGGTTGGTTGAGTCTAGAAACCAATTCTTGATGTTCAGTTTTTAGCTTGGTCGCTCGAGCGAGCTTCTCTTCGCTTCGGCGAGATCCTTCTTTTGATTAAATCGCTCGGCGAGTCTTTCTTAGCTCGGCGAGGTTGCGTCGATGCTAGACACGAGGCGTGTTTGTTGGCTCGGCGAGCTTTCGCCCTTCGCTCGAGCAAGCTGGTTTGTCTTTAGCTCGGCGAGCTTCTTTTCGCTCGGCGAGGTCATTTCTTGTGTGCAGTCGCTCGGCGACCGGTCTTCGCTTCGGCGAGCACATCCCGATATTTAAGCGCGGCGGTTTTAAGCGTCCTCTTTCACAATTTTGATCCGAAACCCTAGTTTGAGTCTTTTCTCTCTCAACTCATCTTTTCCTTGGGTTTGATCTATCTAGAGGGCGTTCCTAACCTAGTTCCTTCATTAAAAAGGTAGAAGAGAGTGAGGGCTTTCATTTAATCGGAGCAGTTATTGATTTGGAGCATTTTGGGGTTTCGGGCATCCTCTTCGTCTTCTTCTTTTGCAATCGTCGGTTTAAGGTAGGGATTTCCTACTCCTTGTATACGTTTTAATCCTAAGTGTTGGTGTTTTGGTATGTGGGAGGTGGTTTGGTAATTTTGGGAAAAACCTTAGGGTTTTGTTATAGATTAATTCATGTAATTAATTAAAGGGGGAATTGTGTATTGGTTAAATTCACGAGATTTGGGGAAATTGAGAATTGTTGGTATAGTTGAATATTTAATCACTCATCTGTGAAATTGATATTATGTATATTGTGATATTTATTTCTTGCTTAGAAATAATTGTTTTGGGCTATCGGTGGAGGATAGCGGTGATTATTAATAGACCTTGCATGTGGCTTAGGTATAAGCGAATTTAGTCATTTATATTATTTGTTGAATTATCTGAGAACATTACTTGTATTGATTATGTGTTGTATATAGCAATTCGTGTTTCATTGCATATGCATGTTGTTTGGAGAAGATAGGGGATGAACTCCACGGTTTAGGGAAGATAGGGATGGACCTCTAAACCGGATTTATTGGGAGGAGATAGGGATGGACTCGGTAGCATCACTCTTATGTGTGCTTATTGATTAATAGGCATATGTCTATTTATTGTTGTTATGATACATCACTAAAATGTGTATCAGTAGGGAAGTATGGAAGTGAATTGATTATGATTGATACAATACCAACATGTGTATTTGTTATGATTAGGTCTAACTTGAATTGTTATTCCTGTTGAGTTGGAAGTAATGTTAATAAAAGATGAGGTCCTGTTGAGTTAGTTGGCGGGTTACGAGCCATAAGTGGAAAGTAAAATCGCCATAGACAATGTGTCATAGGCGTGTAGACATTCGTGTCATGAATATTGTAACTTCGATTATAGTGTGTTAACCATGTATCGAGATGCTAATACTTTAGTTAATTCTTATGCTTGGTTTAGTATTTCTCTCTTGGTGTGGCTCACCCTATATAGGAACTTTATTTTTCGAGTTTAGGTGGTTCACTCCTCCAAGGACATAGCTTGTGAGGATTGGACTTGAAGATTTGTTTATTTACTTTTATTTGTTTCATTTGAATAATGTAATCTTTCAAGCCTAGGGCTTTATCTGTTTCGAGTTAGAACTTCTGAATTGTGTCAAGGATTGGCTTGGCAAGATGTAAGCCTTTAGGGCATTTATTATGGTATTTCATTTCATAAGACTCGGATAATTGATGTAATAAAATGCTTTCTTTTAATAATGCATGTTTTGTTTTATATTTAATGGGTTGCATTTTGA
Source organism: Camellia lanceoleosa (assembly GCA_025200525.1). Lineage (NCBI taxonomy): Eukaryota > Viridiplantae > Streptophyta > Magnoliopsida > Ericales > Theaceae > Camellia > Camellia lanceoleosa. The sequence continues at coordinate 137,305,165 of CM045761.1, read as the reverse complement.
GGGCGTTACATGCACCTTTAGGATTTGGTCCACGCCTGAAAGCACGATACGAGGTATTGCCTTGCCTCCATTTTAAAAGATCAGTTGGTTCTAGCTGCTCCTTCCAAACACCCCCCTTTCCGTCTTTTTTTTTTTTTTTTTTTCCTTTTTCTTTTCCTTGAACAAAGTTCTTGAATTCACAGCATGGAGTAGCTATTATTGATGACAAGATGTATATATTTGGTGGAAATCACAATGGACGTTACCTTAATGATCTTTAGGTATGGAAACTAATTGTAGTTGTGCATGTTGTGTTATATGCACAAGTCATATGGTTGTATTTACTGTATTCATTTATGGGATACTGTTAGTGTTTGGCTCAGTCTCTCTCACTCTCTCCTTTTGTTTTTTGGATAAATGTGGAGAATCATCCAAAACTTCTCTTCAGCAATAGCAGCCAATTTCTCCTTTTGTTTTTTGGATAAATGTGGATAAATGTGGTTGTATTCTTTGTATTCATTTATGGGATCTTGTTAGTGTTTGGCCATATGATAGTTTAGATATGGTAAGTTAGATTTTTTGCTTACTTCATAGTTGTTTATACATGTGGTTTGTAGCAGTTGCATTTTATAAGCTATTGTCTACATACGGTTAGGCAAGGTCATGTTCCTATATATATATATATTATATTAAAAATAACTTTCTCGGCATCGAGAATTATGCGTGAAAAGTTTAATGATTTATGGCATGTAAGAAAATGTTGTAGAAGATTATATCTGACATACAAGGCATGTCATAAATATATTAAAAATGACCTTCTCGGACATACAAAATTATGTCGTGAAAAGTGTGATGATTTATGACATGCAAGAAAATGTAAGTAAAATACTATATCTGACATACAAAGTATGCCATAAATATATTAAAAATAATCTTCTCGGCATGCAAAATTATGTCATGGAAAGTATGATGATTTATGACATGATAAAAATGTAAGTAAAAGTTATATACAACATACAAAGTATGTTATTAATGTTTAATTTATTACTTTTTACAACTTTACCTGCATGCCGTAAATGACGCTCAACTTTCCACGGCATGTCATGTAACAGCATTTGTGTACATGCCATGAAAGAGTTTTTACGACATGCATTGCAAGCCGTAAAAAGTCAATTTTGTTGTAGTGATTGTTGCTGAAGCAAAAGCTGTGGCTAAAGCTGATGGTGATGCGAATGATGCTCTTGTACTTGTTCCTGAATCTGATCTGGGCTATCAAACAACCCAAAGCCAACAACGGTGACATAGCACCAGCACTCATCTGGTTGTTGAACCCACTTACATTTACTGGTCCACTGGCCGGGTCAAACACACCATTAAAGCTCACGAGTTCTTGCTGTTGTTGTTGTTGCTGCTGCTGCTTGTAAGTCCTCAACATCTCTTGTTGCTCTCCAGCCACCACGACTGCTGTCATCTGCTGGGCCTCAAGCATTTGTTGGTGTTGATGCTAATGATATTGATGGTGAGGTTGTTGTCCATGCATCAACAATTGCGTGTTATGTGAATTCCTAACAGACAAACCCGAAACAGGTGACATGTTGTAAGGAATCACATTGTTGTTACATGAAACCCGGGTGTTGAAGAATTGGTAACATCGCCAATGGTCCAATATAGTTTGCAATCCTTTATTCACATTGTATAGATCAACCTAGACTTGCTATAGTCTGTGTTGAAAAATCGAAGAATATCATTACGATAGCTGCAAGGAAAAAGAGAGAGAAAAAAAGAGATCTTATTTGTGGCCAATTTTGAACCTTGACATGCAAAAAAAAAGGTGAAAAAAAGGCACATGAGGGGTGGAATAAAAATTAGGTCATGAGTTGAATCTAACAACGTGAAAATGATGTGAAACGGGGTTGCGACGAGGGATAAGTGCTTGAATATATGGATTTGAATATGAAAATTTTGCCTAAAGAGAGAAAAATCTTATTTTTGGCCAATTTTTGGAGCTCAGATGGCAAGTAAAAGATGTGGAACAAAGGCGTATGAATAGTGGAATGAAAACTAGGCCATGAGGTGAATCAACGGCATAAAAATGAAGCAAAAGCAGAGTTCTGACGAGGGAGATACAAATGTTTGAAAATGTGGGCTTGAATCGAAACTACTTGATTTCTATTAGTTTAATATGGCGGAGATGGGCGGAGGCAGTTGAAACACGGATGAAACTCTAAAGTTTAATTTGTCGAAATTGAAATTATAGGGTTTAAATTGAAAAATACGCGAAACCCTAGGATTTTTTTGTAATTAACTCTATTAAAAATATGTAAATAACAACAGAAAGTATTGTGTAATATTAGAACTTGAGCTGTGTATGTGCGAAATAATTTCAATTAGAAAAAATAAAAATAAAAAAGGAATATGTAACATTTCTGAAAATTCTTGAAAACTCCCGAGGTATTGATTTGTGAGTATGATTCAATTTTAAATAATGAATAGTAATCCCAATCAAACAATTCACAACAAATCAACACAACGATTTAACGTGGTGGACTCCTCTAATTGTGATAAAAAATAAAAAAATAAAAAAAAATCACAAGTCAAAGCCACAAAACAATCCATTAAAAAGACAAAAAAGAATTACACACGAGAGAACTCTCAATTACCTAGAAAATCCATGCCTAAATTAAACCGAACTTGATGTGTCTCTTCCACCACCGTCTTCACATCAGAATTGCTTTGCTTAACGTTGAATCCACAACACCGATATCGAATCCACGACGATGAGTCACTTTGGAATCTACCAAAGTTTCAGGTCCAAGTTCCCCAAAATCTGCCGACGAATACATCTATCTTTTTGTGAATGAAAGAACAAAACAACCCTTGATGATAGTCAATATGAAGCTCATTGATCAACCGATCACCCTTAAAGGAGGTGCGAGAATGTGTGTTGAAGCACAAGTAGAGGTGAGCAGCTTTAGGTGAATATGGGTGTTTGATGCCAAACATTAAGGATTGTTGAGTTGGTTGGTTGGTATCCTAAATTGATGGACATGTAGTCATCTCGGGAGTTGCCTTAGTTTGAGTAAGAGGTCGTAAAGGTGAGGAGTGCTTGGGTTACACTTGAGAATGTTGAGTCTCGCTTATGTGAGTGTGATGTACTGTGTGTTATTTTGTTTGTGTGAAAATCCCTTGGGTTGAGATAATATAGTGGAACCATGATTTTATGAGCACACTTGCACAACTATGTGATTGATAAATTGCAATGGTAGTTGTGGAGGAATGAAACTCCATTTTTTTTTTCAAGTTGTACATGCACTATCTTTTATTAATGCGGCCGTTAATTCTATGAACTGTTATTATAAAATATATGTATATATATAAGTTATGATTGAGTTGTGACATCATAGTAGTAGTGATAGGTATTGTTGGGTGTGAGTGAGGTTCACGGTTATCATGTTAAGGAAATGAGTGTCCTGGTCTTATAGTCTTGAATGGCAATGTTTAGATTGAAAACATCGTTGTTGTAAACACACGTGTTTGTTTTTAGACAACACATACAAAACTAATGAATTGTACTCAGAAATCGGGAAAAATCATTTTATTGTACTCAATGTGAGTTTTCGCTTCCTTTTGAGAAATTTAGTATGAAAGAACAGAAAATTTTCAAGGGAAATAAGGAATTTTTTTTTTTATAACATGAGACGTGCGATCAATTCCTTAATTTGCAATATTGTGTAATGACCTAAGCTTGAATTACTAGTTTGTAGTTGTGCACTTGTTCTTGGTCAAGTAATGATGTGAATGTCGGATACTTGTATCGTTTTGTGTATCTAGTTCAGGGTAGACTGTCATCACTGAAACTTGTTATGCTGAAGAGTCATCCTTATGAGCCACATTTCGTGAGTGTAATTCATATGCATATATTTTTGTGAGAATTGATTGAGTGCCTTGGTGGTGTGAGCTTGAGATCATCATTAAGTTGAGTTATTGATCTACTGGTAGTCTTTTCATGATGTGTGTAACAGAGGAAAGATTGTAAATGGGGTGTGCAAGTTTTTGTGATCAAATTTTGTCTTGTAAAAACCTAGCGAGTCTTGTGGGTTGTCGAGAAGTTCATGAATAAATCTTTTCATTCTGTTTAACCAAAATCTCTTGGATCGTAGTAGAGGAGTCGATAACAACTTATCATATCTTGTTCGTGTTACCCTTAGTAGTCAAGTGTCCTTGGAGCACCGAGGTGGGATTTATGAGGCTATTCCGTATGTTGGCTTAAAACTTGAGTTGGCACTTATCATCATTTATTTTCGATTTTTGTTTGAATCTTAACATGACTTCAATTTCAGGGACGAAATTTCCTAAGAGTGGGAGGTTGTAGAGTCCCGAGTCTTAATCCCTACTTGTTTATGTTAAGTGGTTAACCGTTACTCTATACTTACAATTTTTTTAGACTTTTGAAAAGTAATGGGTTGTGTGAGACCATGAAATATCCTCTCACATGGATGTTGTTTATGAGATTCAACGAAGACAGCTCCATGAACATGCAAGAGACAAATCTGGTTGATGCCACCCAACCAGGGTTACCGACCGGGGACACTCCGATGATGAAGTTAGAATCCATGAATGAAGAATCAAGAATAGTAAAGTGTGTTTGTGTGCTGTGTGGAGCAGAAAGAGATCATATCATATGCCATGAGGCGCCTTCCTTTTATAGACGGGGGTGGGCCGAATAAGCCCAATAGTTGGGCCCTTGGCAGGCTTTGTTTGGGTTAGCCCAATAAGTTGATATATTTTTTTTTTTTCTGGCTCCTACAATTGGCCCAAAACTTTCATTGTCTTCGGTAGAAGGAATGAGAGTTTTTACTACCGAGTTATGCTGTTCAAATCGATGTTAGGTCTTTTGACAAAGAATACATTGATAAATGAATAACATAAATGAATGAATGGCTAGATGAATGCATATATGTATGAATGTATGTACAAATATATGTATATAGAGGAGAAAAGTGAGCTAAAGCCCAGTGAGTAATACTATCTCTATAACAATGAGCCACGGTATTATAACCACCGGGTAAGGGTATAGGCCGCGGTATTATAACCTAGGGCAAGGGTGTAGTATATTGCCGAGGGCAAAGATTGCTTCCAAATATGGACTTTCATACCAAGCTAGAAATATTTCTATATGCCGAGCACGGAAATGATTGTCTGAACCAAATAAGACTGATTAAATAAGGTAGATATATTAGCCAAAAGATGGACCACGGTATTATTACCCCCGAGTGAGGATGTAGACTTGAGGTATTATAACCCCCGGGTGAGGGTGTAGGCCTGCGGTATTATTACCCCCGGGCGAGGGTGTAGGCCTGCGGTATTATTACCCCCAGGCGAGGGTATAGGCCTGCGGTATTATTACCCCCGGGTGAGGGTGTAGGCCTTTGCTGATAGCGCTCCATGCCGAGTGCGAAGATTACGCTGTACTCGAAGACTTATGTTAATTTTAAGTGGCAATATATTAGGCCGACTATTTAATTATCAAGTTGCTCGATTTGCGTTTAGTCCAAGGTAGACTTGCCCCATTGCTTTCGAAAGGCAGGTGTTCGTTGGAAGGAATGCAGATTCCCATTGCCCTATGTTGCAGGGAAGATTCGGCTTTGGTAAAATGATGGCGCACAAAAATATGCAAACTGCCGACTGCCAAATGCAAATTGTTGACTGCCAAGTGCTAACGGCCGACTGCCAAGTGTGTAATGTATTGCCCCAAAACTGGCGCTTGCTTAGAGCGGTATGAAAAGGAGCGGGAGTGTGTAACTCAAATAAATGTTGTTGTAATGTTTGTACCAAGTTGGCGAGTATACATGCATATCAAAGGTGCGAGATGATGATTGACTATGTGCCCCAATTGGAAGCGGAAAATTGATTGATGTCGGTGGGCAATTATTTTTTCAAATAATGTTGTTAGGTGAATAAAGTTGCCGAATACTGTGGCCAATGTTGCTGCATAAAATTTTGACAATGCATAAAGTTGACCAATAATGTTGTTTAGCCGAAGAAAGTTGATGCACGACCGAATAATGATCATACATAATGTTGAATTGATAATGGTGCCGAATAATCTTGCCGAGTAAAATTGATGCACTGCCGAGTAACTAGTGTCAAAACATCGGTATCCGTTTCATATATAATGTGATTTTGCCAAAAAGTTGGTCAGCTACTTGGGTCAGTGATTGTGCCAAGCTTTTGGTCGGCGATTTTTCTTAGCTTCACGATGTGTCGACATCCCTTCGGAGTTGGATTTGCTAAGAACTTGGTTGGCAATGGTTGCCAATTTATTGAAGTTGAGTTTCTTGCCCAACGTATATTTGCCCCATTGCTTTTGAATAAGATTTTTTATTCGGAAGGAATAAAATTGACTTGGGCCAAAATTGCTGAGTGGACCGATAACAATTTGAAACGGAGTCCATGCCCCTGTTCGGTGCTATGGTGATATGCGAAGTGAGCCATTGCGCTCAATTCTTTGAATAAAATTTTTATTTTTATTTTTATTTTTATTTTTTTGAATTTGAAATTTTTGTCCATACGAATGGGCCCGGAATGTATCAAATAGCTAGAAACAAATAACGAATCATTGGAATCGGACCTCTGAGGGCGAAAATGCAGCCAAAAATAGGTCAGACGGCTCAAATTGGTGAAGAATTGACCTCCACGAAGTGCTAGATAAGTTCTCGGCTTGGCTTGGTGGCTTTGGCAAAAAAAAAAAAATGTAGAAATATGGTGCCAATAAGACTTGAACCCTTGCCTTTAGAAGGAAGAAAGAGTATTAAACCATTATGCCAAGACAAAGCCTTATGTTTGTAATCAACAAAATTTATATTTTAATGTGATTGTTCAGCTATTATGGGATGTAGCTTAGCCATGATGCACCGAATAATTTCTTTTGTTTTTCATCTGTCGTCACAGTGCGTCTTTTTGCGGAATATGTGATTTTGGGCAAATTTCAATTGGCTCGTCTGCGGCTTCCTTTAGCTCTCGATTTCAACGCGGTTTGTTGCATTGGACTCATCTCAATGAGTACTTCACATTAGTATAGTCAAAACTTGAGTTTGTGACTTTTGAAATTTCAGTTTTAAGCACGTGTGATCCGTTTCATAACTTTCGGCATACTTGGGTTGCTTCCTGGCTTCTTAGGTTAGCGGGTTTGGACTCTTTGAGCCGATATGAATCCTGTGGTATGTTCAAATATGGATTTTGGCAAGCCGAGATGCTAATTCTATGCCGAGATATTAGTGTCGACTAAGTTACAACGTTGCCGAATATTATTGCGGAAGAATATTGTACTGTAGTCAAAGAATGTACCGAATAGGAAATGTTTCGGAGTATCTGTTGCCGAATAAATTGCCGAAGCCAAATAATATTTCCGAAGCCAAGTTGATAATATGACACGCCGAATTGCAGAGGATAGCAATGTGATGATATTTAGTGTATAATTCAAAGTTGATAAGCAATGCTGAAGCTAAATAATCCTCCGAAGCCGAGTTGATATCGTAGAATGATCGCGCGAATTACCTTGATAATGATTGGCAGAGTTGCTAATATGCCGAGCAAGTTGCTGAACAAGCCAAATAAGTTGTCGAAGCCGAGTTGATAACATGTAGAATTAATGTAGATAACACGCAAATAAAAATTGCTGAATAAACCAATAAGTTGCCGAACTCCTTGTCGATAATATGCCGAATAAAAGTTGTCGAATAAGGTGCAATAATGTGCCCAATATGCGACAATACTGTGCCGAATAATGGTTATTTTGGCTCAAATTTTGGTTGCCAATAATGTGCCAAATAATGGTTGCTTGGGCTCAGAAATTTTGGTTGCCAATAATATGCTGAATAATTCCAATAGTGGGTATGGTTGCCGAAACAACTTAGATACAAAAATTTATTAAGGAAAGACGTGAGCCATTTGTTTCTTAGTTGGGGAGCCACAAAACATAATTCCTTAATTCAATAACTTGTATGTTAGCAAGAATCAATTTTAAATAAACTCTTATGAATAAATAAATAAACAATTCTAGAAGTGGGTTCGGCCGAGTGACCATTTGTATAATGCCGAAAAGAAACTTCCATAAACAAAAATGTGAAACCCAATTTTAGAGAGAGAAAGTGAAAATGCTCAAGTAAATTAGAGCACTACATCTAAATGTATAAAAAAGCTATAATTGGGGCAACAATTGATCAAGAATACCATGCTTGTTTTTGCTAATGATATTCCAACAACAACCCGCCACAAAATTGATCGAGAATACTATGAATCTGAGAATCAAGTTGAAGCGAATTAAAGAGACCCGGTAGTGGGCGTATTACTTGAGATTGATTTTACTTTTGTAGAAAGTGCACTAACCTCAATGCAACCAATATATGTTTACTTCTGACAATATGTTTGTTGTATTCTTCGTTGATCTCATTGATCGTTCCTGACAGGCGCCAATTGTGAGACCATGAAATATCCTCTCACATGGTACATTGTTTATGAGATTCAACGAAGACAGCTCCATGAACCTGCAAGAGATAAATCTGGTTGATGCCACTCAACCGGGGTTACTGGCCGGGGACACTTCGATGATGAAGTTAGAATCTATGAATAAAGAATCAAGAATAGTAAAGTGTGTTTGTGTGTCTTTGTGTGGAAGCGAAAAAGATCATACCATATGCCATGAGGTGCCTTCCTTTTATAGGCGGGGTGGGCTAAATAAGCCCAATAGTTGGGCCCTTAGCGAGTCTTGTTTGGGTTAGCCCAATAAGTTGATTTTTTTTTTTTTTTATGGCTCCCACAGGTTGCATTTGACCTTTTAGTTATTAAAACTGGGACCTCCTCCTCATTGTTTGAAGCCTTGATTGATGAGTTAACTTGTTAGTTAAGCAAGATTAGACCAAGAATGCCAGATTCGAATATTTATTTTGAGTAGCGTTCACTCTTTTGCTTTTTTCTTTCTCCACATTTTGAATCTTGATGTGAGGTTAGAACCATTGGAAATCTTATCTCTGAGGTTTCAATTTAGACACAAAATTAACTATATTCTATTTCCGAACGAGGGAGATACACCTGTTTGAAGTCACTCAGCAAAAGCTGTATGGTCAAATCCACACGATCGGAAATTTGAATTCTACATGAGCGGATTTTGCGAGAAAGCCATTTTTTCCCTGAGTTAATCTGCACGAGTGGTTGCACAAGTAGATTTTGCGCATCCAGACATCGATTTCTGTGCTCTTTTTACTCAAATCAGATCCATCTCTCTCTTTTTGACCATTTCTCATCACTCACTCTCTCTTTCTCTCTCTCTCTCTCTCTCTCTCTCTCTCTCCCTTCTCTCTAAACTCTCACTAAATTTCACATTTTCTTTGATCTACAAAGATCAAACGAGATTTTGATACTAGTTCCTTATACAAAAATGACGAGTATCTCAAGGGCTACGTTTTAGCCGGTAGAGATCAAATTCCGGTGGAGTTGATTTTTTTTGGGTTTTCTCCTATTTTCTCTTTGAGGTAGAGATTTCTTTACTCCTTTTCAATACCTCGTTATAAATAGACATGTAGTAGTTTTCATTCCATTAAAATTTGATTTGTTGGGTATTTTTTTGAAAGCATGTGATAAGGGTTAGGATTTTATGATCTGGAGTAAAATCTTGTATTTTGTTGTGAATATATGAGATTGTATGTTTCAAGAACATGTTTAAAAGGATCAAAGTAAAAAGTCTTAATTAATTGTTTATGGGTTATAGGAAAGATGGTAAATTGATGGTTTGATTTTTATTTGAACTATATAGGGTATTGTGTATTAAAAATGTAAAGATGGGTATGTAAAAAGAAAAAGAAAGTCATCAGGAATTTAATTTGTATTAATTGTTATCTATGGTTTTATAATTGTTAAGTTGTAATAATTGTTGAAAAATTAAATTTCAAAAGAAATAAAATGGGTGCTGGTAAATGTTGTGTATATTGAAAGATTTGTTGATTGGTTAATTTGTGTTACATATGTGTTGAGTTTTGATAATTAATGAGAAAGATGTGACAATTTGTTGTGGGTATTGGAAGTTTGGAGAGAAGGAAAAATAAAATTTGGATATCAATAAAACATTTATACACTTTGGTGAAATGAGAAATGAAAATGAGAAGTAAGAAGAGCTAACAATTTTTTATTTTTTTTAACAAGTAAATAATTGTATTCGTAACGAATTACTACTTGTTGAATGAAATTTGAATATTTTGAATTGAATCATAAATATGAGATGGTACTAATGGAAGGGACTTTAATTATGAATTTTGAAAACGGCGTGAATTGGAAGTTAAATCAATTGAAGTACAAAGATTAAAGTTATGTAACGTATAAATGTTGATAAAATCTAAATCAATAGGACGAAATTATATTCATAGACTTTGTACTTATCGTTTATAAGTGTCCTTGGCTATCGATAGAGGATGGATTGACATTGTTGAATAATTTGTGAAATTTGAAATAATGGGCCAACTGTTGAGTTGAATGAAAGTACATATTGATATGGGTTCCTCTCTCCTACAGATTTGCGCCCCGATAAAGTTTAGTGCTTTGACATGGGTTCCTCTCTCCTTCGGTTCGCACCCGGTAAAGTATGAACGGGTTCATCTCCCCTCCAGCTCGAGGACCGGTAAAGTTTGGTGCTTTGAAATGGGTTCCTTTCCCCTCCAACTCGCACTCGGTAAAGTGGGTTGTGGTGGTTATGGCTTGCAAGCCGAGGTCTATTATGTGTTAATTACACGTAGCTTATCTTCATACTTGTGTTGTGATGAAAAATGATGCATTATTGGCTTTCCGTGCTTATGATTGGTAGAATATAGTAATGCTCATTGACGCGTTTATTGTTGTGTATATATACATGTATTTGTGAACGTTCATATTATAGTTGTGCTTAAGACCATAATATATAGTAATTGTCCTTATAGCCATAATGAGTTGAAATGTAGGACGAGTATATTGTTTAGATCGATCTTAGGAGATTGTGGTAATGTGATGAATGGTTGAGATTTCTTTAAATGCAAGCGAAAAGTTTTAAAAGGTAAGAAGCGGCTTTGTTTCATGTTATGTTAAAGGCGATCTTTGAAAAATTGTACTTATGTAAGTATATTTTGAAGTATAAAATGTCTCATTACCTATATGTATATCGTGAAGCATTAGGATCATAGCTATCTATATGTTGCTATTGTTTAGAATTATTGGGATTTCTCTTTGGAGTGAAGAGTTACTCGAGACTTGAAGTCTATTAATTGTTGGTCATGGGGCCTTTTAAATGCAAATAGAATGCCAATGTGTTGTAAAAAGGGTTAATCCCTTTTATATATTTTGTTATTTTGTAATTAATGACATAACGCCTACGAGTGTGTATTATATTTCATTACAAGTACACGAAAGAGGACATTGTAATTTATTCCTTTCTAAACGCCTTTGATGTTTATTATTATTGAAATTGACTGATTTAAAGGAAAAAGGTAATATTATTCGAGTAATAAAGGTCGGGGTGTTACAATTCATCAAAGGTCTCGCCATTTTTCAGGTAAAGGTTTTCAAAGTTTGAGCATTTAACCAAAGGAGTGCCCTCATGAATAGTTTCTAAGATATCCCATGCCTCTTTTGCGACTTTAAAATTACAAATACAACTAAACTCTTCGGTGTGACAGTGCAAAATAAGGAATAGATAGCTTTACTATTCCAGCTATAATTTTGGTAATCAGCTGTGTCTCATTGGTCAATTGGTTAGGGGAACGTTACTTCATCAACGGTAATTGTAGGTTTGATGGATTGCCAAAAATTTTCATCAATTATTTTTAGGGTAAACTACCAATAGATCCTAATAATTAGACTTAATTCCTATCAAGTCCTATTAAAAATAAGTCTTGGTAAAATTATCGCTAAAAATAATTTCTAAAAAAAATAATTTGATTTTTCAAGTAGAGGTGGTCGCACCATAAAATTCCCTTCACGAATTGAATTCATTATCATGAATCAAACAAGATCTCGCTCCTTATAGTTTTGAAAAAAAGAAAAAGGAAAAAGAGCAACCTGCTTTGCTATTAATTCAAAAATTCTTAAAAACCCCAAGATATTGATTTGTGATTATGATTCAATTTTAAACAATGAATAGTAATCCTAATAAAAAAAAATCCACAACAAATTGGCACAACAATTTAACGTGAAAAAAAAAAAAAAAAAAAAACCACAATTAGACTTCTCCAATTGTGATAAAAAAAATCATAGGCCAAAGCCACAAAACAATCCACTAAGAAGATAAAAAGGAATTACACACGAGAACTCTCAATTACCTAGCGAATCCACGCTTGAATTGAACCAAACCCGGAATGCTTCTTCCACCACCGTCTTCACCTCAGAATTGCTTTGCCCAACGTTGAATTCACAACGCTGATGTTGAATTCATGATGATGAGTCACTTCGGAATCCACCAAAGTTTCAAGCCTAAGTTCTCCAGAATCCATCGATGAACGCCTTTCTCTTTCTGTAAATGAAAAAGCAAAACAACCCTTGATAATAGTCAATATGAAACTTGTTAATGAATCAATCACCCTAAAATCATCAAGGAAATTAATATATAAATACCCTCCAATATAGAATGACTTGTTTTTCTCTTCGTCTCTAAGAATCTGAATAGATTGAACCCTAAAAATAGCAAACAACGCACTTTATACTAAACAGAGCTGCGAAAACTACTCGAGTGTTGTGACTAAAGGCGGTGCTCACATATAGGACAACCGCTCAAACATAACATATATCGCTTAAGCGGTAAAACATGTTTCCTAGAAGTTCAGAATGTAGACAGATATATTGAATGAGCCATTTCACCGCTCAAGTGCACAAAATAACACTTGAGCGATTAATCAACTTTGACTTATTTCTCAGCTCGATTCCCATACTTAATCAGCGAAGTGGCAAATAAGGAATACTCAAAACAAGATACGGAATGCCAGCACAAACTCCTCTACTTGAGCACAATTTGGGCTAGATTCGCATCTAAACTTTCATAACTTACAGAAAAATAGAGCACTACAAATGAAGTTTTGTCCAATGAGATTATTAATTACAAAAATCTAACGATTTCAATGGCTATTGGTTTCACTAGGATTGCCAGACAACAAGTCTCTTTTATTCTCCAAATATTGACAATTGTTTTGGCATAACTCACAAAGTCCACACAAATTAGTGGTTTCCAACAATAAGTTGATCAAAATTAGTACAAAACTGAAAAATGTTCTACAAACTACTGCCATTAATGAAATATCCAAATTTTAATGAACCCCACACAAACGACTTATTTGGAGTATTTCTCTTCATCTCTCTCTCTCTCTCTCTCTCTCTCTCTCTCTCTCTATATATATATATATAGATTAATAAATCTAAGTGCACATAGAACCAAATTAATAATGTGACGTTAATGTCTCACAAGGAGTAAGACTCATATGATATGGGATTCACTTTTTATGCAACATTTAAGTTCTATTCTATATTTGATCTTTGTGATCATAACAGAGTTGTATATAGATACTAGCGGTAATCCGTACTATACAGGGGCAAGTAACAAAAGGTGGTAAACAATGTTAAACATGCTAAAAATTAACTACTAAATACTATAATACTAATTTAGATGGGTATTTAGATAATAGATTTAAGTGATCTCACCATATCTATATAGGTATACAAGACTAATTCAATTTTTTTGAAACACACTCAATCGAATAAATTCAACTGAGAAGGAAGAACAATAGTGAAATTCCGTAAATATAAGATAAAGATGAAAAAAAAGAGGTTTAAGGATATAGCAATAGAAAATTTGGTAAATCCTAGAAAAATGATAAACTAAACTGCAAAAGGAAGAACAAGAGTGAAATTTTGTAAATATAAGATAAAAATAAAAAATAAAAATCAAGTTTATATTTGAAGATAAACTATAAAAATATAAAAAGAAAATTAAATAAATCTTAAAAAAAAAGAGGTAGAGAGAAATTCATCAAACATCAAATAAAGATTGAAAAAAAAAAAATCTCTAATACTGAATTTAGAAAGAGAAAAGGAATAAAAATTAGTTTTTATTTCATGCATATTTTCCTTATATCTTTTTATTTTTGTTTTCAAATCTCTACTCAAATCCATAATTCAAGTACAATCTAAGAGCAACAACTTCACTTGTTAGAAATTGGGCGCCCATGTGGCATGACCCATGAACCTTTTGAACCTTAACCATATAAGTTTGAATTTGAATTCAAAACTTATTTGGATAACCACTCATGATATCTACATCTATCATATCAAGCGATATGGATAGATGATATGTTTATCCTATATATACGATATGATATATGGGATATGGAATAATGAAAACAACGTATGTTTTTCTTATCTTGACTCTCTCCCATAAAACAACAATCAAGTTTTTGCACTATGACTTGTGTGAGTGATACTCATATTATGGTATCACTCCACTTTGGGATTCGATTATTCGCATTCTTGAAGCACGTGATTTACTCATGGGATTCTTCATTTGAGTTCTATCACTTAAGGTATAATCTGAATTTTTACCCACTGCGTTATATTTTGATTTACATTGGTATTAGAGCAAATATGGATATTTTTGTGCTTATTTTTATGCATTAAAATATGTGTATAATTTTATAAAAATATATATACACGATATATGCATGAAAATTAATAAAGGAGGAAGATGAAGTGCAGGATTTCTGCACTTCCACTCTCATTAGATTGAGAGTGTAACACACCTCAATTTTTATATTCATTAAATGTCATTTTTAAGACCATAAATGTTTTTATTTTGAAAAATGGAGTCCGGTAATACCGAAATTGGACCAGAAAACATCCTGGAAGGTGGCGCATGGGTCACCTGCGCCATCGGCGCCGTCCCGCTTCTGTATTTGCCACGCCGTATTGTCGCGCCATCACGCGCGCGTTAGCTGCGATGTCCACGCATGCGCTATTTGCGCTACGCACGCGCGCAGCGTCTTGTTGAGCCACGTCTTGAGTTGGGCACTAAGCGAAACCGCCCGCCAACCACCGTTTTTCTATGCGGCTTCGGCGGTTGTTGGGTGTAAGATGCATTTTGTTTTTAAATCTAGAATTGCGTTAAATGGTCATAAGTAATACGTTATAACTTTGTTTTAAGCGTGGTTGGTACTATTAAACTCAGAATTATATTTTCTATCTTCTATAAAATTTTCAAAATTTTATGAAAATAAAAATATTTTTCCTGAAATAATAATTCATTATTTCTGCTTTAAAATATACGGTGTTACATGATTAAGTTTCTGGAGCTGAAATTTTTACTATAGACCACTGTAATGGTCTACTATTTACTGGTATGATTGTTGCATTTTTCCAGATTCTGGAATATTTATTTATGATTTTATGTGTGTTTATTAATTATTTAAAATTCTAGAAAATACCAGAAAATTTCAGAAGTGATATACTTTCTGTTATGACATAATCTGAATATTAAATATAGCATATTGTTGTTTTTGGCCTAGAGTTTCTAATATGTTATAATTAGAATAGCATGATTAATTATTTTTTATTTAAATTCCATTATTAAATGTAACATAGAATGAGTTGATTGTGAATCTACTTTAAGATGCTATTGTATGGAATTAGAATATTTTATCTTTTTTTTTTTTTTTGACATGCCGTTACAAGTGGGAGGTTATTCGATTGAGAGAAATCTTTGTAGATTTACTCTCGAAAACTAATATTTTGCGCATAAATTAAATTAAATTTTGGATAATTGTCACCTGTGGCGCAAGAGATGATTACGAGCATGGCGGATTTTTGATCTTGCGACTTGTGTAATATTGTCACTATTTAACTTAGATTTTTGTGGCAAAATTATATTATGCTTATCAAATTAATCCCAATGCAAATTTCTCTCTAAATTGACTTAGCTTATGGAAGTTAATTTGGTTGACCTAGACTTAGTAGAGATGTTCAAATGTGAACAATGTAATCCTATTATTTAGATAAGCAAAAGTCTTGAAAACTTTAGGTCAGATCTTAATTGAGCCAAAGTAAGGAAACATAACTCAAAGTCGCCGTGGTTTTGTTGTCTTGTTTGGCACAATAAAAACTAATGTGTGCGCTATAGTTAGCAGCACGCTACGTAGTTTTGGTTGGCAAGTTTTGGAGTTATGAAATTAGTAAGCCATCAATAGATCTGTATATGATCTTGACTATTGAGCTGCACGGATTGACTTTGTAATTTGACTTATAATGATGTTGCATCATTGGATGAAGTAACATTCAAGAGTCACGTCATCCAAGAAATGCGAGCTTAAATGAATTAGTTATTAAGTGCAAGATGAGTAGCCAGTATGAGCAATGTTTTGCTCTCTACCCAACTGTTGGGAGTAGATGGAGCAAAATTTCATGCACTATAATAGTGTGCATTAAAGTATCACTTGAAGTTAAAAGATTAGCGCTTAGTAGTAGAAAAATCTATTAACACTAAGTGAAGAGATTAGCGCCAAGTGGCTACAAAATCTATTAGCATTGCCAACTTGTCTAAGTCTGGACACTTACTGTTTCCACACTTGAGTGTGAGACATGAGGAGGTGTTTCTTTGTATGGTTCCTTAGCTAGGCTAATGTTTTTTAATAACGTTTACCACTAAGCGCAAATGTTGCAGCATAGTAATGAAAAGGTCAAGGCCGACAATGTTGTTATGACTCTAAGAATTTGATGCATGGCTCGTGAGAGTATTGTGTTGAATTAGACTCTTTAGCCTAATTCGCACTTAAGTTACTTCGGGAGCTGTCATAAATTGATAGCTTATTCTCTTCTTCTTGTGGATAGTAGAATTAATTGCAAGTAACTATGAAGCAAGAAATAGAGATGGTAAGAGGAGCATCGTCATCTTTCAACTAGATGCAGTAAAGTGTATGGAGAATAAAATTGACTTGAAGGTGCAGGGGATTAGCACTTATTAGTTAAATTTGCGACTTAGACACACTTAATATCTCCATGACATCCTTTTTATGATCTAGTGAATATGAATTAGTCATGAGTCATTACCTAGTTAGGCCTAAACCTTTAAAACTTGTCTTCAAGAACTCACACATTAGGATGATTGGAATTAGTTTATGACATTGGTCATGAACCGGTGGCTTATTATACTTAATCACATTATTGAGAAGATGACATGGATGGTTTGAGTTGGCCCTCTCGAGCCCACTCGATTATGACATCCTGCTCTCATGTAAATGTGTAACTTTGTTCGCAATGGTTGCGCACAAATAAGTAGGAAAGCCACAGAAGGGCATTTGTATCGGCGCATTTAGTCCACTATGATATTTGTGACTGGATATGTGTAAGGGTATGATAGCTAGCCCCAAATCTCGACACATTTATAGATTACAATACGCATTTTAGTCAAGACTATTTGATCTCCCATAAGTCAAAAAGTTTTGAAATGTTTTTTGACATTGCACATATGAGGTCGAGATCAATTAGATAAGAGCTTTTGTGTTTTTAGTTTTGACCAAGGTAGCGAGTCTCTATTTGAGTTATTTTTTAGAAAGCTCTGTGAAAAGAAATGGATGCTTAGAAAATTGATTATTTCTAGTACTCAGCAACACAAGAGTGTAGTAGAGATAAGGAATTAAGTATTGTCAATGTTAGGTGGATGATGGCGCAAAATGTTTCCCAATTGGAAATTGCACTTTAGTTTGTTGCCTATATCCCTGGTTAAGTGCCCTCCATATCAGATTTTACACTCCATTGGAGTAATGGGTTAGTATAGAGCCATCTATAGGCGATTTGTAACCATTAAGCAGCTTATCTTTATTTTACTTCTCATAAGGTTGTGAAGTTAAGACCTAGGGTTCTATAGCGCATTATTGTATGTTGTCTTGTAAACTCATAGGGTCATGTAGCGCATTATTGTATGCTGTCATGTAAACCCTCCGGGTCATGTACATATAGGTAAGCAACTTTGTGGTAGTGTAAATAAGTCACATAAAGTTTTCTTAGTAAAGGTGACGTGAATAGAGTTTTGGAATTCTATAAGATAGAGAATTCTAAGCATAGCGTTTTTATATAGCCTAGTTGAGAATAGAAAGAAATTTCCAATATCCTAAGGACAGTGGGAGCGATGTGCCTACTAATAGATTACTCCATTAGAGAAGAATACTCTACATTCTTAATTGCGTGGTAGCGAATGTGAAAATTTTTCACATCATCACTGGGTGATTGAGAGAGAAACATTCATGATTGCTCCGTAAGATGATAAAGAGCCTGGGATAATGCTAAAGGCTCTAGTCCCCTGTTTTTAGAAAGTGGATCAATGTTGCGCAGTTGAAGACAAAGTCTTTGAAGATTAACCATTTCTATAATTTGGTTAACTTTCCATTAAGACGCGAAACTGTTCTAAAGTTGTGCGTATTTTGGATAGTCATTGTTGAGGCATAAGGCTCGCTAGATACCGAAAATTCGCACCATTGAGAAATGTGTAGACGTGAGAAGACTTCCTCTGGGAAGTGAGGTTATTTTGACTTAGGCTATGATTTATATAAGTTTGGAACATTGATTTGTGGACATTATGACCCAACTTCTCGTTGGAGGATTGGATAAGTAGATCCGTAAGGATTTACCTTATGTTTTATGGTGAAAAGTTAGGAGCACAAAAGCGGTTGCTAGTTCCAATAAATCTTTTACAACCTAAAATAGTTATCCAAATAATGGTTCTTAGATTTCGTCAAGCCATGATAGGCCAGCGATGATCGATGGAGACCGTAGAGACATGATCAATGGTCCAAAAGAAGTTTTTTACTTAGTCATTATGAGCTAGGAATTTATAAGGTTGTCACCACCTAGGGTGGGCAGTCCTCTGTTTTAGAAATGTTGGACAAGGGAAATGTAATTTATATGCTCGAATGTACAATCATTAGGGATTGTTTTAGGAGAATTCCCAGTTTGTCTTTGATGACTTACATAAGGAATATACTAGAATGATTCTAGATGCAAATTGCAAACCCATTGACTTATCGGTAAAAGTCAAAGCCTTAGCTATTGAGTGAATCCTTGGATTGTCTTGGGGAAAAGCAGATAACCTATATTCCTTTTTTTTTTCTTTTTTTTTTCTTTTTTTTTGGGGGGAGCCTGAAGTACGCTATGTGGGCATAGTCAGCATGATAAGTGTTATCTTTGGTAAATGGTCAACTGAGTTATTTAGACATTGACCTTGCTCATTAAACTGTGGATAGAATGCTTTACTAGTAGTATATTAATTTGCTCTTTGTAAGATTCAATGCGCTTGTTGGGCGCATCTTGAATGAACACAGATTGGTCACCAAAATATCTTTAGAGAGGTTATTGCGCAAAAGGTAGTGATCTTGAATCACTTCATGTGAGGCGCACATGGTGGATTCCGTTGTATATACTTATCGTAAGAGGTGCTGATAAGACTTATGTTTGGAATCTAGAATTGCGCAAGCTATGGTCATGTTTTTTTAAAATCGATCACTTATTTGTTGTGAGATGATGGGATGTTGATACTATTATGGTTTATGTCATAATGATTAGCAGATGATGATGATGTCAACAGGCAAGATTGGCTTACTCACACGAACAATTGTCCTTGGCACTTAGGAGCGAGCAAGGATGAGACTAGTGGTTTATTTTTATTTGGAGTCAAGAGAGGCTTAAATTATCCACTAGCTATGTCACCTTGGTTGGAGCCAAGATGAAGTCTTGTTAGAGACTGACCATGGAAATGAGAGTACCCATTTTTTCCATGATGTGCCTGTTATAGATAACTAGATGCGAGATCTCATTTGATGCCTGAAAGGCAAGCAAATAGAGAATTCGAATTAGACGCTAGGAAGTGACTTGTGCGCTTAAGAGCGACTAGACTAAAATTTGTATGGTGTATGAGTTTAACATCACTCTTTGGAAGAGTTACTCCACTATAACATGCATTCATACTGCATGTGGTTATCGACCCGTTAGCGAGGTGAAAGAATGAATCCCTGCTTCTTCACCGTGTGAGTCCTAAAAGTCATTTTTCTTAAATGACTTCACTTTGTGCCTTTTGTGACCTTTGACTATGCCATAAGATGAGGAGTTAATGTTTAGCTACTTTGGTATGTTGCCTGCGGTCATGTATGATTAAACTTTAAGGGACATTATTGAAAAAGCGGTCAATTTCAAATTAAATGATATGATGGTGAAAGGAAGATCATCTAGTTCTACATCTCGCTCTATATTCCTTTGTCGATAACTCACATCGCTCTCTATGGGATCTTGATTGGGTGTGAATATAATCACGGGACCTAGGAGTGTCAAACATGCTCTTTGAGGGATTAGAGATGTTCTTGGACCGATGTAGCTAGATAAGTCTGGGTACATGAGACACTATTTCTGTTCATTTTGGGTTGATGTCTCTATGCTGACTCATATTGAGTTTCTAGTACAGAGCTCCCACATCTTGAGTGTTCTCGTGATCGCCGCAGTGCATTGGCTTGTATGAGATTGTTCATTTTGGGGGAGATTGAGATAGAGATGTGACAGTGTCATGAGATGTGACAGTGTCATGAGATGTGACAGTGTCATGCCAACTCATGTACGAGTGAGAGATGTTAGAAATTAGGCGCCCATGTAGCATGACCCATGAACCTTTTGAACCTTATCCATATAAGTTTGAATTTGAATTCAAAACTTATTTGGATAACCACTCATGATATCTATATCTATCATATCAACTGATATAGATAGATGATATGTTTATCCTATATATCTGATATGATATATGGGATATGGGATATGGAATATTGAAAACAACGTATGTTTTTCCTATACTGACTATCTCCAATTAAACAACAATCAAGTTTTTGCACTGTGACTTGTGTGGGTGATACTTATATTGTGGTATCACTCCTTTGTTGGATTCGTTGTTCGCATTCTTGAAGCACGTGATTTACTCACGAGATTCTTCACTTGAGTTCTATCACCTAAGGTACGATCTGAATTTTTACCCATTGCGTTATACTTTGATTTACATCACTAAATCTATTTTAGCCATTTTAAGGAGTCTCGCTAAAAATAAAAATAAAAAATAAAAAATAAAATCACTTTCCAACAATTTTCCTATGAAATAATAATAACAAACAAATAAATAAATATACCCTCCTTAAGCAGCAGTTATTTTAGATAAGATTATTGAACTAAACCCAAATGAAAGATTAAATCTTGTAATCTCCCAAAAATAAAATAATAAAAAAGTTGCCTTAACCCTAGATATTAGAGAAAGATAAGTTAACAATAAATAATAATTTAAACTGTAATTTAACAATATCCCAAATAAAAATTTCTCATTTGGTTGATTTTCTCCCGCCATAGTTACAAACCCAAACAAAACACTAACCTTGCAATCCAATCAAGAAAAAATGAAAAAGTAGATATGTGTCATGCAAAATATCTTTTACCTCTAAAAAACAAGTAACCAAATATAAAATACAGAACATAAATAAATAAACAAAATATGAAACTTAAGCCATTGAAATTCAAATTTTAGATTAAAAAAATTCTAAACAAAACCCTTACCAATACAATTAGACGAAAATCCAAAAAGATCAAATCCAATAAAAAGCATGTATTTTTTTAAAAAGAAAAAAAAATCGATATGTTGGAAATAAGAGATGAATATTGTAAAAATTACATCTAATTAAATATTTAATCCATTCAATAAACTTATCAAATTTAGATAACACTGATCTTTCAAGAGGTGTTATTATAGCGACCCCGGTCTTTTTCCCATTTAATTATTGTATCCGGACTTACGTTCCGCGAATTCTGTTGTTATATCTGTTGTTCTCTAATTCCTCAATTGAGTTATAGGATGTGTTGGGCAGGTTTGTTTCAGGTTGGTCGGGTTCGGAAATCAAATCTTTTTGTCGATTTTGAGTTGGTCGCTCGGCGAGGTTTGGTCGCTCGAGCTAGGGTTGAGTTTTGTTTCTAGTGGCTCGAGCAGATTTCTTAGCTCGGCGAGATTGCGTCTAGTATAGACCGAAGAGCGAGTGTTTTCGCTCGGCGAGCTTTCTTCGCCGAGCAGCGAAATTGTATGTTCGAGTTCTTCGCTCGGCGAGCATTCATCGCTCGAGCATGCTTCTGAGTTGCGAACTGAAGCATCGAGTTCTTAACTCGGCGAGCTTTTCTTCGCTCGGCGAGTATTCTTATTCAGTCGCTCGGCGACCATGTCTTCGCTTCAGCGAGCACATCCCGATATTTAAGCAGCGGCGGTTTTAAGCGTCCTTTTTCACAATTTTGATCCAAAACCCTAGTTCCGAGTTTCTTCTTTCTCAACTCATCTTTTCCTTGGGTTTGATCTATCTAGAGGGTGTTTCTAACCTAGTTCCTTCATTAAAAGGTAGAGGAGAGTGAGGGCTTTCATTTAATGAGCATTGTTGGATTTGGAGCACTTTAACATTTGGGCAAACATCTTCATCTTCTTCTATCGGGTTCATTGCTTTGAGGTAGGGATTTCCTACTCCTTGTATGTTTTAATCCTAAGTGTTGGTGTTCTAGTATGTGGGAGGGTGGTTTAGTAATTCTGGGAGAAGTCTTAGGGTTTTGTCATAGATTAATTCATGTAATTAATTTAAAAAGGGGAATTGTGTATTGGGTTAAATTCATGAGATTTGGGAAATTGAGATTGGTTGATGTAATTGAATATTTAATCACTCATATGTGGATTTGATAATGTATATACATTATGATATTTATTTCTCGCTTAGAAATAACTGTTTTGGGGCTATCGGTGGAGGATAGCCATTGATTGTTGTAGACCTTGCATCTTTTAGGTATAATCGGAATTAAGTCACATATGTTATTGTTGAATTATCTGAGAACATTCCTTGTATTGATTGTGTGTTGCATATGGCAATTTGTATGTTTCATTGCATATGCATGATGTTTGGAGGAGATAGGGGATGAACTCCACGGTTTAGGGGAAGATAGGGGATGGACCTCTAAACCGGATTTGTTTGGAGGAGATAGGGGATGGACTCCACGGTTTAGGGAAGATAGGGATGGACCTCTAAACCGGATTTTGTTTGGGAGGAGATAGGGATGGACTCCATTAGCATCACTTTTATGTGTGCTTATTTATATTGAAGTGTTTTTATTGATCTGACACAAAAATATGTGTCAATTGGGAAGTATGGAAGTGAATTGATTATGATTGATATAATATCAACTCATGTATTTGTTATGATTAGGTTTAACTTGAATTGTTATTCTGTGGAATTGGAAATCTTGTTAATAAAAGATGAAACCCGTTGAGTTATTTGGCGAGTTGAGCCATAGATGAAAAGTAAGATGTGCCATAGACAATGTGTCATAGGCAATATAGACATTCATGTCAAAAAAGTGTAAGCTGGATTATAGTGTGTTAACCATGTATTAGATGCTAATACTTTAGTTAATTCTTATGCTTGGTTTAGTATTTCTCTATTGGCCGTGGCTCACCCTATATGGGAACTTCATTTTTCAGTATGTGTGGTTCACTACCTCCAAGGACTTAGCTTGTGAGGAATTGAATTGGAAGACTTGTTTTATTTCTTTTATTTATTTTATTTGAACAATGTAAACTTTCAAGCCTAGGGCTTTATTTGTTTTGAGTTAGAACTCATGAATTTGTGTCCAAGTGTTGGCTTGGCAAGATGTAAGCCCATAGGGCATTTATTTGATGTTTTATTCCATATTACTCGGTGACTTAAATAATATCTTGTTTTCCTTTTATTAATGCATGTCATGTTTGGGTTTAATTTTGAGGCGTGACAACTTGGTATCGAGCGTCTGGGTTTGAATACTTTAGTGCGTGGGAAGTGATTAGAATCACAATGGGTTCGTCTCGTTTGATAGAGACTTAGTGTAATGATTGCATGCTTATATGATAACATGTTTATGTGACTATGTGGGTATGGAATGTAGTTCTTTGGATGTTGATTGGACCCTTGAGTCTCTGAATGTCTTGTTGGAAAGGCACTTGATCAATGTTGTTTCCAACCGAACTTTAGCGACGTCTCGGAATTGTCATTATCGAGAATGAAATTGTGAGGTGCTTATGTGATTATGTGCTTACGTGGTGTGATTTATTGTTGTCCAACGTATTAGGACGCAAGTATTATAGTTTTGGCACATTATTTAGAGTGCTAACGTCTTTGTTTCCTTCATTAGGATGTCGGGCGAGGACGAGGTCGTGGTAGGCGTGGTAGGCGAGCTAGGCGAAATGCCTATCTGGGAGGAGATACAAGCGATTCGAGAGGGTGTTGGCCAAGCCAATGTGGCCGAGCAAAGAGCCGACAAAGGTATGGGCGCTTTGGCCCAAGAGATAGTGGAGCTTTTAGAGTCGATGGGCATTCTTAGGGCTCGTAATCGAGGCTCGGTAGTTGTGGCGAATCAGGCCTTCTTTTCGAAGAGGGAATTCTTAGGTCTCAGGGACGTGTTTGTAGGTGATCCTAGCGAGCCGCTTAAAAGCATTTAATGGCTCGAAGCGGATAACGAAAGCGTTTGAGATGCTTGGCATCGAAGACGAGGGGTTGAAGGTGACCTTGGCATCGTTCGGTGAAGGAGATGCGGTCGATGGTGGAAGTTCACCAAGGGTCGTATTGAAGTGCGTGGAAGGCTTTTGTTGATGCTTTTGGAGAAGTACTTGTCTCCAAATTGAGGAGAAGTTGAGAGATCGATTCGCCATCTTGAGCGAAACGGTTTATCGGTGGCGAGTTTGAAGCGGCATTCACTAGTCTGTCGAGGTTTGCACTGAGTTGGTGGCAAGCGAGGAGCGCATTGCATTGAGTTTGAGAAGAAGTTGGCGTGGCCTCATCTTTGAGTTGTTGGGTCTATGATTAGGGATTTGGGCGATTGGTTGATCTGGCAGCCCTGCACCGAGATTATGATGCAGAAGAGGGGAAAGGCGAAAGGCTCCAAGAGGAGTCGGGATGGCGAGTGATGGCGAGGCGAGAGGTTTCACTCCTCGGCTGACCTCGAGTAGTTTTCTAGATCCACTTTTCCGGTCCGAGTGCTAGTTACGGGAAAGGCGGTTAGGAGACATTACTGTTTCAAGTGTGGTCATTTGGGCCACAAGTCTCGGTTGTCCTCGAGAGGAGGAGTTGAGAGGGCAAGATCTTCTTGGCTCGATCTCGAGCGAGTCGAGTAGAGGTCGGCCCGTCCTCTTGTTTTCAATCTGATCGGCCGGGGCACATGAAGAGGTTTGCCACAGTTGGGTGGCACACGGTGCCTCTTGGTTCGAGGCGGACTCAGTCGATGCCTGCTCGGTCGATTCAGCCTTGAGGGCCAACCGAGGCTTCTTCGTCCCCAATCAGGTATATGATCTTACGCTCCGAGGTGGCGAGTTGATCGAGAGGTCATCTGGTAGCGTGTATCTTTATTACGCCGAGGATCTTATACTGACTCCATCGTGGTTAGAGGTACCTTCTTGTTTTGCAATTCGGTTGCTAGTGTATTGATCGTCTGGTGCGTCTCATTCCTTTGTGTCTTGCATTTGCATCTATTTTGGAGTTGGAGTTAGCTCGATTAGCATCTCCTATTTGTGTAGTGTCGCCTTGGGGTGAGTTGATTTTGAAACAAGGTGTTAGGGGTTGTGATATAGAGGTCGATGATCATAGAATCCCTTTCTCTTTTGTAGTGATGCCCATGAAGGGCTTCGATGTTATTTTGGGTATGGTGGTTATCATCATACCGGCATTTATTGATTGCTACCACGAGGGTAACTTGTTGTACAAAGGAGCGGAGAACGTTTTCATTTTCTCGGGGACAGGTTGGTAGTGTTTTGCCATCGAGGTATGATCCGCGAGGCGGAGTGAGCTTAGTAGTTTACTTGCTAGTCTTGCGATTAGTGAGGATGTTGAGACTCGATTGTGTTACCAAGGGTGGTTTGTGAGTACTCGGACGTTTTCCCGAGGATCTGGTCGATTTACCACCGCATCGAGAGATTGAGTTCTCTATTGACTTAGTGCAAGATGCAGCCGATTTCTATAGCACCTTATCGTTTTGCCCTCCGAGCTAGTTGAATTGAAGATTGACTCGTGAGTTGTTAGATAAGGGTTATATCCGTCCTAGTGTTTCACCGTGGGAGCGCCAAATTTTTCGTTAAAAAAGAAAGGTGGTGCTTTGAGACTTTGTATAGATTAGGAAGTTGAATCGGTGACGGTTAAGAATAAGTACCGATGCCTCGTATAGATGATTTGTTCGATCGGTTGAAGGGTTCCGTTGTTTCTCTAAGATAGACTTGAGATCGGGTTATCATCGGTTGAGAGTCGAGGAGGAGGATATTCCAAAGACGGCATTCCGTGACGCTGTATGGCCATTACGAGTTTCGTGATGCCGCTTTGGGCTCACCAATGCACCAATGGTGTTTATGGATTTGATGAACCGGATCTTCCGAGCATTTTTGGATCGCTTTTGTGGTCGCCTTTGTGGACGACATTTTGATTTATTCACCTTCGGAGGAAGAGCACGAGGAACACTTGAGAGTGGTGCTAGAATTACTTAGAACCCATAAGCTTTATGCTAAGTTTGGGAAGTGTGAGTTACGCTAGAAGAGGTGAAGTTCTTAGGCCATGTAGTTTTAGGAAGGGGTGTCTGTTGATACATCCAAGACGGAGGCAAAGGCAAGATTGGGCACAACCTAAGAGTGTATTTGAGATCCGCAGCTTTGGGATTAGCCGGGTATTACCGCTTCGGTTTGTGAAGGATTTCTCCGTTAGCTTCACTGCTGACTAGATTGACTCGGAAGGAGTTAAATTTGTTTGGAGTGAGACTTGTGAAAGGTCATTTCAGAGTTGAAAGTTAGATTGACCACCGCTCCGGTTTTGATTATTCAGAGAGGGTTGGGTTATTTTCGCCATCGTGACGCCTCACGAGAGGGTCAGGTTGTGTGTTGATGCAAGAGGGAAAGTGGTTGCCTATGGCTCACGTCAGTTGAAAATTCACGAGAAGAATTACCCTACGCATGATCTAGAGCTAGCAGCTGTAATATTTGCCCTAAAAATTTGGAGACATTATTTGTATGGTGAGAAATTTGAGGTATTCTCCGACCATAAGAGTTTAAAATATTTGTTCACTCAGAAGGACTTGAATTTGAGGCAGAGGAGGTGGATGGAGTTCATTGAGGATTATGACTTCGAGTTGCACTATCATCCAGGGAAGGCCAATGTTGTGGCCGATGCCCTTAGCAGAAAATCTGTTGGTGACGTTGCCAGTATAGCCATCCGGGAGTGGGAGATGTTGGGTGCTGTTGGGGAGTTTGATTTGCATTTGGGCGAATCCGTTGAGGCTGCGGCCTTGTTTTCAGTTGTTGCACAGCCTACACTTGTGACTCGAGTGTTAGAGGCTCAGAGGGGTGATCTTGAGGTAGAATCTCTCCGAGAAAGGATTTCCATTGGGAAGGTTGAGAAGGGTTTGACGGTGTATCCCGACCTGAGCGTGAGATACCGAGATCGTCTGTTTGTACCGGAATCTTGCCGTGAGGAGGTACTTCGAGAGTTTCATCATTCGCGCCTTGCGGTGCATCCGGGAGGTACTAAGATGTATCGATTTGGGCCGATTTTGGTGTCGAGGTATGAAGAGAGATGTGGCGACCAGATCTAAGTGCCTTACTTGTCGCCAAGTGAAGGCCGAGCATCGAGGCCACGGGTTTGTTGCAACCCTTGCCTATTGCCGAGTGGAAGTGGGAGCATGTCACTATGGACTTCGTGGGTCTTCCAAGACTCGAGGTAGTGATGCTATTTGGGTTGTGGTGGACGGTTGACGAAGTCCCAGACTTCATTCCTATGCGTGTTAGAGATTCGTAGAGATCATCTTGCCGATTTGTATGTTCGGGACATAGTGAGGTTGCACGGGTCCCAAAGGACGATTGTTTCAGATAGAGATCCTCGTTTGACCGCTGTTGTGGCGAGTTTGCAGAGTGCTTTAGGCACTAAGTTGACCCTTAGTACGGCTTATCATCCTCGGTGACCGACGGGTCCGGCGCATTATTCAGATCTGGAGGATATGCTTCGAGGTTGTGTTCTCGACCTTAATGGGTCGTGGGAAAAGCACTTGCCATTAGTGGAGTTTGCTTACAACAATAGCTTTCCTAGTATCGGTATGGCACCGCTTTGAGGCCTTATATGGCCAATCGTAGATCTCGGTTTGTTGGGCCTGGTGGGTGACGCACCTTTGTTGGGTCCGGAGTTGGTGAGGGAAACCACGGAGAAAGTTGAGCTTATCCGTAAGAGGCTGGTTACAGCACAGAGTCGTCAGAAATCTTATGCCGACCGTAGGAGGAGACCTTTGGTGTTTGAGGTAGGTGATCATGTCTTCCTGAAAATATCACCTAGGCGAGGTTTGATGAGATTTGGGAAGAGCGGGAAGTTGTCCCCTCGGTTCATTGGGCCTTTTGAGATCCTTGAGAGGATTGGCGAGGCTGCTTATCGTTTAGCTTTGCCACCGCAGTTATCCGGAGTTCATGACGTGTTTCATGTGAGTATGTTCGGGAAGTATGAGCAGATCCGTCACATGTGTTAGATTGACTGAATTAGTTGTTGATGAGGATGTCTCGTATGAGGAGAGACCGTCCGGTTTTGGATAGGCGGGATCAAGTTTTGCGTGGCAAGACTATCCCTTTGGCGAAAGTTCTGTGGAAGCATCACGGAGTGGAGGAAGCCACTTGGGAACGTGAGTTGGAAGTCCGTGAGAAATATCGGATTTGTTTATTGATTTGTAATCTTGTACTTAGATTATATAATATTGCGGAACTTGAGAATTTTATATGTGTCTTGAGTTGGAAAACATTGAGAACAGTTTGATTGAATGTTAACATTTTGAAACTTGCCACATAATGGGAGTAATGTGTTGTTTATACCATGAGATTGAATACGATATGGAATTTGTTAACATCGAAAGGGATAATGCATAATATTGATGCAGGTTGAAATGTATGTTGATTTATACATATTGTGAGATGCCTCTTAATGAGAGATGTAGTGACCAATATTGGTCAAGATTGTTGATTATTGTTTTATGTATCATTGGGAATTAAGAAAAGCTTGTTTTTTTACAAACTCATGCTTAATTTCGGGGACGAAATTCTTTTAAGGGGGGGAGGTTATAGCGACCCCGGTCTTTTTCCCATTTAATTATTGTATCCGGACTTACGTTCCGCGAATTCTGTTGTTATATCTGTTGTTCTCTAATTCCTCAATTGAGTTATAGGATGTGTTGGGCAGGTTTGTTTCAGGTTGGTCGGGTTCGGAAATCAAATCTTGCTGTCCAGTTTTTGAGTTGGTCGCTCGAGCGAGGGTTTGGTCGCTCGAGCGAGGGTTGAGTTTTGTTTCTAGTGGCTCGAGCCAGGATTTCTTAGCTCGAGCGAGAGATTGCGTCTAGTATAGACCAGAGAGCAGAGTGTTTTCGCTCGAGCGAGCTTTCTTCGCTCGAGCGAGCGAGCTGTATGTTTTCGAGTTCTTCGCTCGAGCGAGCATTCTCGCCGAGCATGCTTCGCTGACACTGAAGCATCGAGTTCTTGGCTCGAGCGAGCTTTTCTTCGCTCGAGCGAGTATTTTAGGTCCGTCGCTCGAGCGACCATGTCTTCGCTCGAGCGAGCCTGTCCAGTATTTAAACGCAGCAGCAGTTTTAAAACGTCCTTTTTCACAATTTTGATCCAAAAACCCTAGTTCCGAGTTTCTTCTTTCTCAACTCATCTTTTCCTTGGGTTTGATCTATCTAGAGGGTGTTTCTAACCTAGTTCCTTCATTAAAAAGGTAGAGGAGAGTGAGGGCTTTCATTTAATCGGAGCATTGTTGGATTTGGAGCACTTTAACATTTGGGCAAACATCTTCATCTTCTTCTATCGGGTTCATTGCTTTGAGGTAGGGATTTCCTACTCCTTGTATATGTTTTAATCCTAAGTGTTGGTGTTCTAGTATGTGGGAGGGGGTGGTTTAGTAATTCTGGGAGAAGTCTTAGGGTTTTGTCATAGATTAATTCATGTAATTAATTTAAAAAGGGGAATTGTGTATTGGGTTAAATTCATGAGATTTGGGAAATTGAGATTGGTTGATGTAATTGAATATTTAATCACTCATATGTGGATTTGATAATGTATATACATTATGATATTTATTTCTCGCTTAGAAATAACTGTTTTGGGGCTATCGGTGGAGGATAGCCATTGATTGTTGTAGACCTTGCATGCTGCTTAGGTATAACTGGAATTAAGTCACATATGTTGACTGTTGAATTAATACAGAACATTACTTGTATTGATTGTGTGTTGCATATGGCAATTTGTATGTTTCATTGCATATGCATGATGTTTGGAGGAGATAGGGGATGGACTCCACGGTTTAGGGGAAGATAGGGGATGGACCTCTAAACCGGATTTGTTTGGAGGAGATAGGGGATGAACTCCACGGTTTAGGGGAAGATAGGGGATGGACCTCTAAACCGGATTTTGTTTGGGAGGAGATAGGGGATGGACTCCATTAGCATCACTTTTATGTGTGCTTATTTATATTGAAGTGTTTTTATTGATACAGCACAAAAATATGTGTCAATTGGGAAGTATGGAAGTGAATTGATTATGATTGATATAATATCAACTCATGTATTTGTTATGATTAGGTTTAACTTGAATTGTTATTCCTGTGGAATTGGAAATCTTGTTAATAAAAGATGAAACCCCGTTGAGTTATTTGGCCAGGTTCTGAGCCATAGATGAAAAGTAAGATGTGCCATAGACAATGTGTCATAGGCAATATAGACATTCATGTCAAAAAAAGTGTAACTGGATTATAGTGTGTTAACCATGTATTAGATGCTAATACTTTAGTTAATTCTTATGCTTGGTTTAGTATTTCTCTATTGGGCTGTGGCTCACCCTATATGGGAACTTCATTTTTCAGGTACAGGTGGTTCACTACCTCCAAGGACTTAGCTTGTGAGGAATTGAATTGGAAGACTTGTTTTATTTCTTTTATTTATTTTATTTGAACAATGTAAACTTTCAAGCCTAGGGCTTTATTTGTTTTTGAGTTAGAACTCATGAATTTGTGTCCAAGTGTTGGCTTGGCAAGATGTAAGCCCATAGGGCATTTATTTGATGTTTTATTACATATTACTCTGGTGACTTAAATAATATACTGTTTTCCTTTTATTAATGCATGTCATGTTTCGGGTTTAATTTTGAGGGCGTGACAGTTATGGTCGGCCAATCAGTTGAATACCAGTCAACCATATCCAAAAGCTTCGCATACTGAATTTTGTAACTCATTTTTTTTTTTTTTTCTCTCTCTCTTTTTTTCCTCACTTTTTGTAGTAAGAAAAAGGTTAAAGTCAACATGGATCCAGAGCGTGTGTTTTTCCTCATTAATTCAGTATTAGGTAAATTATATTTTGTGGCCTTTATATTTAATTATTTTCTTATTTTAATTATTATTTTTTTTATTTTAACTCTTCATATTTTAATTTTTTTTTAATTTATTTTAAAAGTTAACTTGTGCCTGAAATTAGATAAAAAATAATACATTGACAATCATATAATATTAAAATATTTTATTATATATAACTCACATTTTTTATACAAATACAAAATCTAATATAATAATATATTTTGTATGTCGTGTGGTAATTAACATAGCATTTTGAACAAAAATTAATTTTATGAGCAATTTTTAAATAAAAAAAAAAACATGAAGATTAAAAGTTAAAAAAACAAAAAATAAAATAAAACCAAAGTGATAAAATACCAAACATAAAAGTGGCAAATTATAATATAGGAGAAGTTATCGTTCAGAGATAATGTTTAAAAATTATTACATATTAATGAAAAAAAAATTATCATTTAATTATTAATATTTATCATCTTTTAATAATTTTTTTTTCTTTTGACAACCACTGTCATTTTCCCTATAATATACCCTATAATATGCCCTTTGATTATTTGTCAACCTATTTGGAGTCTCCTACGCTGAAAAGTGGTTAAAAATAAAGTGCAAATACTATTATTCATATAAAATTGTGACTCAATTCCATAGGTAATACTCCCTCCGTCAAAAAATAATGATTTTTTTTAGAGAATTCAAATTTTTTTGGTAGTACAATTATTGTATTTAAAAAAAATTGATTTTTTAAAATTATCCTTTTGATAGTATATTTTTTAGGAATATCAATGTCATAATTGTACTTTTATATTGTTTATTAATTTAAAATAATGGCAAAATAGGAAATTTATATTATTTTTATACTTGACTTTTGAAGAGGGACTAATATTTTAGGACAATAAAAAATGAAATAAGGGACTAATATTTTGGGACAGAGGGAGTAATTTATTGGGCCAAAAGAGCAAACTCATTTGAAAGAGATGAAATCCTTGCCATTTGAGTACAATACTATCTTAAAAATATTGAGTATTATATATTTATTTATTTTGGTAAATAAAGACTTCATATATAAATAAGTATAGTACATCGTTCTGGGAAAAGACATTCCCATAGCATCATTCAAAATAAACTGAGAATAGTAATGCTACGGAGCTCTAAAACAAAAGCACTAAAACAGTCCTAATTTGTCTTTTTCTTTACTTTTTTTTGTCTTTACTTTACTGTGTTTTTTTTTTTTTTTTTTTTTTTTTAATGGGTGACAGCTTATTAGAGCTGTCCTTCCCCAGCTCTAATTAGAGCTCCGGGGCATTTTCCAACTGAGAAATACAAGTAGTAAGGCAGGCCTGAGGTGAGGTGAGGTAAGGCAATGCCATTAAGGTGATCAACTTGGGTTTTAATTTTGAACAAAATTTAGGGTCTCCAATTAGGAGAGTGTATCATATCATGTTATTTTATAATTACATCAATATTAATTCAATTTATTTATTTTCAAGTTGTTGTATGGTATTATTTTGATTCGTGTCCGATTGATGTTTAATGTAAAAACTTTCACTTTTAGTTAAAATAACTTAGCAACCAGATGGAGAGATTAAAAATTTTCCCATAAGTTGAATTTTATAAAATTTATTTCTACTAAATGAAATTATTCATAGAATGTTTGATTTTAATTCAATTGCATTTTTCTAATTAAAAAAATTATACCTTATTACTATATATTTTTTACTAGATTCACTCTAAAATAGGTAACAAAAAAATACATATCTTAAATTTAAAAAAAAAAAAGATATTAGTCTTAATTATTATTTTACATATTTTTTTACTCAGTTAGATGGAGTTAAATAAAAGATTAAAAAAATGTCATGGCATCCCTTAGTGAATATTAAAATATATAACTAATAATTCATCTTATTGAGTCGTGTCATATTTGGATTCATGTTGAAAAATAGTCAACCCTAACTTACTAATTTAATATATTGCTTGAGTTGTGTCGAAAATTCTCATCCTTACCCCCAATTAATTTTACTTCTTATAGCATTGGTAAACTAAAAAATAAAGAATCGATTCAACTAATTAAAATTCAACTATTATATATATATATATATTTATTATCTAAATTTTGTTAAATTATAATACAATAGAAATAAATATTTATCCTCCTTTTTATTTTATCCAAACAATTTTTATTTTTATTTTTTTTAGAGTAATAATATATGAACGGCCCAATTTAAAAAATTCATCTTAAGCCTCTAATAACTTAGGGCCGGCCTTGTAATATGGAATGAGGGAAAGATGTGGATCTCGATATCTTCCATGTGCATTCCATGCTTCGCTAGAACATCTGCACTTTTATTTGCTACCCTAAAAATGTGCTTAATAGTAGGAGCTTCGAGCCTCTCCAAGAGGAATCTACAGTCAATAATGAGATCCGCATTAGTTTTTATTTTCATTGATTGATTTACTTATGGGGAATCATATATTTTCCTTAATAATTAGTATCAGAGCTTACGGTTTATTTGAGTTTATTTATTTGTGCTAAATCAATGGAGGAGAATATGTGTCGCATGTCTAGCTTTAATGGAAGCAATTGAATAATTTGAAAAACTAAAATGGATGACCTATTATTTTGTAAAGATTTATATGGGCCTATTGAGGGTAACAATGGCAAACCCAAGGGTATGCAAGATAATGAATGGAAGAGGCTTAATAGAAAAGCCGTTGGTGTTATCCGTCAATGGATTGATGATAGTGTGTTTCATCATGTTACTATTGAAATTTCAACACATGATTTATGAAAAAAATTAGAAAGCCTTTATGATAGAAAATCAGCCACAAATAAAGCTTTTCTGTTTCGTAAGTTAGTTAATTTAAAACATAAAGATGGCAATTCCATTTTGGAACATTTGAATGAAATAAAGAGTATTGTTAACCAACTTGTTTCTATGAAAATTATTTTCGACGATAAGTTGCAAGCTTTTATGCTACTTAGTTCTTTACCCGAAAGTTGGGAGATTTTGGTTGTGACAGTTAGTAATTTGGCGCCCAATGGAGTTGTCACAATGAGCCAAGTCACTAGTAGTTTGTTAAATGAAGAAACTAGAAAAAAAATTAGCGGATTCTTCTCATTCAGAGGCATTTGTTGTGAGAGACCGAAACAAAACAAGGGGGATGAGTAAGATTCCTTATGGTCGTAATCAAAGCCGTGAAAAATCAAGAGATTATTCTTTTTCAAATAAAGACATTGAGTGCTATTATTGTCATGAGAAAAGGCACATGAAATGGAAATGCTGAAAGCTCAAGAACAAGGAGAAAATGCGTGACAAAAGTATGGATAAGAAGTAAGAAGACACAACGATTACTACCGATGATCTCATGGTCGTTTGTGAAAATGATTGTATTAATTTTGTGGGTCAAGAGAGCAATTGGGTGATTGATTCCGGCATTTCTTTTCATGTGATTTCTCAAGTTGATTTCTTCATTACCTACACCAAAGGAGATTATGGTTCTGCTTCAAATGGATAATGAAGGTTTATCCAAGATTATTGGCATGGGTGATGTTTGCTTGGAAACAAATTTGGGCTGTAAGTTGTTGCTTAAAGATGTGCGGCATATTCCTGACATTCGCCTCAATTTGATATCTACCGAGAAGGTAGATGATGAAGGCTTCAACAACAATTTTGATAATGGAATATGGAAGCTCACAAAGGGTTCTTTGGTGGTAGCTAAGTGCAAAAAGACTCGTACACTTTATTCAATGTAAGAAAAATTTTGTAAAGGTGTTGTCAATGCACTTGAAGATGATACTTCTACCAAATTGTGACACAAGCAACTTGGCCATATGAGTGAAAAGGGGCTATAAGTTTTGTTTAAGAAAGAGCTTTTACCCGTTTGAAAGGTACATATCTCAAAACTTGTGTTTATTGTTTGATGGGTAAACAACATAGAGTTTCTTTTCATAAAAATGTTGCTTCTAGAAAAGAAAATGTTTTGGAGTTGATTCATTCGGATGTTTGTGGTCTTTTGAAAGTTAGAACACATAGTAGTGCACTTTATTTTATTACTTTTATTGATGATTATTCAAGAAAAGTTTGGGTTTTTATACTAAAAACTAAAGATCAAGTTCTAGAAGTATTTAAGCATTTCCAGGCCATGGTTGAAAGAGAAACATGGAAGAAATTGAAATGCATCCGATCAGATAATGGTGGTGAATACATTGGGCCATTTGATAAGTATTGTCACAACCAAAGTATTCGGCACCAAAAGACAGCTAAGAAGACTCTTCAACAAGATGGCATTGCCGAAAGGATGAACTGCAGCAATGCGGAAAGAACAAGGTGCATGCTTTCACAAGCTAAATTGCCAAGATCCTTTTGGGGTGAGGCAATGAGGACAGCGGTTGACGTGATCAATTTGTCTCATTCCTATCCTTCGAATGGTGACGTTCCTAAAAGAGTTTGGACTAGCAAAGATGTGTATTTTGAGCATTTGAGAGTGTTTGGTTGCCGAGCTTTTGTTCACATTCCAAAAGGTGAAAGGTCCAAGCTTGATAGTAAGTCAAGGCAATATATTTTTCTTAGCTATAGCCGTGATGAATTTGGTTATAGATTGTGGGATCTGGTCAACAAGAAAGTTATTCGAAGCCATGATGTTGTGTTTCTTGAAGACCAAACAATTGAAGACTTTGGCAAAGGTGATCAACTGAAACCAAAAACTAGTAATCTCATTAACATTGATCCATCTCCTCCATCTTCGGTGGATAATGAAAATATGGGAGATATGCAGCCAACTCTTGAAGATGTAGATGATGATACTACTCCAAATGAAGTTGAGCTAGAAATTGAGGAAGAGCATCCAACTCAAGAACCGCCACCACAACTTGAATTGAGAAAATCTATAAGGGACCAACAACCTTCGAGAAAGTATCCTCCTAATGAGTTTATGTTGATTTCCAATCAAAGGGAGCCTGAGAGCTACCAAGAAGCAATTGAGCATACAAAGAAAGATGATTCGAAAAAAGCCATGGAAGAGGAGATGAATTCCTTACTTGAAAATCACACTTATGATTTAGTGAAGTTGCCTAAAGGAAGGAAAATTTTGAAAAATAAGTGGATCTTCAAATTGAAGAATGATGGCAAGAATCTGAGGTACAAGACACGTCTTGTTGTGAAAGGCTTAAGGCAAAAAGAAAGGTATTAACTTTGATGAGATTTTTTCGCCGGTTGTGAAGATGTCTTCTATTCGGGTTGTACTTGGCATGGCCGCAAGTATGAACCTTGAAGTTGAGCAACTTGATGTGAAGACCGCATTTCTTCATGGTGATATTGAAGAAGAAATTTACATGGAGCAACCAAAGGGTTTTATGAAAAAAGGGAAAGAGAAATTTGTTTGCAAATTGAAGAAAAATTTATATGGTCTCAAGTAAGCCCCGCTGCAATGGTACAAAAAATTTGACTCTTTCATGATAAATAATAGTTTTTCTAAAACCACTTCGGACTATTGTGTGTTTTTGGAAAAAATTTCGGATGGTAAATTTATTATTCCTTTGTTTTATGTTGACAACATGTTAATTGTGGGTCAAGATTCTACCATGATTAACAAGTTGAAGTTAGAGTTGAATAAATCTTTTGTTATGAAAAAATTGGGACTAGCAAAGTAAATACTTGGTATGAAAATTGTTTGTGATCGCAAAAATGGACTAATTTGGTTGTCTCAAGAAAGCTATATTGAAAAAGTTATTAAAAGGTTCAACATAGATAAAGCAAAATCGGTTGGTTGTCCACTTACGGGTCACTTCAAGTTTAGTTTGAATTAATGTCCTACAAGTGAGAAAGACAATGAAGAGATGCTAAAAATTCCTTATACTTCAGCGGTTGTTTTTTTTTATGTACGCCATGGTTTGTACAAGGCCGGATATTGTTCACTCCGTTGGTGTGGTGAGTCGTTTTTTCTTTAATCTGTGTAAAGAACATTGGGCAGCAGTGAAGTGGATTCTAAGATATCTTCGAGAGACTTCGAAGGTGTGTTTGTGTTTTGGAGATGGAAAGCCGATACTTGATGGGTTCACGAATTCTGACATGGCCGGTGATATTGATTCTAGGAAATCTACTTCGGGATATTTGATAACTTTTGCGAGGAGTCGGCGTACGGCAATCTAAATTACAAAAATGCGTTGCTCTCAACTACCAAAGTTGAATTTATTGTCATCATGGAAGTTTGCAAAAAAGAGTTATGGTTGAAGAAATTTTTGCAAGAACTGGGTTTAAAACAAGAAAGATATGTGCTTTATTATGATAGTCAAAGTACTATTCATTTGAGTAAAAATTCTATTTTTTGTTCAAAATCAAAACAAATTGATGTGAGAGACTATTGGATTCGTGATGCGTTAGATTCGAAATTGTTGCAACTCGAAAAGGTTCACATAAATGATAATATTTCGGATATGTTGACTAATACTTTGTCAAGGGAAAAACATTTAAAGTGTTGAACTTTGATGGGTATGATTGATGTCTTTACTTAAGTCGGAAGGAGGAGAATTGTTGGGCATACTTCCTTAGTAGAGTATGGGACCCAATTGATTTATTAAAAGAATTTTAATTTGGTTTGGTTTGATTATAATATATTTTATATATTATATCTAACTTTTGAAGGCCCAATGGGTATTTAATATTCAGTTTGATAGCAACTAGGGTTTAATGAAAAGCCCAAGAATTCACAATATATATTGGTATTGTTTTGTTTTTTTCGAAAAGAAGGAAAAGCAGCTGGTTTTTGTTTGTGTATTAGCAACAACTTTTTGATCAATTGTTGGTGAGATTGTGCTTGGGTGATAATCAAATTTGGTGGAATTTAGTTCTTGATTTCGGCTGCTATTTGCGTAAATATTCGGCTGGTTTGGTGAAGTTTATGTGTTCATTTATTTGGTGAGATATTTCTTCTTAATTATTTGTGATTATTTAAAATTCACTTAAGAGTGGTTTCTTGAGACCATTCATGTCTCGTTTGTAATCATTTAGAAACTTTTTGGTTGATCGTGGAATCAGATTTTGATCTCGTGAACGTACCTCACATTGAGGGAACCACGTAAAAATTCTTGTGTTGCTTTTGATTTAATTTCTTCATATTAATTTTTATTGTCATCGATTAATTTACTTATGGAAAATCATATATTTTTCCTAATAATTGTTAGGGTGGTGTTGCTCATCGCATGGTTTCATTAGCAAATTTAGAAGAGTCAAAGCATCCGATTCAATTTCAATGGGTGTAAGATTAAGATCAAAAGCCAATTTGAGCCCATCTCTGAGTGCCCAAAATTCCGCTAAGGGTGTGTTTGTTTTGAAGGATTAAGATGTGGAATCAGACTATTAATCTCACCGAATTAATAGTCCATTATTTATTTAAAAAATTTTGCTCCGGACTAATAGTCTCCCCGAACTATTAGTCCCACAAATATGGGACTATCCTATTCCATGGAGAGGGTGGAATAGAAATCATGGGATAACTCATCCCATGGGATTCGACAATGAAATTACATTTTTGGCCTCTAGTATTTAATTATATATTATATTGAGTAAAATTCAAAAAAATTTAAATGTCTCAATTTGAAAATAAAATAATTTTATTTAATTTTTATTTTTATTTTTGTTTTATTTATTTAATTTTTTAAAATATTTTTTTATAGATATTTTATTGATGTTTTATTTTAAAATTTTGTTTATATTTTATTTAATTTCATTATTTAAATTTTAATAGATGTTTTATTTTATTTCATTATTTAATTATTATTATTTAAAATAAATTTATTTAAAATTTTAATTAAAAAATAACATATATATTTTTATTTTTATTTAATTTATTTAATTTTTTAAAAATAAATTTATTTAATTGTGCAAAAAATAAAATAAAATAAATTTTTATTTAATCTAGCTAAAAATAATTAAAATATTAAAGGTATGTTTAATATTGCTATTACTTACTAAATAATTGAAAAGGATAAAATAATCATTTTAGCATTTATCCTTCTCCATAATATCCCAAACAAACATTGAATAACTAAAAATAGTCCAATTCAGACATCTAATCCCATGACTAAACAAACATAGAATACAAATTCAGTCCAACCAAATAATCCCGGGACAATGTATCTCAGGACTAATAATCCGATGAATTATAATCCCTCCTTATCCAATCCGTCTAAACAAACGCACCTTAAAAGGCTTTACGTGTCGCCAATGTTTGTACAGTACCGTGTTACCCAGTTTCCATGGTTATCCTGAATAAGTCCTCCTGTTGCAACCTGGTTATTGTTTGTTGCCCCATCTGAGTTTAGTTTGAAGCTATGGGTAGGGGGAGGGTTCTAGCCAACAGGTGCGATGGTGGGATGTCTAGGGCTGATGGAGTTGGAAAGATGAAACCATTCTGTGGCCTTAGCAATGGTCCACGGGAGGTTTAAGGGGAGGAGGAGGGCTCGGGACGAAACACCTGTTGTTTCTGTTTTTCCAAATGGTCCAACATGCAAAGGGGAAAACAATGGCCCAAGGATGAAGGAAGAATGGACATCTTTGGAGAGGCTGTTAGTCTTGATCCACTCAATTAAGTTGAGGTTGAATGATGGGAGGAGATTAGGGGGGATGTGCAGTATGTCCAAAAAAGACTTGGCTGAAGCACAATCACGTAAAGCATGGAGGAATGCCCTTAATAATCCTTTTTTTTTTCTTTTTTTTTTTTTTGAGATATTTAAAAATTTTGTTCTTTCTTTTAAAACTTTTAGAAATCGAAAATACTTTTTTTTTTCAATTTTCCTTTTTTTTTTTTTCGAGTTTCGTAAAAATGAAGTGAAGGTTGTTTTGGGGTTTGATTATGGCAAAATGCCACAATAGTGGCACACATTATCAGTTGTGATATTTCAGACAAACATATTTTCTTTGGTGTTCAAGCGATTTTGGAGGGCTAGCTAAATGAAGTGGTTGACTCTAGGAATAGATGAGATCTTCCAAACCCAAGACCAATTGGAAAGTGGGGGGGTAATGGTGAAGTTCTTGGAGAGGAGGTAGGCCAATTTGCTATTGAAAGTGCCATTCGGGGAATGATTCCAGGTAATTCCATCATCCTGAAGACCAAACCATCTGGGGGTGATAGTTTGGATTTCATTGGAAAATTCTGTAGGAATGGTGATCGAAATTTTATCAAAGTTCCAATCATTTGAGATCCACCTGTCCCTCACTTTCAGATTTTCTTCTTCGGGTGTAAGAAGTCCCTTCATCAGATTTCTAAGAGGGCCTAGACCAGTCCAATTATCGAACCAAAAGTTGGTATTAGCGCCACTTCTTATGAGAATTTTTTTGCCTTTATTGAACAGGTCTCTATCTTTGGATATACTTTTCTAGGTAAAGGAGGCTCTTTCCATAAGTCGAGAGGTGTCATGATACTTGGCATTAAGGATTTTGGTCCACAAGGAGTTTTCCTCATTTGCCAAGCGCCAATTAAGGTTAGCCATGCACACTTGATTGACAAGGTATGTCTATCTAATGCCTAAACCACCCATCTGCTTAGGTTTTGAGACATTTTCCCATTTGATTGCCTGAATTTTTCTTCTTCGAATCGAACTCCAAAGCAAATCTCTATTTAATTTCTCATTGGTATCAATGGTTTTCTTGGGGAGGAAATTGCTTTGCATGATATACAAGGGGATAGCCACGTTGACAGCATTGATTAAGGCGGTTCGACCAGTAGTGAGAGACAGGCTTTCCATCCCACGTGTTTATTTTGAATTTTATCAATGAGGAAAGGAAAAGAATCGGCATTTGGTCTATTGTGATGGATGGGGCAGCCGAGACACTTACCCAAGTTTATGGTTGTGGGGATTTGAAGGATGTTTACTAAGGAGGCCCTGGTGTGGAATTCCACATTGTTCGAGAATAGAACTTTGGATTTAGAGGAGTTAGTTAACTTTTAGGCTCGAAACATCACAAAAAATTTTAACAGTGGAGGCAATAGTGTGACAATTTGCTTTGGTATGATGAGATCATCGGCAAAGAAGAGGTGAGGTAGGAAGAGTCATCTTCGAGAAACTTTAATGGGTTTCCACTCTTTGAGTTTGCAAGTGTGAGTGATTGAGAGTGAGAGATATTCAAGACAAAGTATATAAAGACCAAGTTTGGCATCCTCAAAAAAATTCAAAAAGTCAAAAAGTCACTATCTTATTTAAGTCACATCATCTTATTTAAGTCACATCACCTCTCTAACACATCACTTCAAACCCAACCCAAATCCAACTCATATTTCATAAAAAGTCAAAAAATACACTTATTTAGTCTTCCCAAACTTGGCCAAAGATGTAAAGTGATAAAGGGTTGCCCTGTTGAATACCTCTCGATGGAAAGAAAGTGTCAGTGATCCCCCTATTAAAAAAATGGCCATGTATGATGAGGAGAGAATAAGGTCAATCCAGATTTTTGGGAAGTTAAAGAAGTGGAGGACTTGGCGGATAAAGTCCCATTCAAGCCTGTCATATGCTTTTTTAAGGTCGAGTCCAGCTTGATAAGCATTTGACCTACTTTTCCTTTTTTCATATTGAAGCTATGCACAATGATGATATTATCAATGCCTCTTCTACTTGATATTATCATTGCCAGGGGCGACTCCAAGGCTTGGTCAGGAGTGTCACCCGAACCCCTTGGCTGAATTTTTTTATTTATTTATTATATAAATATTAGATTTTAGGAAAAAAATTAGTAATTGAATCCACTAAAATACAATTTTGAACCCATAGTTTTAAGTCCTACTCTTTTGAACCCACTAATGAAAAAAGTTTACTTTCTAACTTTTACCTATTTTTTGTAGAAGCTCATCTATTAGCATGTCTTTTTGCTTAAACAATAGTATCAATATATTGAAATATTTTTGTTTATAATTTTAGAATTTAAATTAATTTATTGATTTTTTTCTCCATAGGTGATATAATGATTAATGTGAATTTTCTGTAAGATATATGATATTTAAGTTTTTGATTGACACCATTGACAAAAATTCCTAGCGTCGCCACTGATCATTGCCTCTTCTAACAATGATCTTTGTGATAA
This sequence comes from Camellia lanceoleosa, assembly GCA_025200525.1. Taxonomy (NCBI): domain Eukaryota; kingdom Viridiplantae; phylum Streptophyta; class Magnoliopsida; order Ericales; family Theaceae; genus Camellia; species Camellia lanceoleosa. The sequence continues at coordinate 137,262,648 of CM045761.1, read as the reverse complement.
CAAAGAGAGAAACAGAATCTGAAGGATATTATTGAACTGAAAATATGAAAATCAAAAAATTACATTTCTTTCAGTAGTGCTATTGTTTATATACAATTGATAACCGCCTCAACCTCTAACTGAAGGTTGTTAAGGGGTTTTGCTAACCTACACAACTCTTTGACTAAGATACACTAAAACTCTTAACCTACACATATACTAACTAACACAACCAACTGCTACTCTGCATTATGCTGGTGCTCGGCATTATCAGTATCAGTATTGGGAAGTATAGCACAGCCTCTGTTATTAGCCCCCTTCAAGCTGAGGTTGGGAAGAGCAACAAGAAGCTTGGATTGGAGAAAAAGAAAACGGCTCACAGGAAGAGCTTTAGTGAAGACATCAGCTATCTGATCTGAAGAGGCAACATGCCGAATAAGAAGATGCTTAGCGACCACTTTTTCCGAACAAAATGATAATCAATTTCTATATGTTTTGTCTGGCATGAAAAATGGATTAGAAGCCAAAGATAAGGCATAAATTATCACACCAAAGCACGAATGTAAGAAGTAAGATGCATATCATGCAGCAACATTTGTAGCCAAGACACCTCAGCCGCAGCTTGAGCCATGGACCGGTATTCAGCTTCAGTAGAAGACCGAGCCACCGTAGGCTGCTTCTTCGCAGTCCAAGAAACCAGATTTGAACCCAGATACAGACAAAAACCAGAGGTAGAGCGTCGATCACAAGGATCACCAGCCCAATCCGCATCGGAAAAGGCATGAATATCAAAGGAACTAGGAGAAAAATGCAAACCATGAGACAAAGTGCCTTGAACAAATCTGAGAAGACGTTTAACTTTAGCAAAGTCAGCTTGAGAAGGATGTTGAAGATGCTGACAGGCCTGATTCACAGCAAAGGCCAAATCGGGGCGAGTAATTGTCAAATATTGCAAACCACCAACAAGACTTCGGTACAGTGAGGGATTGGAAAAAGCTGGAGAAGGACAGATGGATAAAGAAGAAGAAGAAGAACTAAGAGGAGAAGGTGCAGGCTTACATTCAGTCATACCGGCCTGCTGAAGTAATTTAGAAGCATAATGAGACTGAGATAAGAACAAACCAGAAGAAGAAGCAGTGACAGAAATACCCAGAAAAAAGGAAAGCGAACCCAGGTCTTTAAGAGAGAAAACAGAATTAAGCTGAGAGATTAAGGACTGAATATGAGAAGAAGAACTCCCAGTGACAAGAATGTCATCAACATAGACCAAGAGATAAGTAAGAGTAGTATCAGTAGAGTGAACAAACAGGGAATTATCACAATGACTGGGAAGAAAACCAAGTTGAAGCAGAAAAGAAGAAAAAGTAGAAAACCAAGCTCGGGGAGCTTGTTTAAGACCATAAAGAGCCTTGTTTAACCGACACACATGAGTAGGAAACTGAGGATCTTCAAAACCAGGTGGTTGAGCCATAAAGACCTCTTCTTCAAGCTTGCCATTAAGAAAGGCATTAGAAACATCTAACTGTTTAATGGTCCAATTAAAGTGAAGAGCAGCACAAAGAAAGACCCGGATGGTTGGTTGCTTGGCTACAGGGCTAAAGGTGTCTAAGAAATCAACACCAGCCTCTTGAAGATAACCTTTAGCAACAAGTCTAGATTTGTACCTAGCAATTGAGCCATCAGAATTCCGTTTGATTCGAAAAACCCATTTACAACCAACAACATTTTGATGAGGAGAAGAAGGAACAAGAGACCAAGTCTTTTGAGTGTGAAGGGCCTGAACTTCTTCAAGCATAGACTGATGCCAAGTAGAACATTGCAAGGCATCTTTATAACTGCGAGGCTCGAGTCAAGAGAGGCAAAGAAGGAAACCAACTTTAGAAGACTCTTTTGTTTTACTCCGAGTAAGCATAGGGTGAGAATTAAGTGAAAGAGAAGTGGGACGAGGAAGTATAGGAATAGTAAGGTGAATACCAGGTGGCGAAGAAGATAAAGGAGCAGGATAAAACCAAGTATCCGAGGCAAGAGGAGAAGCAGGTGGGTGAGGTAGAAACAGAATCAAATGTAATCTGGAATGGAGCTGAGAGACTGATGAGCTAGAGCTGATGGAGACTTATGACTAGAAGCAGATGTGGAGTGTAAAGAAGAAGGACCCCAAAAGAAGGACTTAACAGCAGATTTGGAAGAAAGAAGAGGTGGTAAAGAAGAACTAGTATCGGCAAAAGGAAAAGCATGTTCATCAAACACAACATGGCGAGAGATATAAATTCGGCCAGAGAGTGGATCCAAACATCTATACCCCTTATAACTGGGATGGTAACCAATGAAGACACAAGCCTTGGATCTTGGTTGCAATTTGTGGGAACCATAAGGTCGCAACCAGGGGTAACAACGGCAGCCAAAAACTCTGAGAAAACCATAGTCTGGAACCATCTGAAATAACACCTCATAGGGACTAAGATTACCCAATTTAGGAGAGGGCATTCTATTTATCAGATAAACAGCAGTAGCAAGAGTCTCAAACCAAAATTTCAGAGGCACTGATGATTGATCAAGAAGTGTGATTGTTGTCTCAATAATATGTCTATGCTTTCGCTCAGCAACTCCATTTTGTGATGGAGTATGGGGACAACTCAGCTGATGTACAATACCAGAGGTTTTAAGCAAATTCTGAAATTGACCACTAGTATATTCTCCTCCTCCATCAGTTCGTAGAATTTTAAGAGAAGTGGAAAACTGATTTTCAGCATAAGATTTGAATTCTAAGAATTTAGAATAAACTTCACTTTTATAAGAGAGGGGATAAATCCAGGTAAAATTACTAAAATCATCAATAAACACAACATAGTAGGTAAAAGAAGTATGTACTTGAGTAAAAGGGCCCCAAACATCTGAATGAATGAGAGTAAAAGGAACATGAGTTTTATTAGTAGAAAGAACAAAAGGGAGTCTATGACTCTTAGACACACAGCAAGAATGACAAAAAGTATTACAATCTTGATGACTAAGAGACAAGCCACTCTTATTAGCAATAGTATGAAAAACAGCAGAACAAGGATGCCCTAGTCGCTTATGCCAAACAGTAGCAAGAGAACTAGTAGCAGAAAAAGCTTTAGGAGAAAACGAAGCAGGAAACTGGTAGAGACCATTGTGATGATGTCCTCTACAGAGAATCTGGTTGGTAAGCTTGTCCTGAATCACAAAGGACTCATTGTCAAAAGTGATACTACAATTGTTATCAGAAGTAAGCTGATGAACAGATAACAAATTTGAAGAAATTTGTGGAACATGAAGAAGATTATTCAGCTTAAACTGGAAAGAAGGAGAGGATATGATACCAGTGCCAGAATTATGGATTGGAAGTGTATTGCCATCACCAATCATGACTTGATCATTGCCTTGGTACGGTTGATAAAGATGAAGATTGTTGAGATCATTTGTGAGATGAGAACTTGCAGCAGAATCAACATACCATGGTGTGGAAGGTACCTGCACAGTAGGAGACATAGCAGGAAATTGAGTTTGAGCAGAAAAAGCTCTAGGATGAAAGGAAGCTGATTGTGAAGGTCCCATGGTATAAGAAGGAAACACTGGTTGAAATGAAGTGTTCAGGCGATGTCTACACTCCAAAGCAGAGTGATTGCCTTTTCCACAGATTTGACATATCAGTCCATAGTTCTGAGGTCTGCCTCCTCGTCTGCCTCGGTGATTATTGTACCTACCACTCCTATACTGAGAACCTTGAGATCTAGGTCCTCCTCTATTCTGAAAAGAGAAATTTCGAGAGGAAGATTGACCAAACATCTGCTGAGGAAAGTTAGATGGGACAGGTGAGACAGCTGAAGCATGATTCGTAGCTGGATAAGTAGGAGCAGAGAAAGCAACAGTGAGATCAGAAGACCCATGCTTGTGACTGTTTTCAACATGTATAGCTTCAGAACACAAAAGAGAACAGAGGTCTTCCATTGTAAGAATTTCTGATTTGGCTCGGATAGTGGTTTTGAAGGCATTATATTCTTCAGGTAAGCCATTGAGCACCAAGAGAATTAGGTCTTCATCACAGATCGGAGAAGAAGCCAAAGCAAGTTGTTCAGCAAGATCTTTAATTTCTTGCAGATAGGTTGCCATAGACTTGGACTTCTTTGTAGTAGTGCTTAACTGATTCTTGATCTGATGAATATGAGAACGAGACAAGGAGGTAAACCTTTTTTCAAGTGCAATCCAAACATCTCTGCAATTCTTCAGATGAAGTATGGAAGAAAAAATTGAAGGAGTAAGAGTTGCAATTATACAACTCAGAAGACAAGAATCAATTAATTTCCATTGTAGAAACTCAGGATTGGGAATTGAATTCCTTTCAGAATCAAGAGTTGTGGCAGAAGGACATACGGTTGATCCATCAAGATAGCCAAACAACTCGTTGCTTCAAAGAAATTTTGTACTTGACTTCTCCAAATGGAGTAGTTTGACTTTTCAAGTTTGACAGTAATCAAAGAGGTAAGATTAGAAACAAGGAGAAGAACATTTGCAGCAATCGATGGTTTCTCAGCTTGAACCACCATTGTTGCTCGTGAGAGCTCTAAGAAAGCTCTGATACCATGATAACAAAGAGAGAAACAGAATCTGAAGGATATTATTGAACTGAAAATATGAAAATCAAAAAATTACATTTCTTTCAGTAGTGCTATTGTTTATATACAATTGATAACCGCCTCAACCTCTAACTGAAGGTTGTTAAGGGGTTTTGCTAACCTACACAACTCTTTGACTAAGATACACTAAAACTCTTAACCTACACATATACTAACTAACACAACCAACTGCTACTCTGCATTATGCTGGTGCTCGGCATTATCAGTATCAGTATTGGGAAGTATAGCACAGCCTCTGTTATTACTTTGTAATCAGTTTATAAATAGTGTTGCACAGCCCAATGGGTTGAAATTGAGTGATAGTTTCGAGTTTATCTACTTTGGGAATGAGGCAAATGAAAGTGTGATTCAGATTTGGATTGTGACACCCTTGTTGAAAGCCTCCAAAACAACCTTCGAAACAGAGGTGCCCACGATATCCCAACATCTATAAAAGAAGATGGGGTGAAGCCCATCCGGACTCGGGGCTTTCCAAAGGCCGAAAGAACACAAAACTTTTTTGATTTCTTCAGAAGTAGGGATGGCAGAGAGTTCAGAATGAGTATTGTGGTCAATGGTGGGAAACTCGAAGCTAGGTTTAATGGGTTTGAAGTTGAAGGATTTGAGAGATGTTGTGAAGAGCTTTGTGAAATGATCAATCAAGAGGTTTTTGGATGATATTCTCATCATAGACCCAGTAATCGGAGTTGTTTTCAAGGGCTGAGATTTTGTTTCTCCTGTGCCATCACCAATTAATAAAATATCAAAAATAAGATTAGATGGAGGCTCTTTGTTTATCAAATTGAACCATATAATCCTCTTTATCATAATATTAAATTTCTCAACAATTGGTGATACATTATATAAGCTTTATATTTACATCTCAAACAAACAACACCAAATGTCCTAGTAGTTATTTATTATGAATTCCGTTTACTTCTAAAAATAAAATGCATATTTGATGCTTTTGAAACCTTTCCAATACTTCTTATACACTTTAAGATACTGTTTGGCAAAATTAAAAACTGAAAATTGAAAATTGAAAATTAAGTATTAAAAACTGAATACTTAATTTTTTAAATTGAAAAATTATTTGATAAAAATTTAAATGTTGAATTAAAAATAAATTGCTTGATATGTATAAAATAAAATTTAAAATTTATTATTTTAAAATTATATATTTTAATTTTTATATTATGATCGTGGTGGTGGTGGTGGTGGTGGTGGTGATGGTAACGATGACAATGGCATAGTAGTGATGGTGGCGGTAGTGGTGGTGACATGGTGGTGGTGGTAGCTGTGGTAGTGGTTGTAAACAATGGTGGTGTTTATGAGAATAATGGCAATAGTGATGAAGGTGATGGTAGTAGTAGCGGCGGCGGCAGTGGCATGGTGGTTGTAGTGGTAGCAGTAGTGATGATAGCGGTGGTGGTAATAGTGGTGGTGGAAGTAGTGGCGGTGGTGATAGCGGTAGTGATGGTGATGGTAGTAGTAGTAGTAGTGGCAATGGCATGACGGTGGTGGTGGTTGTAGTAGTGGTGGTAGTGGTGACAGTGGCATGGTGGTAGTGGTGATAGCGGTAGTCATGGTAGTAATGGTGATAACAGTGGCAGTGGCATGGTGGTGGTGGTAGTGGTGAGTTTATAATAGTGTGTATGGATACTTATATTTAATATTTATAAATTCAGTAAAAATTAAATAAGTTTTATATGATTTCAAAATTTTCTTAAATTTTACCCTACATTTTAAGAGACACTTAAATTTTTAAGTGATATCAATTATAATTATCAAACGGACTTAATTAATTATCACTTAATCAATTTAGTTTTAAGTGCTAAATTATATTATCAAGCACCTTCTAAGTCATATATCCAAACTATTAAGAATTTTTGTTTGTAATAAATTTTGGTAAATATTATAATATAATTGTTAAAATAAATATAAGAATAGTTTTTCAATATATATAGTTTTTAATTTCTTATATAAAATTTTAAAAAAAAAAAAAAAAACATAGTAAGATTAAAGTAATATCTTACTTTTTCAAAATTTATCAAATTAACATATTCTTGATGTGTCTTGCTTATGTCTCATATCTCTATCCATACTTTATAAAATATATATATATATATATATATATACTAATAATACTAACATAGAATTTCAACAATTAAATAAGCAAACAAACTTGTATACAGCACTTTGTAGGTGTATAAAAAAATAAAAAATAAAAAATAAATTGAAAAAAAGAACAATTATAATAGAAACAATTTAAATTTAATATTGAATTAAAAAATTTATAGAACCCACTTAAAAATTAAAAAAAAAAGAAAAAAAGAAAAAAATTGACTATTGACTATTAAATTAATACTAAAATTTTAAAAAATAGTTACAATACTAGAAAGTATAAAATCAATTAGGTCTAACTTAGTCATTGTATCTCTTTTAAGGGCTTAAATTTCAAAGGGGTCAAGAGTTCAACTCTTCGTAGGGGAGAGTTGAATTAAAAGGTAAGCACTTGGTACTTTACAAGAATGAAGAGACTAACTCTCATATCTAACAACTAACAATTAATTTTTATCGATAAAAAAAATAAAAATAAAACAAAATACTTATCATATCGTTATATCCGGATGCATGCTTGATAAGTTGTTCGCATATATTCTACATATAAAACATAGAAACTAAAAGATGCATCAGAGCAAAGGAGACTTAAATATTCATCACCCAAAGGAAAACATAATACAGATAAGAGCACACAGTAATAACATCACCATCACTGACCCACATACATGCAAATGTAGACACACAAAAAAAAAAAAAAAAAGTACTGAATGCAATTACAATGATGTGTGTGTGTGTGTGTGTGTGTGTGTGTGTGTGAGGTTGTGAGTAATTGATGATCATGAGGCAAAGGCAGCTTCATGACCAGGGTATACATGCAAATGTATACACACACAAAAAAAAAAAAATACTGAATGCAATTATAATGATGTGTGTGGGTGTTGGTGTGATTGTGAGTAATAAATGATCATGAGGCAAAGTCAGCTTCATGACCAGGGTAGGTCTTGTGCTTGTCTTTCTTGTCAGCTTCTTCACCAACACCAACTGCACGTTCAACCATCATCATCTTCACCGATTTCTTCTTCGCTGGAAAAACACTACCCTCCTTGGGTTTGAACCAGTACTGCTCTTTCTCTCCTCCACCTTCTCCATGGTTGTTTGCCTGGTTTTCCATCTTCCCTTGGCCTTGCTTTCCTTACTCCCTTATCTGCCATCTCTCTCTCTCTCTCTCTCTCTCTCTCTCTCTCAATTGAGTGTTGTTTTTCTTTGAGAGTTGTGAGTAACAAAATGATTGAGGGTATTTATAGGGAGGGATGGCATCTATTCACTTTTGACCAATGCAATTTAAACATTTTTTTTTACTTCCGTGATATTATAAATCCAAAATTTTTATCTCAAATTTTATGTAGAAACATCTATCCATAATTCAAATTCACACATTTGTGAACGTCACACGGATTTTGATCCTTTCTATTTCATCTATATAATGGAGGATTTGCATTTCATATTTAATGACTATAAAATAAGAATATAAAATTTTAATTATTTTAAATTAAAAAGGATCACTATACCCACCATCGGATGATATAATGAAATCCTTTTATTACAAATAGAACATTGTTATTCAAGTCAAAAAAAATTAAATCTAATTTTTAAGTTCAATGATGTGACAATCAATTAAGATATCTAAGGTTATACTCTCTTTTTTATATCTTCTCTAATTATTAACCAATTATAATATTTATACATCATTAAATCTAAAAAATAAATTTATATATTATTTTCGGTACAGATATATATATTAATTCAATTTCTATCATACACATCTATCTTTGGGAAAGTAGCATTTTTCTTTTTTGTTGGGTAATGCCATATTCTATGCAAAAAAATTTGTACAGGGATGACAAGATGGCAACATTTATCTAGGTTTTTTTTTCTTTTTTTCAACAACATAATATTTTTTTTATTTCACAACATAATGATATTAATTGGAAGGAAAGACTATGAAAAGTGCCTTTCATATGTAACTTATAATTAAAAAAATTAATAATATAATTTTATATTTTTTGAGTCATAATTAAAATTAAAAAAAAAAATAAAAAGTCATAACCAAACAATACATAAGACATAACCAAAAATCTCATCATTCATAACTAAAGAAAAAAATTGATCATAACTAAAAAAAAAAAAAAAAAAAAAAAATCATAACTTAGAGATGTATATGGTAAGAGTATGTATATAGTAATATTTCCATAATTAGAAATTATCAAATCTTAGAAAATGCTATACAAATAAACAATCTTACAATTTTTTTAAGGGTAATTTCAAATACACCCTCTGAGATTTAATTAAAATACAAATCGTTCCTTATGTTTTTAGCCCTTTGCTATTTCAGCCTATTTTGTCGTATATGACTATTTTAGCCCTAAACCATCTTCCCAAACAAGCCTTTTGCCATAGATTACAAGGTTACCACCAGACAAATTTCTAATAACCCCTTGAGATAACTCAAACTCAAGTTCTTAGATTTTATCCTCAAATATTTACTACTCGACTAACCCCTTGAGTTTTGTACGAAATGTTGAGTTGATAAAGCCCATACCAATCAATCTAAAAATAAAAATAAAAAAAGACAAAGTTAAAGTTAAAGTTGATATAGCCTTTGTTTGGCAATTTGGATTGGGTTAGATTTGGGACTATTTTAATTACAAAAAAACAAAATAGATTTTTTAATTTAATAAGACAAAATGTCACATTCGACTCATAATCATTATATTTTTTTCCTCACAAAAAAAACAAAAAACCTATTTCAAACAAGATTTTTTAATCCCAAATTAAAAAAGTCAAAAAAATCAACCTACTTTCCAAACGAACTCATAATCATAATTCACGTAATACTTATCATGTGCAATATTAATTTATTGAGCTGTAGATCATTTTCAATCGTTAACAATTTTTTCGTCTAACTTGATTTAAAATTTAAATAAAAAATTTGATTTGATATGAATTAGTTTAAATTTTTTATTACATTTTTATCAAAATCTTTTTAAAAAGGGTAAATTACACTTACCTCCCCTAAAGTTTGCCTTAATTACAAATACCTCTCCTGTGGTTTTAAAAATTACACAAACCCCCCTTGCTTTTGAAAATAATAGTCAGATTCTCCTTTCCCATTGAAAGAGCCTTAACGACGTTAGCTGGACAGTAGAATTGACCATAATACCCTTCAACCACATTGTGAAAAAACACAACTAACACAACTGACTCTCATTCATTCTTTCCTATGGTAAATTACACTTACCTCCCCAGGTTTAGCATAATTGCAAGTACCTCCCTATTACAATATTCTGAATAGTTTTATTTTCCAAAAAAAAATTTTTTTAAAAATAAGAGCTTACAAAAAAAAAAAGAAAAAGAACAAATACTCAAGTGATCTAAACCCAAAGAAAAAATCTTACATGATTTTTTTTCTTTATAATTCTTATAAATTTTTATTTCATTACATTGGCATATAAAATAAATAAATATATATATAAACAGTGGTTGCATTTATTTTTATAATCATTTTATTTAATTTTTTTTTTAATTTTGTTAATGTGTTGTCTAAAAAATATCTTTAAAAAATAAATAAAAGCAGTAGTTCAAAAAAAAAAATTATTTATGGCACAATTTTTATTTTTATAATCATTTCATTTAATACTTAATTGTAAATAATTTTATTTAGTTAGCTGTAAAGTGTTGTCTAAAAAAATGCCTCCAAAATAAATTTTTTTACGGCATAATTTTTATTTTTATCATCATTTCATTTAATACTTATTAATTGTAAATAATTTTATTTAGTTAGCTGTAAAGTGTTGTTTAAAAAAATTCCTCCAAAATAATTTTTGGTTATGGCACAATTTTTATTTTTATAATCATTTAATAATTGTAAATATTTTTTATTCAGTTAATTCAAGTATTAGTCAAAAATAATTTGTAAACATTTAAAATCAATTATTCTTAAAGTCATTAACTATTGGAATAAAATATAAAAAATTCTTTTTATAGCGATTTAAAAATATGAGGTTTAGAGAATTTATTTGACAATGAGATTGGATTTTGCATTTGGTGGTTATCAATAACCCTACCAACGAATTGTTGAGGAGAAAGAGTGTAGAAAGAGTTTCTTTAACAAGAGACAGTATAGAAAAACATATTTTAAAAAAAAAAATAGAATATATATGTAGTCACTTAGATTTAAAAAATAGAATATATATGTAGTCACTTAGATTTAAAAGTTAACACATATATATAGGATCATATGTCCCAGTTATGACATTTGTGATATTTAATTATGAATTATTATGGTGTTAATTATGGCTTGGTTATGACTTATTATGGTGTTAGTTATGACTATTATGATGTTAGTTATCATCTATTGTAATTACTATTTTGGTTATGATACAAAAGTCTTTAATTATACTTTACGTGGCATCTATTATGACTTTTGTTTTTAATTATGACTAAAAAAGATTTAGTTATAAATACCACATATGTCATAAATTGCATATAATACACTATTTTGAGAATATATCTTATAACATGATTCATATATATACTAGATATTTATATGTGCATATATAGATACGCATCTGTTTATACATATATATATAGGAGCATATATATATATATGCAGGGGAGGTAAGTATAATTTATTTTAATATGTTAAGTAGTTGAAGAGTAGTATTGGAATTTGTATAATAATTATGGATGACATCAGCAGAATCTATTTGATTTTGGACAGATGGGTAACATAAGGGGATCTTTGTATATTAGTTTCAAAAGTAAAGGAAGTCTGTGTCATTTGTTAAACCATAGGAGAGGTATTCGTGACTCGTTTGGGAACAGGCTAATTTAGTAACTTTTTGGCTAATTGGCTAAAAAGGTTGGTAAGAAAAACCTGTATGTTTGGGCCAACTTTTTGGCTAATTACGAAACGACGTGCAAAAAGTAGAGAGAAAAGGGAATCTTTGACTTTTTGGTATGGGTTGTTGGCTTTTTGGCTAAAAAGGTAACTTTTTAGCTAATTGGCTATTTTAGCCTCTTGCCAAACGAGGCCTGAGGCAAATCTTAAGAGAGGTAAGTGTAATTTACCCTTTTAAAACTTCCCTTATAATCTCAAAAAAAAAAAAAATTCCCATCAAATTTGATGAAAAAATCATTTTCAATACTTTATCTTTTTGTCAAATTTAAATTTGATGAATGATTTGATGAATTTTCAAGTTGATAAAAAAAAAATGTTCTCCCTTAATTTGATGAATATTTGATGAAAGAATTTGAGATAATTTTTGAACATTTTTCATCAAATTTAAATTTGATGGGAAAAAAACAAATGTTAGGGATTGGTGATGCTCTTAGGAATATCAATTTTAGTTTTGAAATTATCATTATCCTTTCTTATTTGAAAATTTACTCCATCTTTTTTTGCAAGTACTACTCTTACTTATTTTATGCGTAAAAGATTTAAAATTTATAAAGTTTAATTACTTTCCCATTATACTTTTCTTTAAATTTTTATTTGAATGCAATATTTATTTATTTTTTTAGAAAAAAGGAGCAACTCACTGCTGACACTTTAAAAAAAATAATAATAAAATAAAAAAAATAATAATTATTATTATTATTTGAATACAATAGTTATTTATTTTTAGAAAAATGGAGCAACTCACTGTATGACACTTTATTATTTTATTTTATTTTTAAAAATATTTATTTAAGTAGGACAGCTAGTATTTTTGTATACTTTTTATTAAAATATGTTTTATCTTCTAGTGTGCAATTCGTTAAACATTCCACTAGAATGTTTTTTATTTTCTGGAAAAAGAAGATTCTGTTTATAATTCCCATTTGACTTTTGAATTTTCTTTTTTGTTGGCTCTCGAAGGGATTAATTTATCCCACGTTTATGTTTTGCTAAACTTTATCGCTTTTAACTCTTTCTTATGACTCAAAAAAAAGAACTTCCTTTTCAGCTTTTTCTCTCAAGTTGGTTGAAGAGGGGAGACTTTTTGGTAATGTAATTTAGGGGGAAAAAAATCACTATTTAATCATTGTAATAAAATAAAATTTTAATTTTATCAATTTAAATTTAATTTTTTTATTTTTTTAATATAAATCATTTGTCTATTTCTGTTAATTTACGAATATTTTAACCATTAAACTCAGTAAAAAAAATAATATTTTAGACTGACCTTAATGACTTTTTTTTTACATCAATTTTACTTAACAAAAATAGACTGATAGTTTATATTGAAAATAAATCAAAAATTGAGGATTTAAATTGAGAAAATTAAAATTTTAAGATTTATTTTTTATTTTGTCATAAAAGACAAACTCTCATATTGTTTTTTTTTTTTATAATTTCTTCTATACTTTATTATTCTTGAAATTAATCATGTAAAGGGACAATTTTAAGTGGATTATGGTCAATTTTTTTTACCTCTGTAAATTGGGAGCCAATCATCCTTCATTTCCTTTTTCCCCATTTTGGTCAAATGAAATCATGTCATCTTCAAACCACCCCCGACATTTAGCAGATGGATTTTCAACTATAACATTTCTTCACCAGTACTAGAAGACCTTTTTTTTTGTTGGGTATCTTTCTTATGGGAATACTTTGAAATGACTATGAATAGAACCTTTATCACCTTGCTTTTCTAAACCTATAGATAATTGTTTTCATTTTGATTAAAAAGAAAATAAAAGAAATAATAATAATAAATTTCAATTTATTCCTAATGGAAACCCAATTGAATAAGATATCCCAAAGAAGTTTACAAATTTTGTAGCACTTTGACCAACACAGTGTAAAACATATGATAACGTAGTTTAAGACATTCAATTGCTTTTGTGACCTTCTTTCTTTGTAGAAGCTTTTAAAAAGTAATATGAACATATGATAACGTAATAGTAATAAAAATAGGTTGAATCATTAATATGCAATGCACTAAACTAGAGAAAAAAAGGTGACCTTTTCTTGCTTTAACTAATAGAATAAAGTCTTAAAATTCAGTTACAAAAGTGAACCCAAGACTAGCTACTTGGACTTTTATTTAATTATTAGTTTTAAAACGTCCATTTTTTATTTCTTTATTTACTATATAACTTTATATGATATGATATCATTTTTTAAATGAATGGGTCGGGCGCCTCAGCAGCCCATTCAGTGCCCAGGTACTACCGGTGGGAATTGCGTAGCCATAAATTTTGCTCAATAGTTCAACTAGCTCATTAGATAATAAATAGAATATGGTATAAAAATGTACGAGCAAAAAATATATTTTGCACGTGTATTTCTTGTGATCAAACTTGCTCTTTTCCGAATGGTATAATGTGACTTGAAAACACAACTCCGACGAGTTTATTGGTAGGTGTCGGAGTTTATTGGTAGGTGTGTGGCAGAAAATCCTTCCAATGTGTACATTAAAACTTTTAAGATTAATATGGGAAAAGCTCCCAAGTATTTTGTGAGTAAAGTTGCGTTACCTCATTATCTCAAAACTTTTATATGTTCCATATGGTTGAATTCTAGTAGGATTCTAATTTCTATTTGTAGAGTCCTATTAAGAATTCATCTCTTGAAGGATAAAATTCATCCTTTTAACACCCTTATCACCAAAGTCCCAATGAAATGGCCTAACTCCTAGGCCGGCAACCGAGCTAAACAAACCACTAGCCCGGTTGCACGTCAATTCTTGTAACCGCATAGGTTGAACCTTACTAACTCCAAGAAAAATTCGGACAAAAGATTACACGTGCTAACATTACTTGGCAAACCTTTGTCATGCTAAACATACCAGTCAAAGACTTTAGCATGACCTTCCAATCCAATCAAGAACTTAGCAAGCCTTTCTGCAGGTCAACATCATACATCGTTTGTCCGGTTGACATTTGTATGTCGTTTGCAAAGTCGACATCCAAGCACCGTTTGTCCGATCCAACTTGTTGAGCCTAGGAAAGTCCATTTGCAAGGTTTGTTTACAAGTTCACCAGAGTTGAGCCTAGCACCTGTTTGGTGCAGCTTAAAAGCTGCTTATTTCAGCTTTCAGCTTAATTTAAGCTATTTTGATGTATTTGGTTTAACTTATAACATTATTTCTTAATTTATTCTTACTGTACATGTCAGTTGTTAATTAATTTAAGAATTAACTAACTAAGATTTAACCTCTTATCATATTAGTGTGAATAAATTAAAAAATAATATTTTAAAATTTTCTATCATTACTCTTATTATAAATTTCTCATTTGTAAATTAATTATTTTAGTTAAATCCATCATTAAATTTAACTAAGTTATTAAATATTTTAGAATACTCATGGCATTATGAATAAAATATATTTATTAAATAGTAGGATCAATATTATTTAAAGTGTGGTAAATTTTATTTAAAATGATAGAATCAACTATAAGATCTGGTTTACTCACATGCCACTGCGCTAATAGGCCGTTTGAAGAGCTTGCAAATATGTCACTCCATTAAAAGGCAAAACGAAAAGCACTGAAAAATACAAAGGCCTTCTAAAATTTAACTAAACAGTATTTACCACTTAGATATTTGAAATTGGAAATTCTTGAATCAATTTTCCAATTTAAATAATAATAAAATATACCAGTTGGATTACCATCTATATTGAGTTTACGCAGGAATTTAGGCCAATTAGATCATTAGAACATACATTACACATTTTAGTTTGGGCAAAAGTTTGGCTTAAAAAAATGGGACAAAAAAGAGACAGAAAAAAAAAAAAAAAGAAAAGAAGTAGAATTATTTGCCATAGCTAAACCCGTTATGTTTTATGTTCTCTCTCGAGATTAAGGAACTAGCTTGACAGATGAGGTGTTTACTTATTCAACATAATGCCAAGATTTAGTTATTGTGCTATCTTCTTCTATTTTTTTTCCCACCGATTATGCTCTCTCTTTCTCTTAGCATTATGGTTGTATTCAATTCTTTTTTTTTTCTTTTTTTTTTTTTTTTTTTGGGGGGGGTGGTTGTGATAGACATTCCTCTACTCTTTTAAAACCCAAAGTCATTGACTAAAAGCATGTTCAATATTTCAATCATCGCATTCACACATATGATTTTCCTAAAAATAAGTATATAGTAAAACAAAAATAAAACTCACCCAAGTCATGAGGCCAGTCATTTTGTTCTCTGTGAAACCCAAAGAGCACAAACGAGAGCATGCATGCTTTAAAAAAAAGTTTGGGTTCTCCAATAAAGAGACTGTCTGCATGAAAAGTAGTCTAAGATGCTAATAATGAGATAGCATTTATTCAAGTGTCAGTGATAATGATAAGCATAGGATCATATGATTATGACAAAGAAATGAAGTGAAAATTTAGGTAAGAAACATAGTTCTTTGACTGATGGAATAATCATCTTTCAATTTGCATCCTTTCTGTATGTATCATCATGGTGGTGGTCAATGGTCATAGTCTTTGTAATCATCCCTGAATTTGAAGAACCCCAACTTTTCTAAAGATGGCGAGTTTTAGGCTACCTTTAAATTCATTATCTTTTTGCATTTTTTTTTATAGTGTTTTTTCAATGGTCAATGATCCTTAATGTTTCTTCATCACCTATTTTGAGCCCTAATATTTATGCATACAATTCGAATTATTTTTCTTAAGATATTATATTGTTCTACCTATTATCGTTCACTCCCTCTAATATTGTTGTTTTAAAAAATATTCGCCGACCGGCCATGGTGGAAGCTCTAGGATGAGGCATGAAAACAGAATGATTGTGAAAGGATTGCAAAGATTATTAGTTTGATTTTCTTCCATGACCGAGACTGACGCATCAATGTTTGTGCATATGATTATTTACCCTGGGGCTGACCCTACTACAAGTCTACAACTCCATGCAACTATGGGAGTGTTTGGGAAGCGTTGCATTGAAATAAGCTCCGTTTGGGAAGTTAGTTTAGAGGCTTTTTTGGTTAAAATAGTCACAAAAAATAAAATAGGCTTTTTAGCTCAATAAGACAAAACATCACATCCAACCCATAATCATTACATTCTTTTTCTTACAAAAAAGTTAAAAAAGTCAAAAGCCCTTCCCAAATCAGGCTTTTTAGCCCCAGGCTAAAATAGCCAAAAAAACCGAAAAGTCAAAAAGCCAACCCGCTTCCCAAATAATCTACTAAAAGAGAAAATAATAGTCTATAATATAAAATGTCATATCTAATACATAATCGTTTCATTTTTTCTCTTACAACCATCAAATCAACTATAGAAAAAATAATAAATAAATAAATAAATAATTTTCCAAACACAACTATTTTAGTCAAGCTAAAATAGCTAAAAAAATCAAATAACCAACTAAGGCCAAGTTTGGCATGTGGCGAAAAAGCCAAAAAACCAAAAAGTTACTCAAAAAGTTAAAAAGTTATCACTATTTACCAAAATTCAAAAATTACGACTGCACAACTCTCAATCCTAATTTTCCTCTACACACTAATTTATACAATTTTTTAATACATATTTTTTCATAAAAAGTCAAAAAAATAACCCAAACAATCATAGTTTTTTCCTCAACTTTTTAGTTCAAAAAGTAAAAAAGTGCACTTATTTAGGACATCCTAAACAACCAAACTAATTAATTTCCCAAACAAAGCGTATGGTAGGTGCCTTCAATTTTCTTCATTCAGAATTGTGAGCCCACATTCCATTTGAATAAGAGCTCCAAAGTTAGGAATTCCATTAGTAACTGCTTTCGATCCACACGGTATCTACTGAAGTTAATTTTGGATCCCAACAAAAAAAAGATGATTTCTATTGAATAGAAGTTTCCAATCTAACTTCATTAATTTATATGGATAGCCATAAAAATTGCTCGATATCAATGAAATCTTCAAATTTTTTTTATTTTTTTTTTCTCAGTTAGTTGTTGGAGCCCAAAAACACTTTGGAGGTTAATTCAAGTCAAATTTGGGAATTGAAAAGAATTCAATTTCTACGGATAATTATTTGTCACGCATGACTTGCAATGTGCAAAGGTGCTTGTCAATTTTTAAACACATGCCTAAATGGCTAAACAACTCGGTGCATTACTAAACTCTACTTGTGTACATAGCAAACATATATTATTTATTACGGCAAATTATACTAACACTCTCTATACTTTGATATTTATGTCACTTTAATATCTGATTTTTTAATTGTGATTTATTTGACTTTTTATTTTGAATTTTGTTCCAAATAAAGACAATTAAAGATATTTGTTTTGCAAACGGTCTATTTCAAGGGCAAAATCACCATATAACTTATTTTGTGTTAGTTAATCAACATGCTATTTGAAATATAATGGCCTTTCTTTCAAGGAATAATGCGCCACTTTCTTGGTTATAAAGTTCTATTTAGTTTGATTTTCATAATCTATTTTTAGGAAAAAAAAAATTAAAGAAATTAAAAATTAATTTGGTTTGAAAAAAAACACATTATTTTTATATATTTTTTATATTTATTTTCGTTAAATTAGTTTTTATTTTTTCAAAAATCAAACATAACAACAACTTTGATATCATTATTTAACTAATCCATTAAATTAAAAAATTTAAAACTACAAACATTTCATATCTTAAAATCTAATAACCATCTATTACATGATAACCATTTAAAAATATCTGTTAACCACTAAAACAACCATCTATTACATGATAAACATCCAAAAACATTAACAAAATCAACCACCCATTACATGATCATCATCCAAACACAAATTAAAAATTAACTTGGTAAAAAAACCAAAAATGTAAAAGATTTATCATTTTTATATAATTTTATATTTGGTGGATAGAAATAATTTTAAAAAATTCAAAAATAACTTTTTAAAATTTATTTTTGTCAAACTAATTTATATTTTATCAAATTGACGACTTTGCTCTTGAAATGCATCATTTTTTGTTTGCAAATGAAACAGTGTTTTTAATTGTCTTTATTTGGAATGAGATTCAAAATTCATGGTCAAATACATTACAATTGAAAGGTCATGGAACAAAATGATACAAGTTCTAAACTATAAAGACTGTTAGTGTAGTTTGCCTTATTCATTTTTGCTAACACTAAGTATAATTTTGTTTTATAAAATATTAATACATATAAAATAATAAATTATTTATATATATATATATAAGCAAATGTATCTTATCGTAATTTAAAGTGCCCCCGTTTTCAAGATATTCAACAAATGACGGTCTGTCTACTCTTGCAAATTGGTTACTGTTTTTTAACACTTGGGTATTGAGGTTTGTTTTAGGAAATGGCTTAAAAGTTAATTTTTTTATTTTTATTTTTTTAAAAAAATATGTAAAAAAATAAAGACGTGATGTAACTTAAAAATTTTAAAAAGTTAAAAAACTAGTTTTTAACTTAATTACCAAAATAGGCCTGAATTTGAGAGTTGATTTACTCTACAACTAAAATAGCCCATTTAGCATCACATATTCACATTTGGCCATCTATATATAGGAGTGTAAAAATAGTCTACGGTCTGCCAAAACCCTTCCGCAGCCGGGGTAGGCCCAGGCTAGTTAAGCTCGGGCTCGAGCCAACCCAAGACCTTGAGCCTAGGCCTAGACTGTCATTTTGAAGCCCAGCCCGCCTGGGCTGGCCCATGGTCCGGCCCATCGACCCCCCTCAAGGCCTACTCAAAACCCAACCCACTCAAGACCCAGTGTCATTTTTTGTGAAAAAGAATAAAATTTTGGTAGAAAAAATAAAAAAAAATGTTCAGGCCCACCCAAACCTGAGCCCAGACCTAGGCTCACCGGCACGGCCTGAAGCCTAGACCTACGACCCATCCAAGGTTCGAATACCCCCTGAACATGGACTTGGGCCTGGACCTAATTTTCTAGTCCGTAGACCGGTCTAAATTTTGGCAGGAGCCCACGAAGCCCGACATAGGCTGGATTGGGCCAAATTTACATCCCTATTTATATATAATCCTAAGAGTATCATTATCAAGCTCATGAGAACTTTTCTTGGCTATTTTATAGTACAAAACTATAGAAACACATTTCATCAAACTCAATTATTGGTTAACTACTTTAGTTGAATATCAAATCACTAACTACATATCGTTAGGAAAAGAGGACTCAATAAATGAAAGAAATAATAGAAAATTTGTTAGAGAATGTATTTAAAAAGAGAGTGGTGCTACATGCACCAATTAATATAGTAACTAGCGTACTAACACTAGTTATGACATTAGTATTGACCCCACTTATTATACAAATTACAAATATCAAAAACATCTTAAATTATGTCACATCATCAATTATGTCACATCATCAATTGGTACACTAATTAGTGTACTAATTGATGCATATAGCATTAGTCTTAAAAAGATGATTAGTTAAAATGGAAAAATAGACTTTTAGTTAAAATTTAATTAAAAAATTGACTATTTTAATAAAAATGCTCCAACAGTGACAATTTTCATTAGGGGTGAGCAGCGGAGAGCCCGCCCGTCACACCTGCACGAACCGACCCGACCTGACCCGCGCACGTTTTGGGTGGATGCGTGACACGTGGTGAGTGGATATGGACCCATATTTTTCATTTTACGAGGTCGGGTTGCGTCGCAGGTAAATCGACAAATTTATTTATTCACCCGACCTCGACCGCCTCCGCCCCCACCTATTTCCCCCTTTTTCTTCTTGTCTTGCCTCCTTTTTTTCATTTCACATTTTGTAACCCTAACAGTCTGTTTCTGTCTCCCTCTCTCTCTCTCTCTCTCTCTCTCTCTCTCTCTCTCACTTGAACAGAGGCGAGCAACGAGCGGCAATCGGTGATAGTAGTGGCTAATGACGATCGGCGATCAGCGACAATAGTGGCGAGCAGCGATCGAAGCATTGGTTCGAAGGTATTCTTCTCTTCTTTTCTTCTCTTTGATAGATCTTCTCTTCCTCAACCTTTGTTTTGTGAGTGTTCGAAGCATCGATTCGAAGGTTTTTTTATTTTTTTATTTTATTTTTTCAGTAATTAGGGCTTCCCAACCTGTGCTTTGTGATTGTGTTCTCAACATTCTTGATTTCTCATCTGTCTAGTTCTGATCCCAAATTGCATTTTAAGCTCTCACTCACATCCACCCAAATGAAGTTTTGATGCTTCGATTCTAATTCAGATTATTTCTCAATTTCATTCTTATATTTTGTTCTGATTCTTCTCGAGAGTTATTGGCTTCTTTTTTCTTTTTCTTTTTTCCTAAGGATAATGGGTCTTTTGGGGAGCATTTGGAATCCATTTTTTGTCTTGGATTAAAAACAAATTTAATGGGTTTTTAGTATTTGAATTTTCTTGTACTTTCTATCACCTTTTGATGTTCATATATGAGATGTTGAATGTAGTTTGATTATTGACTAATTTCTGTGAATCTAGTTGATTCTCCAATTTAAATTGATATCCACTTTTTGCCTCTTGAACTTTGTGGATTAAAAAAAAATTGGGTTGATTTATTAGTATTAGAATTTCTAGTACTTTCCACTATTGATCCTCTGATTTCAAAAATTGATATCCTTTTTTTGTCTCTGAACTTTTTGAATTTAAACCACCAACCACCCCCCCCCTCCCAAAAAAAAAAATGGAGGGTTTTTTAGTATTAGAACTTCTGTCACTTTCTATTAATTTTATTTTTATTTTTTAAATGTTCATTGATGATATATTGAATGGGATTTGATTCAATTCTGTGAATCTTTCAATTGATAAAGCTTGGTTAACTCTTTTGGTTTTGATTTATGTTGTTCCAATTTGGGTAGTTGAAAAAAAAAAAAGGAGTTTTCTTTGCCTAGTTGAGAAGATTGGTGGGTTGTGATAGAGATCTTTTGTTCTTGACTTGTTTTTGCAGAAGCTTATCTTGAAATTGGATTTACATGATGACAAAGACAAGAGAAAGGCCTTGAAGATGGTCACTATCTTGCTGATAACAAATCCGGTGTTTCAAATTTTCCCCATTGGACTCTTCTAATAAATTTACCCAAGATGGTCACAACTAAATTATGTTAAAAATTTGAAAATTGCCCAGCTTGTTTTTTTGAGGAAGTACACAATTGAATTATGTTAAGAATTTGTAAAATTTTAAACTGTCAAACCAATTCATATCAATCCGCCAATTCACTCAATCCGCATCTGCCGGATTAACAGACGGATGCGGATTGATTTTCTCTAATCTGTCAATCTGACAGACGGATGGCGGATTAGAGGTTCCACGCCCACCCCTATTTCATACAAAAAATGAGAAAGTACCATTATAGTAATAATTAATTGTAATTTAAAAGTATGCTTTCAGATAATTTTCCATATGTTGGGAACACGTTTGTTTCATTAAAACCAGGCAGTGGGAGAATTTTTTTTATTTTTTTGTCAATCTATAAAAAAATTATTACATGTATGAGAAATATTTACATTATTAACCCATAATAATTAGAAACTCAACAAAATCTAACACAATTGATGAGTGGTGCTACATAAATCAATTAATGTACTAATAACTAGTGTACCAACACTAATTATGACATTATTATTAACCTCACTCACTATATACATTACAAATATCAAAAATATCTTAAATTATGCCACATCATCAATTAGTACACTAATTAGTCCACTAATTGATGCATATAGTATTATTCCACAACTAATATACCAAGCCCATTAAGCCTCAGCCCAACCAGATAAACTATCACCACAACCCTTATAATGAGAGAGAAATAAACAATCATTACAAAAGGTATCAAACTCCTCTTTATAAGTTGAATTCAAAACCTCACACCACAAAAGGTATTACACAATTACTAACCCAAATGTCCTCGTTTAGCTAGGAGGAGAATACACACAAAAATTTGTGTTTTCACTACATTAATATATTTTTAGAAAAATTAACAATGCTAGGAATGTAACAATTTTATTGATACACTCACAAATTAATATGGGTTTCATTTTTTTTATTTTTTTTATTTTTATTTTTTTTTAATTGGCATACCAAGTAATAGTTTATTGTACCCAAATTTGCGAGTTAGTACCATAGTAAAAATGTTAGTATTCTTACCATTTCTCAAAATGTAGTGAATGACTAAATCTAATTCAATGATTTTTTTTATTTTTTATTTTTTTGTCTATTTTTATTGAACTAAATAGTGAAAGTTCAGATAGTGAAAAACATTAAAAACTTATTTTCGAATTTAAAAATAAAAAATGGCACATAAATGAAGATGATATGAAATAGTGGACGTTTTCAAACGTTTTGTTGTTCAGTTCCGGATTTTAAAAAAGGATGAGGCAGGTCTCCTATTTGATTTTGAACTGGATTGTCCTATCAGATTTTTATGGATTTATCACGGAATTTATATCGATAATTCGAATTGTTCAATATATAAGACTTGTCGAGTATTTCATCTTTACAAAAAATCATATTGATCGGATATCAATTACTACTTGATCGTATCACATTTCGGTTAATAATTTCTTTTTTTTTTAATTATGTTGAATGTTAACGGAAATATGATTTGATCAAGTGGTTATGAATATCCAATTAATGTGATTTTTTTATAGAAATAAAATACTTGACAAATCCTACATATTGAATAGTTCAGTTAATCAATGTGAACTCCATAATAAGCCAATAAAACTCAATAATACGATCTAATCCGATTACGGACGGAACACAAATCACACTCTTAAAAAAATTAGTATATAAAAATTGTTCCCTTCTTCGAATTTGAGGAGACTGTCGGAGAATTTGAGAGAAGTTATGTTCTTGAACCGCGGCATGATGTCTTATATTATGTTTGGTTAGAAAATTTGTCCCCAAAAAAAAAAATTTTAAAAGAAAAAGAGAAAAGTAAATAAAATAGAAATAAAATATACTTATATTTTACTTAATTTTATATATTCTTTGCCTTTTTCTTTCCCTTTCTAAATTCCTCCCTAATCTCTCAACTAAACACAGCCTAAGGGTATGTTTTACGGTTTGGCCTCCCTTCAGTCCGTGATCGGATTAGTGGGTGCTGTTGGACCCTTGGAGGCCCACCACGGGTCCCGTTTTGATAATATGAATTGTTCAATGTGTAAAACTCGTCAAATATTATATATATTGATCAGATATCGATAATTACGTGATCAAATTCGTTTTGTATAAAAAAAAAAAATTAAACGATGAAAAAATAAACAGTTAACAGAAATCTAATCCGATGAAACAGCTATTGATATCCGATCAATGTGATTTTACAAGCATATAGTACTCGACAAGTTCTATACATTAAACAGTTCGGATTATCGAAATGGGATCCGTAGTGGGTCCTCACGGGCCCAACAGCATCTTCCAGTACTGGAGGGAAGCCAATCCCTATGTTTTATTAGTAGGATTATAACATAAAATTGTGGTTGTTAGTCTATGAAACAACAATGATTCATACTACTAAAAAAAAACCACTAATACCACTAATAGCACTAATGCATTGGGAATTCTAAAAAAAAACAAGGCATAGGCTATGGGCGGGGCCCACTACCACATCATTAGTGGTGTTATTAGAGTACCACTTTTAGTGCTCTCAACCATTTTTCGTCTATGAAATCACAATTCTATGTGTAATTACAAATTTTATTAATCGGATTATATATACGATGGACATTCAATTTGACAAAATTAGCTAATTTTTAATATTAAAAGGGGTTGAGAATTATAGTTTCAAGTACAAAAGATTAAAAATAAAATAAATATATAATAAATGGATATCTCACTAATTTAATTGGTTAAGTAATCTTACACTAATTTATGAGATTATTAATCTTTTAACTATTAATCCCTCTAATCAAACAAGGTCTAAGTAGGTTATGATTGATAGAAAGTATGTGATTTATAATTTAATATTAGGTAATTAAAAAGTTAACGTGACGGAGTGGTGCCTTGGATGACGAAATAATTTTTCAAAAATTATCCCTCATTGGTAGGGGTGTAGAAAAGGCTCACTGTCCGTGGATGGGTTGAAACTCGCCCGCGATCCAATGTGGGCCTGAGCCAGAGCCTAGTCAGGGATCTAGGGCTATCATTTTGAAGTCCGACTCAGTCCGTGGGCCTAGCCTTGCCAACGGCCCACTCAAAGTCCGGCCTGACCGGCCCACCCCGAGGCCTAGTTTCATTTTTAATATATAAAAGAATAAAATTTTGGTGGAAAAAATAGGAAAAAAATTTTAAAAAAATATTCAGACCTGCCCAAACGCGAGTCCAGGATTAGGCCCGCTAGTCCACCCAAGATTCGAATACCTCTAGGCTTGGACCTAATTCTCTGACCCGTAACCTAGCCTGACCTGAATTTTAACAGGAACCCATACAGTCCAACATGAGTCTACCTGAGCCCGAATGAAACAGGCCAAATTTACATCCCCACTCATTGATCATTTTTCTTTGAAATGATCAACAGTCAAATGTTGACTTAGCTGCCTTCTTTAATAATCATAACCAATAATGGAATTCATCATAAATATTTCAATCATAACTAGATTGAAATTTATTCGAGTTTTGGACCCAAAAAAAAAATATTTAAAAATATTTTTAAGAATCCGATATCGATTCATGTAATGGAAGGTCAAAGTCTTCCACCAACTTAATTAGAAGAAGAATCTGATTTATTGCCCCAAACTCCCAATAAAGGTTAATCAAATATTGTAGTCATTTTTACAAATATAAATAATCTTAGGTAATACTGACACGTCATGATATAAATTTAATGTGATAAATGTAACATTAAAATAATTATATTTGTAGTTTTTAATTTGATATTTATAGTTTTAATTGTATTAGTTTTATCCTTAAATTTTATACATTGTATCAACTTAGAAATAGTGACATAAAAATTTTAAGACTTTACTTAAAAGGATTAAATTGAAATATATTATGAATAAAGGTTGAGACCCCCTTTGGGGGTCACCCCCTTTACCCCCCTTTGCCACGGGCAAGAGGTGATTGGAGGAGCAGGAAAAACAAAAAAAAAAAAAAAAAAAAAGGTGACCAATGAGAGAGAGAGGGGGTCCAAAGGGAGTCCTAAAAAGGGGGATGAATCATTGTTGATATATTATTTTGTTGCAGACAAAAATATAATTTTCCAAAAGTTAAAGAGGGGTACGTGGCCCATGGACCTCACATGCCGCCATCTCTAGATGTGTAAATAGAAGCTTCCGACATTAATCTTCAATATCTTTGAACTAAGTGAATGGAATATTTCACTCTTTGATTTCAGTCCAATTTTACCTTCTTTTAAAAATTTAAAAAATATATATATAATTTGTCACTTTAAATGCTTAGTTATGCCAAAATAATTTCTTATAAAATTTATAGGAGTCTTTACTAATAAATCTTATACACAGACCATTTGGTCTCATAAATATTTTTATGAATCCATAAATCTTATCTCACATTAAAATCTTTCAAATGAAACATAATGTATAACGAAAGAAATGTTACATATAACCAATTTTTTATTACTGTTTTGTATCACATCTTATATGAATACTCAAGATTGATTCATTTGTTTATAGATAATTATTACACAGATAATGACAATTAATAATATATTGCCATGTAATTGAGTAATTCAATACGGTAATAGAAGCAAGTGACATATAACAGTCTCAGTATATCATCATTTATTCACCTATCTCTCATTTCTTTCACTATCTATCTCTATGTGTGTGCATTTTAATATAACTTTGTTATCATATTTGTGGGGATATATTTTCTGAGTACCAACACGTGGCCGAGGTGACACCGAAGTGTCAGCAGAGTTCCCCACGTGTTATGGTAGTTGTGCCGAGGTTATCTCGGCAAGGCCGAGGATACCTCCGAAGATATCAGAGTCCGAGATAAGCGGATAAAGGACAAGAGTCCTAGAATGAAGAGGAAGCTCAAACCTGGATGTGGACAAGAGTCCAAGGTTGGGGGAAGACTTCAGTTTGGGGTAAAGATAAACTCTTAGGAAGTATGTCTTAATTCTACTGAGAGTCCTAGATTAGCAAGAGTCCTAAATCCATTAGGACCGGGTTCTGTTGGGACTAGGATTGGATTGGCTATAAAGAGGCACCCCCATGGGTCTAAGGCACGTTTTTATGCTCAAGTTAGTGAGTTAAGTACTTGATTATCTGAGAGATATCTTGACTTGATCGTCGGAGTTCCCCGGTGGTGAAACCACCGAGTCTTTTCCTTCATGCGAGTTACAAGGAGCCGTCTACTCACTATGTTCTTCTATTTGAATCACTAAGGAGGCGGTGTGATCGGAAATTCACTCACACAATTTGGCGCCGTCTGGGAAAGAAAGAAGAGTAGATGGCTAATAACGCGCAGAAGGAAAATATTGGGGCGACACTCCATCTGGGAGTGGAAGACTGTCGATCCTAATGTGGAAGGAGGCGACATAGCGAAGAAACTCGTGATCGAATCACGCGAAAAGACGTCGGCGGGGCGGCGACACATCAAAGAAAGCGAACCGAGCAAGTACTACAACGAGGATGACCTCCGGACACGGAAGACGGATGTCGAGGAGGGATGAAGAAGTAAAGGAGATGGCACATAAATGGTGACCTTCAATCGGTCGTCAACTTTATGATGCAGAATAATGTCATCGGCCGCCATACCCATTGCAGACACCAATGCCTGACAAGAACGCCCAAAGAAGGGACGGAAAGAAGTCCGAAGCCCCTCAAAGATACGAGGAGGCGGCACTCTCACCGCCAATCCGGGGAGGTCGGCCGAGAAGAGCCAAGGAGAGAGGAGCCCCGAAGAACACAGGGGGAGAAGGATGAAGACCCCAAGGAACATCGGCATGTTAAAGGCGGGTGTTGTGTTTGATGCCTCCTGCGGAGAAGGATCAAAAGGGGCCACCATGAGGCCGAGAGTAGTCATAAAAAATTTGAAGTCCATTGACAGCGGCTGCAGGGAGAAGTAAAGAGGACTTGAGAGACTACCTCAAGAGGAAACAGGAGAATGCTGGAGCCGAAGTAACCTCCCAGTTAAGCCGAGGACTCCATTCTCGGTGGAATTGGACAAATTCGTGGCACCAAAAAGATTCACATGCCAAGGTTCGGATATATGATGGTAAGTCGACCCTAACTTCCATGTTGGATTATTTTTGAATTCAATGGCGTTATCTGATGGGAACGAGCCGTTGCTCGCAAAGTGTTCCTTCATCCTTTGGGGAGATTGCATCAGTTGGTTCCACAAACTACCGAAGGGAGCGTAAGAAGCTGGAAGAAGGCTCGCCGAGATGTTTGTGGCGTGTTCATTACAAACAAACCGCAACCTTTGAGGGTGGATGCATTGATGGCCACGAAGATCGGCAAAGATGAGAGCCTCAGAGCCTCATAAGCGGTACTACGAGGTGTTCAATCGAATACTGAGTGCAACCAGGAGGTGGCGGTCGTCTCTTTCAAGAACGGCCTAAGGATGGTATCCCTTGCGGAAGTCATTAGCAAAAACCTGCCGAAGAGTATGGAAGAGCTCATGGCGAGGATTGAGAAGTATGCACGAGCGAGGAGGATACCTCGGGAACAAGGAGACAAAGATGAGAAAAAAGGCAACGGCTTCAAGCGAGGCGAGGCAACAATGGACAAAACAAACAGAGACAGAGTTGAGGACTAAACAAGCGTGGCACGGTGTTTGAATTCCGATCCAAAAGGTCCTTGACCAAATTCAAATCAAATTCTATTTGGTGGCGCAAGAAGAGCACAAGGAGAATTCATGGAGAAACCTCGGTGGCGTTGTGCCTACCATAATGAGCAGGCCACCCAACTTTCGAGCAGTCCCTTAAAGCACACTTAGAAGATCCGTCGACAAGGCCATTTAAGAGATCTTGTGGATGAGGCCCGAACGAGGAAGAACAGCCGGTTGCCTCAAGCACCAGCGGCCGCCAAAGACAAAGAACCACAGCAAAGGACCTCGGGTGGTTAACGTGATCCACTCAACGGTGAACGAAAACGACATTGGGGAGACGCAGAGGTGAAACATCTACAAAGATGTCAACCAGGTCGGACTGAAAAGACCTCGGCCCGAAGATTGCCGAGGACCTATGATCACCTTCACAGAAGCCGACCTAGACATGGTTCAAAGACCCGCACAATGATGCCTGGTAGTATCCCTCCGGTTGGGGAGTGCGGTGAAAGCATCTTGATTGATCAAGGCGACTCTGCGACATCATGTATGTCGATGCTACAAGGAGTTAGGCCTTCACCCCGATGACATGGAATATCAACGGCCCGATGGTCGGCTTCAATGGAACGCCGACGTGGCCTTTAGGCGCAACAAGCCCGGAAGTACAAGCCGCACAAAGAAGGTGAGGACGAATTCATTGTGATTGATACGCCGCCTTACAACATCATCTGGGAGGCCGTGGTTGCATGCAATGGGGCGATTCCTCCACCTTGCATCAATCGCCGCGATTCCCAATGAACATGGGATTGAGGAAATCGGAGGAGATCGATTCAGCGTAAAAGCGCTCCATGGCAACAATGAAGTTAACTGCGAGATTCGAGAACCGGTAGCGAAGGTTGAAGAAGAGGACATGAAAGTCCTAGATGATGTCGGCAAGGAGCCGACCGAGAAGAGTGAAGAAGCATTGAAGAAAGTCTTCGTCCAGAAGGGTGATGAGGAACGCTTCTTTCTTCTCGGCACAGGATTAGCCGAAGAAGAAGAAAGGGAGTTGGAAGCCTTTCTGAGAAAGAATATTGAGGTGTTCGCCTGGACACCTTATGAAATGCCTGGCATCGACCCCGAGGTCACATGCCACAGACTCAACGTTGACAGGTCGGCCAAACCTGTAATACAACGAGCCAGGAGACCGACGTTGATACACGTCGAAGCAGTGGAAGAGGAAGTAGATAGACTTCTAGAGGCCAGGGCCATCCGAGAAGCCAATTATCCGACGTGGTTGTCAAATACCGTGGTAGTAAAAAAGAAGAATGGCAAGTGGAGGGTCTGCGTAGACTTCACAAATCTGAACAAAGCCTGTCCCAAAGACAGCTTCCCTCTGCCAAAGATCGACCAGTTGGTGGACGCCACATCTGGACATGGTAGGATGAGCTTCTTGGACGCATATAGGGGGTATCACCAGATAGCAATGTACCCCCCGGATGAGGAGAAGACAGCGTTTATTACTCCCAAAGGTCTCAGATCTTTATTCTGAGTCATGCCCTTCGGGTTGAAGAACGCAGAGAACAACTTACCAAAGGTGGTGACCCGGATGTTCAGACACTTGATCGGCGAACTGGAAGTCTACATTGATGATATGGTCGTGAAAACCAAGGAACCGAAGGACCATCTCCCTGACTTAGAAGAGGTCTTCAACATACTCAAAACATTTCGGCTCCGACTAAACGCATCGAAATGCGCGTTTGGAGTCGGATACGGTAAGTTTTTGGGGTACCTGGTGACAAGAAGGGGCATTGAAGCCACCAGATCGATCAAGGCCATTCGGAATTACAGAGTCCGACATCGGCTAAGCGTGTTCAGATGCATCGGAAGGGCCGCGACCTAAACAGATTTATAAGCGAAGTTCGGACAAGTGTAAACCTTTTTCAATCTGGTGAAAAGGCCACGATTTTTTATGGACGGAGGAATGCTAGGCCCTTTTGACCGACCTGAAGAAGTACCTTACCTCGGCCCCAGTCCTCTCAACGCCTCAACCTGGGGAGGAACTGCTCTTATACCTAGCAGTTTCAGAGCACGCAGTGAGGGCTGTGATTATCCGAGAAGAAAAGGGCGTACAGAAGGCAGTTTACTATGTGAGCAAGACCTTGGCTAACGCAGAAACAAGGTATCTGCCATTAGAAAAATTAATGCTGGCCTTGGTAATGGCTTCAAAGAAGCTGAACCACTATTTTCAGGCTCACAAGATAGTGGTTCTGACAGAGCACCCATTAAAATCCTTGTTGCAGCAAGGAGACTTGACTGGAAGAATTGCAAGATGGGCCGTTGTTTTGGGCCAATATGACCTGGAGTTTAGGCCGAGAACCGCAATTAAGGGCCAAGTCTTGGCCGACTTTGTGGCCGAGTTCTCACCAGAATACATCGAACATCGGGCTCCGTCGAGCCGAGATGAACGATGCCCAGACAAGGAAAGAGAAGCCCAGCCAAAAGCCAAAGAACCAAAGAAGGAGAAACTCAGACCCTGCAGCATTTACATCGGCAACTCCTTTCAACTTTTTGTTGATGGGAGCTCAAACCGGCAGGGGGCGGGAGCTGGAGTAGTGTTAATTTCCCCCGATGGGGAGATATTGGAGCAGTCAATTCGACTGGGGTTCAAGGCCTCGAACAATGAGGCGGAGTATGAAGCATTGATTCTCGGATTAAAGCCGCAATAGCAGATGAGGATGAGGTAATTATTTTTTGTGATTCGCAGCTTATAGTAAATCAAACTACGAGAGTTTCTTTGCCGAGATGAAAGAATGTCGGCATACGTAAAAGAAGTCATCATTTGGCGGACATGTTTCAAAACCGCCGACTTCTCTGAGTTAGCCGAGATGATAACAACCATGCCGACGCCGTTGGCCAATTTGGCAAGTTCAAGACAAACCGGGAAGACAAGGACAATAATGATTGACTACCTACTGTGCCCAAGCATAGAGCCACGAACGCAATGCAAGAAGCATTATGTGCGGTTGGGACAATTTGGATGGATGCAATTGTTGCATTCCTAAAGAAGGCAAGCTGCCGAAGATCGGAAGGAAGCACACAAGGTCGAATGAAGTCGGCAAGATTCACTCGACGGCAATGAAGGACATCTGTCTGAAGATCCTTCATGGACCTCTTTTAAGGTCGTACACCCTCTTCAAGTCGAAGACTTTCTCTGAAATTCACGAAGGAGTTTGTGGAAGCCACTCGAGCGGATCGTTAGCACATAGGGCCATTACCTGGGGTAGTGGTGGCCCTAAATGCAGAAAGATGCAAAGGCCTATGTAAAGAAATGTGAACAATGTCAGAGGTTTGCACCATTGTTACACCAGCCAGCTGCTGACTTGAATCCTGTTTCCAGCCCTTGGCCATTTGCCCAATGGGGCATGGATCTTGTTGGGAAATTGCCCCAAGCAACTGGGCAACGGAAGTACCCTCTTGGTGGCTACGGATTACTTCACAAAATGGATAGAAGCGAGCCTCTTGCCAAAATCCGAGATGTGGATGTGAAGAACTTCATCGGAAAAGCATCATTACGGTTGGGATTCCAAGAGCAATCGTTGCCGACAACGGAACACAGTTTGACAGCAAACTCATCAAGAATTTTTGCGCCAAATTCAAGATAAAAAATTACTTCTCAACACCAAGCTTTCCCCAAAGTAATGGGCAAGCCGAAGCATCAAACAAGGTCATTCTAGATGGAATAAAGAAGAGGCTGCAGGCAGCCAAAGGGAAGTGGGTAGACGAACTGCCCAACGTGCTCTGGGCATATCGCACTACGCCGAGAAGATCAACAGGGGAATCCCCCTTTGCCATGGCTTATGGCACGGAAGCAGTCATTCCATTGGAGATCGGCATCCCAGGGATCAGAACACAGGGAGTTGAGGACGGGTCTAATGATGTGCTCTTAGCCCGAGATCTGGACCTACTAGAAGAAAGAAGAGAGAGCGCAATCCGACTGCAAAGATACCAACAACGGCTTGCCAAAGCTTATAACAAGAAGGTCAATCCAAGGGATTTTCAGGTCAACGACTTAGTCTTAAGAAAAGTGGTCGGCAATAAGAAGAATGCCAGAGATGGCAAACTTGGCCCAAACTGGGAAGGCCCCTCTGAGAATAATTTCGTGTTAGGGAATGGGGCATACCGGCCCGAAGATAATGAAGGCAAAGCACTGCCTAGACCATGGAACACTTGTAATTTAAAGTTTTTCTATCATTAGATATTGTTTGATTTTTTCTTGCCGATATGATAAATAAAATCTTAGCAGAATTTCTCTGAACTTATACAACTTGGCACGATGTTGAATAATGAGAACCCAAGAGGAACTTAGGTTCACATTGGGGCGGAGAAGACATTAGTAATGCTTAGCGAAGTTAGTGAGATAAATTCCTTATCTTTACTTGTTGAAATTTGTAGCAATTTACAAGTTAAAGTTAAGTGAGATAAATTCCTTATCTTTACTTGTTGAAATTTGTAGCAATTTACAAGTTAAAGTTAAGCGAGATAAATTCCTTATCTTTACTTGTTGAAATTTGTAGCAATTTACAAGTTAAAGTTAATGCCGAGATAAATTCCTTATCTTTACTTGTTGAAATTTGTAGCAATTTACAAGTTAAAGTTAAGCGAGATAAATTCCTTATCTTTACTTGTTGAAATTTGTAGCAATTTACAAGTTAAAGTTAAGTGAGATAAATTCTTATCTTTACTTGTTGAAATTTGTAGCAATTTACAAGTTAAAGTTGTGAGCAATCTACAAGTTAAAGTTAAGCGAGAAGATTCCTTGACCTCGCTTTGTTGAAATTTGTAGCAATTTACAAGTTGAGCAAAGATTATGGCCTAAACATTTGAGCAAAGTACACTGATTATTTTTGAAATTTACAAGAAGAGCAAATTGAAATTGTTATTTATGGCCTTTTGGAACTTGAGAAAAGTTAACATTGAATAGTATCTGTCTATACTTGTTGAAATAATGCAGAGATCTCTTGCAAGTAAAATTTGCAAGTGTAATGCCCGAGGTATGTTACCCGAGGAGATTGTGCAAAAAGGAAGAATCTGAAATCATGCAAAATATTCTAAGTATAGAATCATTGTAAGCGAGAAAGAAGGATTAAAAGCCTGAAGCATTCAAGAATAAACAGCCGCATAAATAAGTTGTTTACAAGCAGCAGAGAGGCACATCGGCCTCAGAAGGAACAGCTTACAAAGAAAAGAAAACAAAGTACAAGAAATAGAAGAAAACAAAAGCGTCAGGGCTGTCCTTCTTCAACTTGAGCGAAGGTCGGGTTGGAACCTCGGAAGGTTACGGAAGAACCACCTCGGTGTCTTTGGGTCCACAACCTCTGCATCTATTTGGTAGAAATCGTGTTCTTTATTTGCCACGACCTCGGAGTGTTTGTCAGCTACAACCTCAGCGTCGATTTCGGCTAAGGTTTCATCAACACTTCTCCCAATTAGAAGCATATCAGAAGACAGGCGAACTGAGCCAGCTTCCTTGGATTGCTTCTCGTAGGTTCATCCCGGTGAGGTCCAAAATCTGGTCGGCCTTGGGAGGATTTGGCCTTCCTCACCAAGGGTTCATCTTTATCTTCATCTTTTCTTCATCTTCATCCTCGGCTTGATTCAGATTCATCTTGGCTTGGAGATGGAGGAAGTGGGCAAGCCTTGAGCTCTCGGTCTTGCGCCATGGCGAAGTCATTGGAAGATCAAGCTTTTTCGAGCATTCCAACCTAGGGCGTATCCTTTGTTGCAAGCTTGCTTGACTGAAGCTTGTAGTCTTCACAACGTCTGCCATGCCTTGGTTGTGGCGGCTTCGATTTCGGCCTTTTGTGGCGGAGCATCCCTAAGCTCTTTCTCGGCCTCGGCCTTCTTAGCCTCGGCTTCCTTTTTCTCGGCAACTTCCTTAGCGTTCTGGCCGCCTCGGCCTTTGAAGAGCAAGTGATTGGGCCTTTGTGGCGCCTCGGCTGCTCTTCCAGCTTTTTCATCCTCGGTTGATCTCTTTTTGGGTCTTTTGAAGGCGACAAACTCCTTCTTTAATTGAGAGCTCCTCCCTTGTTTCAAATGCCTTAACAGAGAAAGGCGTGGGCATGTTGAACGGCTCGACGGTTTATAAAGACAAAGGTTATTACAGTGAAAATGATGTTTTACAAGTATGAAGATAAAACAAGATCATCAAAGTTACGAAGACTTACTTGGACAGAGCGTTGCAACATGAGAGCATAGTTCTCATATTCACCGATCTTGGAGTTTTTTCAAGATCACCTTCGATGAGAACGGCCATCTTTGAGTGCCACGGCGTTAATGTCGAGGCGCTTTCATTGGCATAAAGCCTGTCCTCAAGTGTAATTTTGGGCTCAGGAACTTTGGGAACCCCGGATCCCGAGGTTGAAGGCTTTTGCTTTTTCGGTGGACGGATCGAGGAGCTGCGTCTCGGCCGACCTCTTCCACAGAGCATAGGTGGTCTTCTGCTCTCCGCTTGGGAGATCGGCGGGCGTCTTGGCCTCGGCATCGCCTTGATAGCCTTAGCCTTGGTGAGCCTTTTGGTTCTCTTCGGTTTTGGTGGGGGCATAGTTTGGTGGCTCATCCTCCATGTCATCTGGCGGGTCGGCCAAGAGATTGAGCACCGTTTTCTTGGTCTTTCCATTTCAATTTGTTTTAGCGAGTCTGCGTCGGCGCTTCTTTTCTGGGGCGGTTCAGACGTGGAAGCAACTTGTTCAAGAGAGGCGATTGATGAGGAGGTGCTCCTCTTCCTCTCTGTTTTTGGAACGTCGGGCAACTTTGAAGTATATGTGGGGATGAAGTTCAAGACCAAAGGGCCTTGCGTTTCTCAAGGGGAGGTCCAAAAGCTTTTTGATTCGAGCTGAGGAAGTAGGGGTAGCGAAAGTCCTTGGGAGGGCAGACGAACGTCTGCAAAAGCAGAACAAAACATGAAAGCAGATAAAATATTTTGGAAAATTGGAGAAAAAGCAAGTTAAGTAGTTCGAGATGGGCTCTTACCCTTGCCCTCCTTCTTGTTAGTGGGAGAGGAAAAGGTGGACTTCTTCACAGGCCAAATTCGATTCAGTGACAATAAGATAATCCTCAAGAGCCCCTTTGTTGGAGTCAGGAGCTCGGCTACAATCTTATATTCGGTAGACCTCGGCTTGAGGTAATATCTGAAACCTTTCTCCTTAAGGTTAAGGGCACTCATGGTGTAACAATCTTGGATATCGGCAAGAGTGATTCCAACACCCTCTGCCGAGCTAAAGCTATTATTCCGATAAGGGTTCTATAGGCATTTATGGTAAGTTGCATGGGGTTGAAATTTGTAGTAGTTAAGGACCTCGCGGAAGAGGATATCAAGAGGAACCTAAGTCCACATCGACGAAAGGCGACTCTGAGGAAAGGCATTTTATCGCCATCGGGCATAATGGAGTCCTCCTCCCGGCTAGTGAGTTGGGCGTCATCTGGAATGGAGAATTCTTCCCTAAAGTGTTCTAGTTTTGTGGGGTATCCACCCTATGTTTCCACACACCCATGGCCTTTATAAGTGTTTGGCTCTGAAGCAGTATTCCTAAGGGTTTTAAGGACCTCGGCTAAAACCTAAGTAATCTTGATTGTTTCATTCTTTCCTAGAGATTGATGGTTCTACAACAAATCCCAAACTTAAGTCTCTGAATAAATGAGAATGGAAGGCGTAAAGTCCGGAAAGCAGGAAGCAAAAGAAGTTTGATTCAGAATACAAGAAAGTGGAAGGCCAAAAGCGAAGTGAGATGGTGCAAGTATTCGGATGCAAAATCAAGAAATGATTCAAGAAATACGTGACAAAGCAGAACATTAGAAGCGAGAAGAACCGATAACGATCGGAGAAATGGAAGCGAAGGAGCGAGGACTTACGAGAAAGGATGAAGCCGAGATGAGTCTGCCGAGGTCAGTGACTTAGGCGACAAATGCTTGAGCTCCACGAAATGGCAAAGGCGGACCTAATGCAGAGCCGAGCTTGGGGCAATGGAGGATTCGAAAGGAAAAAAGCTTCAGAGAGAGAACAAGAATTTCAAAATGCGTACGAAGTGAAGCGAAGAGAGAGACAAACGTTTTTGTCAAAAGTGAAGCGGCAAACAAAGCAATAATGACGCCTAGGGTAGCATGCCCAGGCATGGCAGCGAGAAAAAACGGCTTGTAGGCGTCAACGCGCGGACGAAGAAGAATGAAACGCGTCCTCGGAATAGTTGAAGATTGGTGTATGACACTCATACACGTAAGGGAATTGATTTGAATCAAGAGGACATGCCGTCACGGAGCGAATGATCTCGGCTAAAAGTTCTTAGGCGATGTGCGGGATAAAATTCGAAGATAGGTTCCATCACCTCGTAATGCCGAGGTAATAGAACCTAGGCGTTAATGGGGATATATTTTACGAGTACCAACACGTGGCGAGGTGACACCGAAGTGTCGTGAGTTCCCACGTGTTATGGTAGTTGTCGAGGTTATCTCGGCAAGGCCGAGATACCTCCGAAGATATCGAGTCCGAGATAAGCGGATAAAGGACAAGAGTCCTAGAATGAAGAGGAAGCTCAAACTGGATGTGGACAAGAGTCCAAGGTTGGGGAAGACTTCATTTGGGGTAAAGATAAACTCTTAGGAAGTATGTCTTAATTCTCTTGAGAGTCCTAGATTAGCAAGAGTCCTAAATCCATTAGGACCGGGTTCTGTTGGGACTAGGATTGGATTGGCTATAAAGAGAGGCACCCCCATGGGTCTAAGAATGCGTTTTTATGCTCAAGTTAGTGAGTTAAGTACTTGATTATCCCGAGAGATATCTTGACTTGATCGTCGGAGTTCCCGGTGGTGAAACCACCGCGAGTCTTTTCATACATGCGAGGTTACAAGGAGCCGTCTACTCTGCCTATGTTCTTCTGCTGAATCACTAAGGAGGGCAGTGTGATCGGAAATTCACTCACACAATATTTTATGAGGATATGTGATTATTTTAAATTATTATTATCATCATGTAAAAAATCAAATTAACAACAATAAAAATAATAATCAATTAATTTGAACTTATATTTAAATATACATTTGTATCGCACTAATTTTTAGTTTTAACATCAAAGAGAAATTAGGTAAAGACAAATTTGATTTTTTTTATTATTTATTAAAATTTCAGTTCAATAATATATTTTAAGCCAAAATCTTGACTCCATCACACATTTTCTTAATCGGCTGTGATATGCAGCTCGAATTTCAGGGGTACTAATGCCCCGAAATTCTATTTCAGATAAAAAATAAATAAATAAATAAACAAAGTTATCAAAACAGAAAATTAATTCCATTAATACCAGGTATTTTAGTGCCACAAAACATTTTCCTTTCTTAATACATCCCATTTACTAAAGATATAGAGAAGCGCACGATAACCAACCAGTACCCACAAAGTAAGAGGGTGTTTAGTAAGTTACTTTTTTTATTCTATTTTTTTGTTAAAATAATTAATAAATACAAAATAGACTAAAATAACTATCAAAATAAAATGTTACATCCAAATTTGTGTTTGGTTTCAATTTTCTAAAAATTAAGTTTTTTATTTTTTCATATATTTTTTTTTATTTTTAGTGAATATTTTTAAAATTTTAAGCAATATTTTTTATTTTTTTAGATTCACCTTACCTAAATGTATCTAAAAAGTAAAATATTTTAAAAAATCAATAAATACACAAAAATACTAAAAATGTACTGAATTCTCTATTTGTTTTTATATTTTTGGTTTTTAATGGATTTTCTATAAAAAAAAATTACAAATATTATACTTTTTAAGTATATTTATGTTAGGTGTATCTAAAAATTTTTAAAAAATGCTTAGAATATTAAAAAAATTCAGTGAAAACAAAAAAACAACGAAAACAAAAAAAAATTAATTTTCTAAAAAGTGAATCTTGAAAATAGGAATCAAACAAGCTAAATTTTTTCTCTTACATCCATCAAATTAATTATAAAAAAAAAAAAACAAACAAACAAACAAACAAACAACTTCTTATATACAATTTTTTAGCCAAGCAAAATAGTCAAACTAAAAAGCCAGCTTCCTAACCTAAATGCAATCTATATAATAAAGCAGGATGGTTTTTAAACTTGTCATACACACATTTGTCATACTAAAATATTTGAACGGCTCAGATCTTTTTAAATTATAAAATAACGGTTGAGATATATTTTTCAAAAAATATCATACATGTACATTTTCTATTTTTCCGCTTCTCTCTCTTACTTTTTCCTTTTCACACCCATCCTTCTACGATCCCATGATCCCACCTTCCTCTCTCTTTTCTTTTTATTTTTTTATTTTCTCTCATTTTTATTTTTCTTTCTGTTTGTTTATTTTTTTTATTTTCTCTTTTTGTTCACTTATTTTTATTCATATTATATGGAAAAGTCCACGATCCTAGAATTAGGAGCTAGATTTTACTATGCGTAGTGGATATTAAATTAATGAATTTTATAGTCCACAAATTAAATGAATTTGAACAATTAATTATTATTTTTAAATATATTGAATATCTGATAGACTTCATAAATTTATACCTCATATGAATCTTCAACATATTTTAATAAAGCAGGACGGTTTTTGAATTTTCAACATATTTTTCTCTTTTTAGAACATTTGGATGACTCAGATCTATTCAAATTATAAAACAATGGCTGAGATATATTTTTCAAAAAAATATCCTACATATACATTTTTTACTTTCCTGCTTCTCTCTCTCTCTCTCTCTCTCTCTCTCTCTCTCTCTCTCTCTCTTTTTCCTTTTCTCATCCATCCTTCCATGATCCCATGATCCCACATTTATCTCTCTTTTCTTTTTATTTTTTTATTTTTCTCTCTATTTTTTTTTTTAATTTTCTATTTTTTGTTCAATATATTTTACACATATTTCCATACAATGCATGCATGCCCGTAATACACTAGGACATTACAAGCATCTATACAATTTCCATATAATTATATAAGCAAAAGAAAAATATTGTATGTATGTCCGTGGAAATTGTATGTATGTCAGGCACATCTATCTATCTAACTATATGTTATATAAGCAAAAGTAAGTTTTCATGAGAAATTTTGTGAGAACTCTAAAATTTTATAATAAATTTGTGATTTTATCAAATTAAAAAATAAATTTAAATAATGTTGGGATTACAATTATATTCTAATCCTAACATTATTTACACCGTGCCTTCAGGCATGAAAATATGCTAGTAATCCTATAAATTAAATACAAAACCCATAACAGTGTAGGCCTGGCTAGGGTATTGAAATCAAGCAGAAACAACATGACCATCACTAGGGGTGTATATCTAGCCCGACCCGGCCCAACCCATGCTAGGCCTTGCGGGCTCCTGCTAAAATTCGAGTCAGGGTGGGCCAGTCCACGGGCTAAAAAATTAAGCTCGGGGGTATTCAGGCCTTAAAGGGCCAGTGGGCCAGGCCTCGGACCGACCCAATGGGCTTTAAAATCACAATTCCAATTAGAAATTTTCAAAAATCTTTTTAAAACTCATAGTCTTAACCAAATACACAACTCAAAACTCAATTCAAAAATTATTTTCAAAACACAAACTTAAAAAAATGCAAACTTATATTAAATATATTTTTTAAATATTAAAAAATTTTAAAAATTTTATTTTTTTATTTTAAATATATATTTTTTATTTTAAATATATAGTTTTTATTTTAAATATTTTATTTTATTTTATTTTATAAATATATTTTTAAATATTTTAATTTTTTTGTTATATGTTTGGTTATGATTTGAGTGTAGAGTTTTGAAAGTAGTGTGGAGTGTCGAGTTATATGTTTGATTATGAGGTTTGAAAATAATTTTTGAATTGAGTTTTGAGTTATGTGTTTAGTTACGATTTGAGTGTGAAGTTGTATTTTGAGTTTAAAATATTAAAATTAAAAAAATTAAAATATTTACAAAATAAAATAAAATATTTAAATAAAAATTATATATTTAAAATAAAAAAATAATTTTTTTAAACATTTTTTAATATTTTAAAAAAATAAATCCAAAAATACTATTCCAAACACTGTTTGTTTCTTCCAAACCTGTCCTCCAATCCAAAAATATATATATATATATATATATATATATTTTAAAAGGAAGGGTAATAAGGTAATTTATAATAGAAAAAGTTAACACCGTTTGGAACAATTTGACAGAAGGGGGAATCTTGACATTGTCAGGTAAAGTATGGGAGATTACTGTAATTATTCAAATTATAGGGGAGGTTCATGTATTTGTTAGAAATCTTAAGGGAGGTAAATGTAATTTACCCTTTTTTTTTTTTACCTATTCAATTTAAATGCTATTGGCTTATTGCTCAAAACTATTAATCAAGTTGGCAGGAAAATGAGATGTGTGTCCGACAATGTTTTTGGTGCAACAAAAATGTCTTTTTATTTATTTAAGATTTGATTCATATAAGATATTGTGTGAGTGATTTTCCAGCCACACTGCCAACTTAGTATTCAGATGGAAATCTTGTGAGAATAGATGACACTGTTGACCAAGAGAAAGAGAAGATTCCGGCGGTGGTTCGTCCACTCGGGGGCACTCCGACGATCAAGTCAGTATATCTCTCAAAGATAATCAATAGTGGTAAACTCACTGTTTAGAATGTAAATTCCGTACCGTAGACCCATCGAGGGTGCCTTTCTTTTATAGTTAACTCAATCCTTGTCCTAACAGAAGCCTGACTTCAATGGACTTTAGCTCAATGCTTATCCAGGACTCTTCAAAAGATAGAGACAAACTCCCTAAGAGCTTTATCTTTATCCAGGCTGAGTCCCCCCATAATCTAGGAGTCTTGTGCCTTATTCGCTTATCTCGGATTCTGATATCTTCGGAGATAATCTCGGCCTTACCGAGATAACCTCGACGTCATGACCAAGACGCGTGGCACCTCGGCTGACACGTCGGCGTCACCTAGGCCACGTGTTGGTATTCAGAAAATATATCCCCAGAACTGCCCCCTAAGTTCTATTACCTCGGCATCCTGAGATGATGGAACCTATATCATTCCTTCCTACCAGTACATCGAGATCATCATTATAGGCCGACATGTCTTCTTAAAGATCAAGAATTTCAAGGGCTTCCTCACGCGTATGAGTTGTTATACATAACAACTCAACCGTTTCGGTTACATGCCTTTCCCTTACTGGATCGCGTTTGTGATGTGCCTTTAACTCATCTCGCGCCTATCTGACAAATCCGTTTTTCTAGGCTCATCAATTTCTTTTTGCTGCCTTTTCACGTTTTTGGACAAAACCAATATCTCTTCTCTTTGTCTCTTCACTTTTCATCGTTTCTGAAGTTTTCTCTCTCTCTAGTTTTCTCAAACCCTCCATTGTTTCAAACTTTCAAGCTCTGCTATC
Source organism: Camellia lanceoleosa (assembly GCA_025200525.1). Taxonomy (NCBI): domain Eukaryota; kingdom Viridiplantae; phylum Streptophyta; class Magnoliopsida; order Ericales; family Theaceae; genus Camellia; species Camellia lanceoleosa. Next base: position 137,220,872 of record CM045761.1, on the reverse strand, counting down.
ACCACCGTTTATTTTCCTCCGGCGAGGCTCTTCTTCCGCTACCGCCGTTTGCCTGACTTCGGCGATCTCGACTCTGGCTTCCCCTCCTCGATGAGTTACTGTTTCCTCCCGATTTAATATCTTGTTTCAGTTTTTGAAGATATCTTGAATTCCTGTCATTCTTGCGAACTTGCTTGTGACTCTAATTAGTTTGATCTGTTCATATATCTGAGTATGATTGCCTTGTGATTCTGTTTTTGCTCAATCTGTTCTTGAGTATTACCTGCACACACATTTACCCACTTTTGCCATTGTTCTTGGCCTTGTGCCCTTTTACACACTCTGTCACGGTGTTCTTGGTAGTTCACCCTTGTTCTTGATTCTGAAACACATTCTTATTTTCTGTTTTTTGTGTCTTTTTCCAGATTCCTGCCTTCAATCTTTGTTCCCACAAACTTAGGTTCTGGGATTTGTTTGTAGAACCCACAATTTTTAGGAAAAACTAAAATGAATTCCTTCTAGATCCGTACAAACCCTTACCATAGTACATTTTTAGGCTTTTAGCCAAGGTCCTTTAAACCCTCCAAAAATATTTCTTCATGAAATCTGATACCTTCATTTAAGCCGACGTTATGGGTATGTGGAAGCATAGGGTAGACACCCCATCCAAATTAGAGTACTTTAGGCGAGAGTTTGACATCCCGGTCGACGTCCATCTGAGGTTGGCTGGGGAGGACGACTACATCATGCCTACAACTGATTCTATGCCCTTCCTTGTGGTAGCCTTCATTGAGTGTGGACTTCGGTTCCCACTCAACACCCTTTTTCACGAGATACTTCACTACTATAAGTTGAACCCGATGCAACTCACCATCAATTCCTATTGAGTTATTCATGGTATCATAACTTTAGCCAAACAAGAAAACACTAAGATTACCTTAGCCGACATCCAATATTGCTATACCATGTGTGGCCTCAAAAAAGATACGAGCTACGTTTACTACCTTAAGCCAAGGTCCACAGAGTATAAAATCGTAGCCGACCTCCCAGACTCCAACATGGGAGCTGGAGACGATTACTTCATTACTTCGGGGAACTGGGAGTTTACTCCAGACGAGGACCTCCATCTCTACCCTCTTCCTCGTTCATTTTTTGTAGAGGGCAATGGTAAGAGCCCTGTGTTCATATAAACTTGTTTTTGAAGTCTTCAATACTTTGTTCGTTTCTAATGTCTGTTTTTTCTTGCAGCTCTTCCTCAGCCACCAAAGGGCTTCCGTCAGTCTTTCTTTCCTAGCAAAGACTTGAGGAAACTCTTAGATTTGCCAGTCCACAAGCGGAAGGCCCCTCTGCTTCTCAACTTTATCTCCGCTTATAAGTCGGCTCTTCCCGACGTCCTAAAAAAGAAGAAGAAAAGCCTTTCTCCACCTTCTGCCACAACTCCACAAGTCACATCCACATCTCGGACAGACCAAGGATTAACCTCTGATCCAGCAGAGCAGCCGTCAACCTCGGCTCCGTATCTGATCCCGATATCCCAGCGCCAGCGTCGGCGACGAACCATTTTCCCTGCCGAGATGGGCCACCAAAAAGCAGTTGCCAAGGATCTTTTGGCCAACATTCCTACCGACGTTGACACTCAGGCTGCACAAACCCAGCCTCAGCCAAAGCAGAAGCAAAAAAGAATCAAGAAAGCTCAGCCCAAAGCAAAGGTGACTCAGGTTGACACTGAGGATGCTTTGCCAATTTCGAAATTGGCTTCAAGTGAGAAAACCACATCTGCTGCCGAGAAGAGGCCCGCCGAGGCCCAGCCATCCGAGTCCATCCGATCAAAGAGGCTGAGGTCATCTACTGCGACCACTTCGGGATCTTCAAAGTACGATTCCCCCTGGGCCTCCCAAATCACTCTGGAAGACAAGCCAGTTATGGCCAGCGATAGTGCTGATGACATTAATGTCGGCGTTGCCCTTAGTAGCGCTCTACTGCTTCCCGGCGATCTTGACCAAAACGCCGAGTTAAGCGAGTATGAGAACTATGCTCTGATGCTTCAACGTTCTGTTCAAGTAAGTGCCTTTATTTGGTTGTTTTTCTTTCTTTCTTTCTTTCTTTTTATACTTTAGAAGATTTTGTAATAACTTATGCTCTGATTTATTTTTTCTCAGGCCATTCAGCATGCTCATTCTTTCTCAGTACAATCTTTCGAGAACCGGGAGAAGCTGGCCGAGAAGAAGAGGGAGATCTCCAGCCTTCAGAAAACTAATAAAAATTTGCAGTCAAAGATGAAGACCCTGGAGGATCAGGCCGAGGTCGCTATCAAAGCCAAGGACGATGCCGAAGAAAAGGTTGGTGCAGCTGAGGCGATAAACAAAGTCCTTCAAGCCCAGCTGAAAGAGGCCGAGGACAAGATAACTGAGGCCCAAAAGGAGCTTCAAGACGCCTTGGCCACCAAAGAGGCGGAAGTCAAGGCCGCCGACGAGAGGCCATATGCTGAGAGGGTGGCCAACGTTACGGCAGACTACGAAAAACAAGTGAAGCAGGCATGCAACAGGGGCTTTACCCTTGGCTGGATGACCTTGCTGAAAAGGCTTGATGTCCCCGAGGATTCCCCCCTCAGGAATGCCGATGTCATTCCTCTGCCATTCCCTCTAACTCCAAGCCAATCTGTCGACGACGACTCTGAGTCCGAGGAGGAGGTTTTGGTGAGGAAGTCAAAAGATGTTGCTGGGGCTAAGTCTCCTTCTCAAAATGAGCAAGTCCTAGACTTGACTCAAGATGAGGATGTTGAGGAGGTTCCCAAGAAAGCTACCCCTGAGCAGGCATCATTGGACGTGCCTCTCGCCGACAAGAGCCTTGATCAGACCCTTCAAGAGATTGATGCTGAGCTTGTGGCCAAGAAGGTGGCCGAGATGTCCTCCCAACAGTCTTCCGAGATCCAGACCCAGCCTGCTAATGATGCTGAGGAATCTTAGTTTTGATGTCCTTTTGTTTTTTATACTTTGTACTTCTTTGTTTTTGAGACAATGTAAGCTCTTCATATGACCGATGTGCCTTTTAATGAATAGAACTTCTTTCTTTCTTGAATGTTTGCATGTTTGTCTTCCCTTTATTGCTTCTTGTATGACTTTCATACTTAGAATAATTTTGTGTCTTCAAGAAGCACCGTAGTCTTGTGCAACCTTCTCAGGGTGAAACACCTTAGTTCACATCGGCAAGTACATAAGTACTTAGCTTAATACTCCCTTGGTTTAACTTTAATTTGTAAACTTTTCTCAAGTTTCAACAAGTGTAAAACATTATCTCGGTTTAACTTCAACTTGTAAACTTTTCGCAAGTTTCAACAAGTGTTAAACATCATCTCGATTTAACTTCAACTTGTAAACTTTTCTCAAGTTTCAACAAGTGTTAAACATCATCTCGGTTTAACTTGAACTTGTAAACTTTTCTCAAGTTTCAACAAGTGTTAAACATCATCTCCGTTAAACTTCAACTTGTAAATTTTTCTCAAGTTTCAACAAGTGTTAAACATCATCTCGGTTTAACTTGAACTTGTAAACTTTTCTCAAGTTTCAACAAGTGTTAAACATCATCTCAGTTTAACTTCAACTTGTAAACTTTTCTCAAGTTTCAACAAGTGTTAAACATCATCTCTCTTCTCTCTGCCCCCTGATGTGAACCTAAGTTCTACTTGGGTTCTCATTATACATGCATTCCAGAAATAACGTTATGTATCTTTATCAGTCACAAGTGTATAAACATATATAAACAAGCTAAACCTTTATTTATTTACTTCGGCAAAAATGACAAAAAATTCTAATGATAGAAAAATTTCAAATTGCAAGTGTTCCAAGGCCTTGGCAACTCTTTGCCTTGATTATCTTCAAGCCGATATGTCCCATTGCCCAGTACCGAGATGATTCTGTAGGGTCCTTCCCAATTTGGGCCAAGCTTCCCCTCTTTGGGATCCTTCTTGTTGCCGACGACTTTCCTCAGAACGAGGTCGCCGATTTGAAACTCTCTTGGGTTAACCTTTTTATTATAAGCTCTGGCAAGCTGCTGCTGGTATGCTGCCAACTGAATTGCAGCTCTCTCCCTTCTTTCTTCTAAAAGATCTAGATCTCGGGCTAAGAGTACATCATTAGTCCCATTCTCTACTCCCTAGGTTCTGATCCCTGGGATGCCGACCTCCAACGGAATGACAGCTTCTGTGCCATAAGCCATGGCAAAGGAGGATTCCCTTGTTGATCTTCTTGGCGTAGTCCGGTATGCCCAGAGTATGCTTGGCAGTTCATCCACCCATTTTCCTTTTGCTGTTTGTAGCCTCTTCTTTATCCCATTTAGGATAACTTTGTTGGATGCTTCTGCTAGTCCATTGCTTTAAGGAAAGCTTGGGGTTGAAAAATAATTCTTGATCTTGAATTTTGCACAGAAGTTTTTGATTAGCTTGCTGTCAAATTGTGTTCCATTGTCGGCAACTATTGCTCTTAGAATCCCGAATCTGGTGATGATATTTCTCCATATGAAGTTCTTCACGTCCACATTTCGGATCTTGGCTAGGGGCTCAGCTTCTATCCACTTGGTGAAGTAATCCGTTGCTACCAGCAGGTACTTCCTTTGTTCTGTTGCTTGGAGCAGTTGCCCAACGAGATCCATGCCCCATTGGGCAAACGGCCAAGGACTGGATACTGGGTTTAGGTCTGCTACTGGTTGGTGTATCAGAGGTGCAAACCTTTAACATTTTTTGCACTTCTTGACATAGGCCTCTACATCTTTCTACCTGTAGGGCCACCAATACCCCTGGGTAATGGCCCTATGGGCAAGTGATCTACCCCCAACGTGGCTTCCACAAATTCCTTTATGAATTTCATATAAAAAATCTTCAACTTGTAAAGGATGCACGCACCTCAAAAGGGGTCCAGTAAAGGATCTTCTGTAGAGATGTCCTTCCGCTGTCAGACTGAATCTTGTCGATTTCAATCTGATCTTGTGTGCTTCTTTATGGTCATCTAGCAGCTTCCCTTCCCTTAGGAATGCTATAATTGCATCCATCCAGCTTGGTCTCATATCCACACACATTGCTCCATGCTCTGCGATCGGTGGTTCAATGCTCGAGCCTGACAAGTATTCGACCATTATCGTCCTTGCTTTTCCAGGTTATATTGCACTGGCCAGATTGGCCAGTGCATCGGCGTGACTGTTATCATCTCGGCTAACCTGATATAGTCGGCAATTCTGAAACAAGGCTACTAACTTGTTGACTTCCTTCGTGTAGGCTGACATCCTTTCATCTCGGGCTGTAAACTCGCCCGTTGTCCGGTTGACTATGAGCTGGAAGTCACAAAAGACTATCACTTCATCTGCTTCTGCTACTACTGCCAGCTTTAGTCCTGTAATTAACGCTTCATACTCTGCTTCATTGTTTGAGACCTTGAACCCCAGACGAATCGACTATTCTAGTATCTGCCCATTTGGAGATACCAGTACTACTTCTGCCCCCACTCCTTGTCGGTTTGAGCTCCCATCGACAAACAGTCGAAAGGAGTCGCCGATGGAAATGCCGCAGGGTCTGAGTTTTTCCTTTTTCCTTTGTTCTACTGCATTTGGCTGGGCTCCTCCTTGCTTGTTTGGACATCATTCACCTTGGCTCAATGGAGCCCGATGTTTGATGGATTCTAGTGTGAACTCTGCCACGAAGTCAGCCAAAACTTGGCCTTTGATTGTTGTTCTGGGTCTGTACTCCAGGTCATACTGGCCCAAGGTGACTGCCTATCTGGCTATTCTTCATGTCGAGTCTCCTTGTTGTAGTAAGGACTTCAAGGGGTGTTCAGTTAGCACCACAATTTTATGGGCCTGGAAGTAATGGTTCAGCTTCTTTGAAGCCATTACTAAGGCCAGTGCCAATTTCTCTAAGGGTAGATACCTCGTTTCTTCATCGGCCAGGGTTTTGCTTACATAGTAAACAGCCCTTTGTTCCCCTTTTTCTTCTCGGACTACCACTGCGCTTATCGCATGTTCTGAAACTGCTAAGTATAAAAACAGCTCATCTCCAGGTTCTGGATTTGAAAAAGCTGACGTGGTCGAATACTTCTTTAGGTCGGCCAAAACCCGCATTCTTCGGTCCACAGAAGTCTGGCTTTCTTTACTAAGTTAAAGAAAGGTCGGCACTTGTCTGACCTGGCGATAAACCGATTGTTGCGGCCCTTCTGGTTAGCATTTGTACCTGTTTTGCCAACGTCGGGCTCTTCAACTCCAGGATGGCCTTGATCTGATCTGGGCTGGCCTCAATGCCCTTTCTGGTCACCAGGTATCCCAAGAACTTACCAGATCCAACTCCAAATGCGGCTTTGATGCGTTGAGTCGGAGCTGGTATACTTTAAGGATTTCAAAGACTGCTTTGAGGTCGGCGAGGTGACTTTCTGGTTCCCTGGTCTTTACGACCATGTCGTCGATGTAAACTTCCATCGTTCGGCCAATCAAGTGTCTGAACATCTTGGTTACCAACCTTTGGTAAGTTGCTCCTGCATTTTTCAACCCAAAAGACATCACTTTGTAGCAGTACAGCCCTTTTGAGGTGATAAACGCAGTCTTCTCTTCATCCTCGGGGTACATGGCTATCTGGCGATACCCCCTATAGGCATCCAGGAAGCTCATTCTTCCATACCCTGAAGTGGCATCCACTAGCTGGTCAATCTTGGGTAGAGGGAAGCTGTCTTTGGGACAGGCCTTGTTTAAGCTGGTAAAGTCTACTCAGACCCTCCATTTACCATTCTTCTTCTTTACCACTGCTATGTTTGATAGCCATGTCGGGTAATTTACCTCACGAATGGGCCTGGCTTCCAGTAGTCTGTCTACTTCCTCCTCCACTGCTTCGACGTGTATCAACGTCGGTCTTCTTGCTTGTTGGATTACAGGTTTAGCCGACCTGTCAATGTTCAGCTTATGGCAAGTGACCTCGGGGTCAATGCCAGGCATTTCGTAGGGCGTCCACGCGAACACCTCAATATTTGCTCTCAAAAAAGCTTCCAACTCTTTTTCCTCTTCTTCGGCTAAGCCTGAGCCGAGAAGAAAGAAGCGTTCTTCATCCCCCTCCTGGACGAGGATTTTCTTCAGTGCTTCTTCACTCTTCTCAGCTGGCTCCTTGCCAACATCCTCTAGGACCTCCACGTCCTCGTCTTCGATCTCTGCCTTTTCTGGTTCTCGAATACTATAGGTGGATTTCATTGCTGCCATGGAGCAATTCTTTGCCTGCAGCTGATCTTCTCTAACCTCCTCAATCCCATGCTCTGTTGAGAACCGCAATAGTTAATGCAATGTTGAGGGAACAGCCCCCATTGCATGCAACCATGGCCTTCCCAAAATGATGTTGTAAGGGGAGGGTGTGTCGATTATGGTGAATTCTGTTGTTATCTTCCTGGTGCCTGCCTGCAACTCCGAGCTGGTTGTTCCCAGTGACCATGTCGGCGTTCCATTGAACCCGACCATTGGGCTATTGGACTGCTCCATATCGTCTGGGTGAAGGCCGAGCTCCTTGTAACATCGGACGTACATGATGTCATAAAAGCTGCCTTGGTCAATCAGGATGCACTTAACTTGGCATTCCCCAACCTAGAGGGATATTATCAAGCCATCATTATGCGGATGCTGCACCATCTCAAGGTCGGCTTCAGAAAAGGACACTACTGGTCCTTGGCCCTCCTCTGCCCGATGTCTCTTCTCCCCGACTTGGTAGACATGTTGCAAGTGCTTCACCTTCTAGGTCTCCCCCCTAATCTCGTTCTCGTTGACCTTTGAGTGAATTACATTAATTACCCGAGGTCCTCCTGCCTGAAGTTGTTGTGCTGGAGGAGGTGGAGCTGCTGGTGCCTGTGGCAGTCTTACCTGTTCTTCCCTTGTTCTGGCCTCATCGACACAGTCTCTCAGATGGCCTTGCCTCACCAGGTCTTCCAAGTGTGTTTTTAGGGCTTTGCAGCCCTGAGTCATATGCCCGTTTTCATTGTGGTAAGCACAATTCCTGCCAAGGTTTCTTCCCATAAATTCTCCTAGTGCCCTTGCTGGTGTTCTGAAGTAGGGTTGACTCCAGATTTGATCGAGGACTTTGTGAATTGGGATTCAGAACACAGTTGTCACTGCCTGTGTAGCCCTCAGTTCTGTCTCTTGCTTGCTCGATCCATTGTTACCTTGGCCTCACTTCGGCGAGCCGTTTCCTTTCTCTTGCTTTGTCTCCTTAGTCCCTGATGTATCTTCCTCGGCTCTGGCGTATTTTTCAATTCTGGCCATGAGCTCTTCCATCCTTTTTGGCAGTGTCTTTGCCAAAGACTTTCGTAGCGGGCAGTTGTCTTTCAGGCTGTTCTTGAAAGATACGACCGGCACCTCTTGATTACACTCTGGCATTCGGTTGAACACCTCATAATATCTTTTTGCATAGGCCCTAAGGTTTTCATCCTTACTGATCTTTAGAGCCATCAATGCGTCTACCCTCAATGGTTGCAGTTTGTTTATCACGAACCTGGCCATAAACATCTCGGCCAGGCTTTCCCAAGTCTTCACGCTTCCCTTTGGTAGTTTGTGGAACCAATCTAATGCAATCTCCCCGAAGGATGAGGGGAACACTTTGCAGAGCAACGGCTCGTTCCCACTATATAATGCCATTGAGTTCAAGTATAATCCAACGTGGAAGTTGGGGTCTGACTTACCATCGTATATTTGGAACCTCGGCATACTGAATCTCTTCGACGCCTCAAACTTGTCCAATTCCACCGAAAATGGTGTCCTCGGCTTATCTGGGGAATTTACCTCGGCATCGGCATTCTGTTGCTTCCTCTTGAGGTAATCTCTTAAGTCCTCCTTTGTCCGCCCAGGAGCTCGGCTATCTCCTGCTTTCAATCTTTTTGGTGCACTACTTTCAACCTCATGGTGAGTCCTCTTCGACCTTTCTCCATTAGTTGTGTCGAAGCATAGCGCCTATCCCTGAACAAGCCGATGTTTTTTGGGGTTTGCCTCCTTTATGCGATGCGTTCTCCGCGATTCTTCCGTTCTTGACTCTCCTCGTCCGACTTCCCTGGAAGGTCGGTGAGAATGTCTTTCGCTCCTGGTGTGCTGAAGGGCTATTGGGATAGTTTTCTGTTCTCCCTTTTGGGTATTGGCCACTGGAATCGGCGTGTCATGCAGCGGGAATAGTGGCTGCATGACATTGTTTTGCATCATGAAGTTGACGACCGATTGCAGGTCTGCCAACTTGTTCGCCATCTCTTTAACCTCTTCGTCCCTCCGCAGGCATCTATCCTTCCATACCTAGTGGTCATCCTCTTTGTAGTACCCACTTCGATCTAGCTTCTTTGGTGCGTCGCCATCTTGGCCGACATCTTTGTTGCTGTGATTTTGGTCACAAGTTTCTGTGTTGCGGTTGTCTCCTTCGACGTCAAGGTCGATAGGTCTGCCACTCCCAGCAGGAGTGTCGTCCCCAATCTTCTCCTTCTGTCCGTTGCTAGCCATCTATTCTCTTTTCTTTCCCACAGACGGTGCCAAATTGTGTGAGTGATTTTCCGGCCACACTGCCAACTTAGTATTCAGCTGGAGAGTACTGGCAGAATAGATGACACCTGGCTGACCTGCAATAGAAAGAGAATATTCCAGCGGTGGTTCGTCCACTCGGGGGCACTCCGACGATCAAGTCAGTATATCTCTCAAAGATAATCAATAATGCTAAACTCACTGTTTAGAATGTAAATTCCGTACCTTAAACCCATCGGGGGTGCCTTTCTTTTATAGTTAACTCAATCCTTGTCCCAACAGAAGCCTGGCTTCAATGGACTTTAGCTCAATGCTTATCTAGGACTCTTCAAAAGATAGAGACAAACTCTCTAAGAGCTTTATCTTTATCCAGGCTGAGTCTCCCCATAATCTAGGACTCTTGTGTCTTATCCGCTTATCTCGGATTCCGATATCTTCGGAGATAATCTCGGCCTTGTCGAGATAACCTCGGCGTCATGACCAAGACGCGTGACACCTTGGCTGACATGTCGGCGTCACCTGGGCCACGTGTTGGTATTCAGAAAATATATCCTCATAGATATTATAATAAAATTTAATGAATTACAATTATAGTAATGAAAATCAAATACAATACAAATTTTTTATAAAGAAACTCTCAAAGTGGGAGAGAAAATCCCAATTAATAAACGAAAAATAAGATCCACATATAGGTGAAGAGATTCGAGCTACTAATGTATCCTATTTATGATTTTAGACTAATATTCTAGTTGTTCCGCACAAAATATTTTCAAACACAATTTTTTATTTTTTGAACAATTTCAATAAAAGATTTTACACACACACACACCAAAAAAAAAAAAAAAATGAAGAAGAAGATTTACTATGAATTGCTGGAAAACAACTTACTGTATTTAATTCCACAAGTTATATTTTAGAAAGATCATAATCACGTATAGAGAGAAATTATATTAAGAAAAATGGTTTAAACCACTAAAAGAGAAGCACTAAAGGAGCGTTAATTTGTCCTTTTCCTCTTTGTATTTTGTCATTTTCCTTTTTTTTTTTTTTTTTTAAATGGATGCCAGCTCAGTAGAGCTTTATTTAGAGCAGCTCTACTTGTGGTCTCGATCACCACTGTTATATTAATTAAGATAAGACCATCTATCTATCTATATATCTATATAGTATATAAGGAAAAGAGGATTTCTAACCCACAAGTCTTGTGGGAACTCCAATATTCTAATCTTAATTTTCTAATTTTTTTATTTAAAAAAAAAATAACCTTAGCATTTATTGACTTTTCCCAACCCACAAGCCTTTTTGACTTCCCTCATAGTTACTGCAGCACTATTTTCAATTTTTCCCATACACTATGATTAGTGAGGGGATTGTTAAATTATTTTTATAAAAAATCTAAAAAAAATAATTTGTTCATTAAAAAAATATATAAAATAAATATAAATATCTATATCTATCTATCTATTTATATATATACTATATGTATAAGCAAATGTAGTAGGCGTGCTCTTAGACCTCCAAATCTTTATTCCTAATTTTTTTTTTTATAAAATCTGAAATTTTGAAAAATTATTTGATACTTAAGTTTCAACCTCACTCCTCTCACATCACTTCCATTTAAAATAAAAACTATTTTTTTTAATAATTTAATAACAATAATATGCTCTATTTTTTTTAGATAGGGGAAGCTAACAATAATATGCTCTTAGAACAATAGTTATCCGAATACAAACTTATCAAAAAGAAAGAAAAAAAAATACAAAGTTATCAAAAAAATTCAAAAATGTTGTGTCCCGAGTCTTGGACCCGACTAAACGTGCCCTTCGGACCTACTTTCCTTTTCTTTTTGGTACCTAGATGGTCTGTGTTACATCGATGTTTGGGGGTTCGAACTTGTTTAATCCACTTCGCGTTAGACCAAGTTAAATTTTTCGAGTTCGGGTGTAAAGACGAAACTAAGGAGAGTGGGGTCACCTCAAGAAGTTTGGGCCAAGTTTGGTGAGATCGCACATACGAGGGCTTAGGCTGTATGCGCGGATTGGGGGCCGTACGTGCTGAAGGAAGTGCCGCACATGTGAAGAGGAAAATTGGGTGAGATTTTAGTACTGCTTTAATTGCACGTGCGGTGGGGAATTTCCATACGTGCAGGAAGGGCTCTGCATGTGCGATGAAGGGCTCTGCACATACAGCCAGGCACGTGAAACTACCTCAATTTTCGTGCATTTCAACTATGTATTAATCATTGGTCCATTTCTGATTCATTTCTGAATATCTCTCTATATATATATACAATCTTTTCTCTTTTTTTCTCTCATCCTTCTCTACCCAAACCCTCAAAACTTTTCATTTTCTTTTGATCCTAAAAATCCATTGAGATTTGGGTATTAGTTCCTTATACCAAAATGACGAACATACCAAGGGCTTCGTTTTGACTAGTGGAGATCAAATTCCGACGAAGTTGATTTTTTGGCTTTTCTCTTATTCTCTCTCTGAGGTAAGAATTTCTTTGATCTTTTTCAATACCTCGTCTATAGATGGACATATGGTAGGTTTTATTGCATAAAAATCATGTTCGTTATGGATTTTTTGAAAATCATGAAAGGGGATCTAAAATTTGTTATTTGAGATTGAGATTTTGTGAAATTGATTGTTGTTTGGGTTAATTGGGGAGTGGTTTAACATGTTCATGTTAAGAAAGAGGTAAAACCCTAATTTTTGTAATAATGCCTAATAGGTAAAAAGGGTTGAAATTGTGAAATAATCATGTTATGAATTAAAGAATTTGATTAATGATTTAATAATTAATTTGAGATTAAATCGGGTCTCATGATTTTAGCATTAACCTTGTGTTGGATTGATTATAGTTGAGTATAACGAATTGGTAGCATGTGAATTGGGAATTATGGGAATTGATTTTGGAAAGAAGATGTAATTATAACTCTTTTGCAGCTTCAGAAAGAACTTTAGGTAGAAGTTGAAAACCTTTGAATATTATTGTTGTTGTTAGACTTAATGCCTCATATGGTTGGTGTATTGTGAATTTGGAATTGTGGAAATTGATTTTGGAAAGAAGATGCAATTATAACTCTTTTGCAGATTGAGAAAAAACTTTAGGTAGATGTTAAAAACCTTTGAATATTATTGTTATTGTTGGACTTAATGCCCTTATATGAATTGGATAATTGTATTACGTGTATTTAATACATATTGTTTAGAGGTTTTGTCTTTGGTCATCGGTGGAGAACAACATTGTAATGTTGAAATGATTATGTGTATGTAGTACACTCGAGTTATTTATGCTTGTTGTACAACATGATGGTTGGAAAATGTGAACGCGCTGAGAATAAGAGGTGCCAATACCTTCCAGCTAGCACTTGGAGAACTTGGCTGCACTAAGAATAAGAGGTACCGGTACCTTCCAGCTAGCGCCTAGAGAACTTGGCAGAGATACCATTACCTTCCAGTCGGTATCTGAAAAAGTGGCATTTTGTTGTGAAAAGATATACCGTCGGCTTACCATGCTTAAGACAAGTAAAGTAGAGTTGTTTATTATTATTGTTTCAGTGTGACTGTGATATGTCATGTGTTATGATGATTGTGGCTCTGGGAGACCAAGTTGTCTTATACGTTGAGTAGGTAGTGGTTGGGTGTGTGTTTTCCATCTCTGGAGTTAAATGGTTGTGTGTACACGTGGGTGTATCAAATTGATTGTTAATAGTATTTTCCTTAACCTTAGGTTTAAGACATGAAAATGTGATGAATGTATTTATGCATTGAGGTTGTAAAAAACAAGGAAAAGAAAAATCAGATCTTTGTGATTTGTTTCAAAGGTAAGGCGATTATTATGTAATACTTTGTTAAAGATGGAAAACACGGTTATTATGTGATATTTTATTAAAGATGGGAAAATGAGAAGTAAATGTGAACTGGTTGTGTTGTTGAATAAATCAGATGATTTTGAGAAAAGTATCTATGTATATATACTTTGGTTATAAATCGCCATAATATGTATATGATATGATGTGAAGCATTCATGATCATAACTATCTCTATGTTGTTATTGTTTAAGATCATGTTAGGATTCCTACTGGACTTTATGTTCATCCCACATTGCTAATTCTTTTTAGGTGATGTTAAAAAGTGTTTGAGATCGAGGATCACCCTTAGTTGTTGGCCACGGGGCCTTTTTATTTGTGGGCGAAATGCCGTTATTGTAAAAGGGTTAAACACTTTTTTTTACTTTTAAAGAAGTATGCCTACGGGTAATTTATTTAGTTATACTCCTGTTGCATTCATTTTATATTCGGATGAGAGAATCTTTATTTATTCTTTCTCGTTGATGTAAAGAGTTTCCGCATGTTATCTCTAAAATTGAATTAATTCAATGATTTTGGTAATGGATTCCGAGTAATAAAAAGTGGGGCGTTACAAAAAATAATTAAATTAAAAATTTATATAAAGATAACCTATATCTATCAACAAAATTTTTTTTTTTTTTGGTGAATAAGTCATAAGATAAAACAAGAAAAATTACAAGAATCTGAGGGGTATACCCCACGCCCTACCAAAGCTATACAGAAAAACCAACTAAAACAAAGAAAAACAACATGTTCAACCTATACAACAAAAACAAAAATAACCATCTACAATACAACCTGTTCAATGACCATATATAAACCCAAAATAGGGAGAAAGAACAAGCAAAACAGCAACCAGCAACAACCAACAAAAAGAACAGATTGCCTCCATAAACCATGTCTTCAATAGCAGCAGAGTCTGTCCATATATAAACAACAAAAGAACAGGTTGCCTTCAATAGCAGCAACAGAGGATGTCTAGCAAGCAAACAAGCTTGCCTCCATAAACCATGCACAGCAGCACACAAAAGAACAAACAGTCCCCACCCGAAGATAATATTTCGCTACACAACCCGTAGGGATAGGGAACTATTAATAAAGACTCCATACAAATCAAAAAGAAAGGAACTAAAACAATATAGACTCAATACAAATCAACAGGAAAGAAACTATTACAATAATTAAACGAAAGACAAAATTTTCCATATGGAGATTTTCCACTTAGACTGGCGCAACAGTGCAGCCTGGACTTTGTGTCTCCATCACTTCCCCGAAGCCTCTAACGGGCCAGAACAAAGTTGTTGTCCATGAGACTTCTATCCCAACACAGGTTAGAGTAACCTGGAAGTGACAATAGTACACATGTGACACAAACAAATAAGCAACACTCATAACACAGATTATAAAAAGCTCACAGTTTAGGAGGGCTGAATCACTCAACCCACAATATTCACACACCTCAACAAATAATAATAGTGTTAGGGGCTTAGTTAAAATCATGGTACAAAGAGTGAAAAAAAAAAAATATTACACTAAAACTCCAACAATGTATAGCTCCCCTCACTCAACCCTCACCAACAACATCCCCTATCCAGTACCAGCAATTATATAAACCTGCAATAGCACACAAGAAAAGTAATTAAATTAGCACTCAATTTCTAGCTGCCATCACTCAACCCACTTTTGGAGACTTCGCAACTCTCATTTATGAGCTTCATCATTCTATACCTACAAAACAGAGACAACAAAATTCAAAATAAAGATAATTTAAATTTAAATACGAATATTTAATATAGATAATCTACATTTAGCTATCCAATTTCACATCTCTCTCCTCTTATATATACAATTATATTTCAATTTATTATAAACACATACAAAACTATTAATGAAATCAAATATGGTCATTTGTATTCAAATCTAAAGGTTTGGCCACCAACATGAATACTAAATTATTAGTTATTCATTACTTTTTGAGCTCAAACCCAATGGTCTTAGTGTTCTGTGTTGCTCTTTCTCTTTCCTCTTCTTTCTTTCTTTATATATATAATTTTTATATTGTTATAAATATGGCTGAAATGCTTTACACATTTGCAATTTCTGTCTAAATTTTAATTTTTTTTCCAAGTGACATCATAAATATAACAAAAATGTTTAAAAGCACTAAAAGTAGAGCTTTAATGAGAGTTCTACTTGTGTGACAGTAAGCCCCACTCATAAATAATTTGATGTATGTGTCTTGGTTTTTTTTTTTTTTTTTTTTTTTTTTTTTGCTCTATGCCACATCATTAGAGCCATTATTAGAGCTCCAAATTTAGAGTTATGAATCATTGCTCTAAATATAATACCAAGCTTGATGCCTAGAGAGTTTTTGAATTTCTTTTTATTGCATCAATGTTAGATATTATGTACCAAACAAAAATGATAGAAAGCTCTAAAGCCAGCTTTAATGAGCGGACAGTAAAGAAAAAAAAAAAAAAAAAAAGGCCAAAACATTACATCAATGGGTGGAATCCATTGATTAGAGCTCCCTTAAAGCTCGTTGTTTAGAGCTCTGAAACATTTTTCATATACCAAAATTGCACCCAAAAAAAAATGTGTAGGAAAATTATTTGTGTATATCATTCTAATAAAGAATTTCCCACCAAACTAAAAAAGTTCTTTCCTATTCGAGAACTTCAGAGTAATTTAACTTGGCCATTGAGCGTTCATTATATTTTTTTGCTTAAAATTTTATCTTTAGAGGATATTTTGGTGATGGATTCACAGAGTTTTGTGATTTCTATATTTTTATGTCATATTTATTTATTTATTTATTGTACCTTTATGCAATTCTAATGCATTTTTCTCTTTTACATTTGATATTAATTTTTTTTTTATGAGAAACTTGAATAATTGAGTCTTTAATTTTGTTTTGTTTGTGGGTTGACATAGAATACTATTTTTACCATAACAAAATATAATTCTCAATTGATGTTTAAATGGAGTTGCTTTTTTATTTATTTGTTTGTTTAATTGAATTACTTTTTATGTTTTTAGTTATCAAAATCTCATCAAAAATAAATAATAAAAGACAATCAATGTGGATGATATTAAACCTAAAACCATAATTCATCATATATTTTGCAATCCTATTTTTAAATTATTCATTTTAAACTATATACACTCGTGTATCGCACGTGTTACCGATAGTATTATGTAAGGAAAATGGGGTTTCTAATGAGAAGTCTCCTAAGAGTTCCAAACTCTCATTCTAAAATTATTGATTTTTCAATTTATAAAATAGATTAAAAAACCTATTGGCTGATTTATTTATTTAATTAGTTTAGAAATAATAATTATTCATTAATTTATGGATTTCAAATGCGAAGATAACAAAAATATTTCATAATCTCTCTCACCAATTTTTTTAAAATATATATATATATATATTAAAAATTGCATTCCTTTTCTCTCCTCCAAAAAATTAGATAATATTTTTCATGAAAATTGTGGGTATCTATCTATATCTTATATATTATATTATAACATAACAAAAAAAAATTTTAAAATCAAATATACAAACAGATAAAATTAATAAATTTAATTTTTATTTATTCAATTAAAATATTTCTTTGGCCTCTAAATATCCAATTTTAAATTTTAAAATCTATAAAGTCTATCTAAACAAATCTAATTTGAAAATATCCCTCAATATCATACTTTAAATCAATAAAACTCACATATCTATCACATATTTAACTCACATCATAACTTAACTAAATAATAATAATTAAAAACAAATAGAAACCACAGATAAATTAAATTTAAAAAAAAAATAGAAACCCATAATTCCATCTAAAATAAATTGAAAAAAGGAAAAAAAAAAAAAAACAAGTAGAAATCACACAAAAATAAATAAGATAAGAATTTAGATATGGATCTCAAAAAGATATAACAATATCTGAATTTGAATGATGATTTAGTAATATAATTATCTATTTTTTTATGTATATCTATCAAAATTTTAAATCACTTAATAGGACAAATTAATTAATTTTCTAAAATTATTGATTTTTCAATTTATAAAATAGATTAAAAAACATATTGACTGATTTATTTATTTAATTATTTTAGAAATAATAATTATCCCTTAATTTATGGATTTTAAATGGAAAGATAACAAAAATATTTCATAATCTCTCCATTCTAATCTCTCTTACCGATTTTCAAAAAAAAAAAATATTAAAACTTGCCTTCTCTCTTCCCCAAAAAATGAGATAATATTTTTCACGAAAGTTGTGAATATCTATCTATATCTTATATATTATATTATAACATAACCAAAAAAAAAAAATAGATATACAAGCTAATAAAATTAATAAATTTAATTTTTATTTATTCGGTTAAAATCTTTTTTTTGCATCTCAATAGCCAATTTTAAATTTTAAAATTCTTTAAAGTTTATCTAAACAAATCTAAGTTGAAAATATCTCTCACCATCATACTTTAAATCAATAAAACTCACATGTCTATCACATGTCTAACTCACATCATAACTTACCTAAATAATAATAATTAAAAACAAATAGAAATCATAGATAAATTAAATTAACAAAAATAGAAATCCACAATTCCATCTTAAATAAATTTTTTTTAAAAAAAACCAAGTAGAAACCACACAAAAATAAAAAAATATAAGAATTTGGATATGGATCTTAAAGAAATATGACAACATCTAAATTTGAATTATGATTTAGTAATATAATTATCTATTTTACTGATATATATCTATCAAAATTTTAAATCACTTAATGGGACAAATTAATCAATTTTCATGTCTTATTTAAAAAATAATCTGATTAGTCATCCCAACTCCTAGACTTAGCAGGCACTGACTGAGCAGCTAACGGATTGGATTAGGTGAGCTCTAAGTTGTTGAAGGTAACATTCTCCCACTCCATTAATTTATTTGTTTTTTCATTTTATTTTTTTTTCTATGTGATTCTCTTTCTCTGCTGTTAGTTTGGTTTTGGTTTCAGTTTAGTAAGGTTTATGTGTTTGTTTATAAGTTTGCATGGTGGAGAAGAATTATTGGTCATTATGGTTGCAATCGAAATATCTATGTCCGTTCTGTGCTAAGGATTTTAATCGGATTTTGTTTTCTTCAATAAAGATCATAAAATTGAAGTAAAAAAAATGGATATCAAATTTTTTATTTTTCATTGTCATTTTATTTTATAGAAAATGTGAAAATTTGTTGAGAATTCAAGATTTTACTATAATATTAGATTTTGTATAACTAGCTAAATTTAAAACTTTTAAATATCATTGTGTTATTTATTTTTATTCTCTTTCTATCCCATTATGCTATTACTGCTATTTGATAGTTTATTAATTATAATTCAATTAATTGAAAATGAAAGCTTAATATAATTTTTCATATATATTATAGTTAATTTGTTACAACTATAGCTGTATATAATAGCATAATATATAGGGATAGTTTCTAAATATAATTTCTATTTTTTTATGTGATTAAATAGCTCATCTTAAATAGTATATAGAAGAGTTAGATGGCTTCTTTTATCTCTAAAAAAACCCAATATTTTTTTTTTTTACTTTTTAATTTTTTAAATTGAAACATCAATTATTTATATCCATAAAACAAAACTGATAAACAAACATCCAAAAGCTGCACATTTTTTTTCTTTTTTTAATATGTAGGATATTTTCATATGGAAAATAT
This sequence comes from Camellia lanceoleosa, assembly GCA_025200525.1. Taxonomy (NCBI): domain Eukaryota; kingdom Viridiplantae; phylum Streptophyta; class Magnoliopsida; order Ericales; family Theaceae; genus Camellia; species Camellia lanceoleosa. Next base: position 137,201,804 of record CM045761.1, on the reverse strand, counting down.
TTGACACCTCAAAATTTTTTCCATAATCTAATTTATAATGATGTAGTCATAAGTGTCAATTTTTATACAATATGAGAAGAAAATTAATTAAATTATACATTACAACCAACCACATACTCAAATTTTGACTATTTCAAGATATTATTTCACTATAATTCCAATTAAGAGAATCTTCAACACTTAATTTTTTTTATCAAATTATAATTTGATAAAATTTAAACTGATGAAACGTTGAAAATTATTATTTTTTCCATCAAAATTGGTGAAAAGAAAAAAAAATTTGGGATAATAATGAAAGTTCTTTGAAAAATTGATAAAAATTTAATGAAAAAATTAAAATAATTCATATCAAATCAAAAAATTTATTCAAATTTAAAATCAAATTAGATAAACAAAAATTAAAAGAAAATGATGAAAGTTTCAAAATATTTTGACACTTTCTTATTCTTAAAGACTAGAAATCCGTATGTGTATATTGTATTTTTAGTTATTAAATTGAAATTAAAAGAAATGTGATTTAAATTATTGGATTAATAATAGAAATATTATATTAATTATTGTCAAATATCACTTCATTTCACATTTAATAATAAAATTGTATATTTATCTTAATTATTACTTTTAAATTTGTATATTTTCATAACAAGAAGAGGTATGTCATAACTCATTTAATCTCATTTAATCAGGTTTAACTTTTTTTTAATACAAATTATCAAAATTGCACTAAATAGATTTATATATATATATATATATATTAACTTTTTTAAACTAATAATTTAATGGATTATTTACCAATAAATCCTACTTTACAAACTGTTATACCAAATGATCCTATTTTTATTCTATTATACCAAATAGTCCTACTAGTGGGTTGATTTGGTCCTTTTTGTTTTTTTTTTCCCATTTTTGTTTAATTGTGTGGACGAGAGTGCCCTTAGTTTAAATGTTGGACTGTCGTTGCTTGATCAGTTCTTTTTTTGGGACTGTGTTTGCTCTGTGTGTGTGTATCATTGTGTATGGGACTGTGTTTGCTGTGTGTGTGGGGGGGGTGTGTTGAAGCCAGCACTGTGCGTGTGTGTGTGTGTTTGCTGTGTGTGTGTAACAATGTGTGTATTCAATGTGAACCCGAAAAACGACCATGGGCAGACCATGAAGGGCAAGCTTATCAAATTGTCTGTTCAATTTATCAAGATCTATTCAAAAAAGAAAAAAAACCCTTTCATTATCCGTCTTCTTAGCAAGATTTCGGCAAGAATCAAACACAAAACACAACAGATATATATATATATATACACACAGAGAGAGAGAGAGATCTATAACAAATCAAAACCAAACAACAAATCCGTAACAGATCTGTGTGTGTGTGTGTGTGTAACAATCGTAGGGGCTTGAATGAACCCTAAATCTTCGTTTTTACGAGCTTTGGATCGCCGATTGGGGGTTTTCTTCTTCGGATCGTCGCAATCTGGGTCATCGGTTTGGGGAGGGGGTGGATCGAGGAGTTTTCCGAGGCCGACGCAAATGTCACCGCCGGTGACGGAGGAGGGAGCGAGAGGGCTGAGGAGGAGAGAGAGAGCGAACCAGAAGATGATGGATTTTAGGGGCTCGGATTGGAGAAAGAAGAGAGAGAGGAAGAAGAGTAGGAGAGAGAGAGAGAGAGAAGGAGATGAAGAGAGAGGGCTCTGTGCTGTGTGTGTGTGTTTTGTGTGTGTGAGTGTGTGTATGCCTGTGTGAACCCCCAAACACACCAACCCAGCCCAAAACAAAAACCCCTTACAGCGCTTTGCCATTGTATGACACCCTCACAATGTATCACATGTAACACACCCAAACGGTTAAATAAGGGTAATTACGTCCCTTACAATTGAATGGGACTAAACGGTTTAGTAGAATAAAAATGGGACCAATTGGTTCATAAGTTCAAATTTTGGGATTTATTGGTAAATCTCCCTAATTTAATAAGTTATAAATATAAAAGTTAACTTATAAATTTTATATATATCACAAGACAAAATATTAGATTACTTTAAGATAATTATAATAATTTTTTTAAAAAAATTATAAAGTCTCGTGCATAGCACGGGTACCACTAGTTTTGTATTTATTCCGAAAGTGCTGTTGGCTTTATACGTTATTCATAAGTAGGTTTTGAAAAAATTTCCATACCAATTATTGAAAAAAAAATAATATCTAAAAAAATTTTAGATCTCAAATCTCAATCTGTGCAAATAAATAAATAAATGAAAAGTTTTTTCATGTAAACGAATTTACATAAATAAAAAATAAAAAATAAAAAAATTGAAATAAAATATTAAAACAACTAGAGTCTTAAAGTTGATTATTACATAATGAGTAATAATGTAATTAATCTCCATAACAAAGGATAAAATTGGAAGAAAATATACTATTAATTTAGTTTTAAACTACTTTGGAATAAATTATGAAGTATGAGACTTAATTGTTCAAGTAAGAAATTAATCGGACTTGATTGTTTTTCCTTGAAAAAAGTAAAATTTATTGGTTATTTTTTTTAATTTTTTTATGTGGCATCATTTTAAGCAAAATAAAAATAAAAATATAGAAATCAATCATAAAGTAAGACATAACCTTTTTACATAGGTGGATAATCTCATATGTGAGAAGATATTGCCTAATTCTGTGACTAATTTTTATAAAAATAGAAGAATTCAATTTTTAAATTTTGAATGAAAAAACAGACTAAAGGAGTCATTATTTATATCCCATTTACTTTACAATAAATTAGTTGAAATTATTATATAAATTATATCACATGATAATTTAAAAATATTAAACTCTCGTTTCAGATTGATTTTTTTAACCAGACTTTTTTGCTATTTGACTATTTTAATCTGGTTTTAAAAACTTGTGTTTGAAATGATTTTTAATTTATTTTATAGTTGATTTGATAATTATGAAAAAAAATAATAATAATTATGATTTTATTTTATTATCTATTTTAATTTTTTTTTATCTTTATTAACTATTTTAACTAAAGTAACTCACGCCAAATGATGTCCGAAAATACTAGAGTTAGCTATTTCAACTATTTGGGTTTGCTTGGAAAAAAGATTTCCTGCATCCCATATAGCAGAGAATTCCTACAGCTGGTCCAGGTGGTAGGGTACAAACAGGGCTGGCCCTGAGGGCATATAGCGATCCGGGTCTACTTTTTCTTTATTTGTCGTATCCGGACTCGATTCCGTGGATGTGTTGTTGTCATACTCTTATCTCTATTCTCTACTCTGTACCTTTTTGAGTTTTGGTTTGTTTTGGGCAAGTTGGGAATAGGTTGGTTGTGTCGAGAAACCTAGAAAAGTTGCCCAGAATTTGGCCTCTCCGCTCGAGCGGGGGTTTTGGCGCTCGAGCGGGGAAATCACCTATCCAGTTTTTCGTCTGCAGTGTTGGACGCTCGAGCGGGGAATTGGTCGCTCGAGCGGGAGTTTGTGTATGACACTCGAGCGGGAGACCTGTCTACATAAGTTCTGTGAGTGTGCATCCGCCGCTCGAGCGGGGGATTGGCCGCTCGAGCGGGAGTCTATGAGTGCCGCTCGAGCGGGGTTTTGGCCGCTCGAGCGGGGAGATTGGGTTAAAGCTCCGTGTTTTGACTTTTTCAAATCACTTTTTCACATCTCTTCTCTCTCTTACTTTTCCAAAAACCCCATTGTTGAGCTTCTCACTCTAGAGCTCTACCTTCTTTCTAAGTATTGATCTAGTAGGAGTGATTTGCTCACCTTTGGCATTTACAAAAAAGTTGTTGATCGTCGAGGGCTATCTTTTGATCCGAAAAATTTGTGATTTGGAGCATTTTCGTTTTCTTTATCTTCTTGGTTGGGTGTCACCATTTGAGGTAGGGATATCCTACTCCTCTGTATGGATTTGGTCTTTAAATTTTAGTATTTTGATATGTTGGGTGTTGTTGGGTAAATTTGAGAAAGTTTGGGCCTTTTGTGTAATTTTACAAAAGTTGGGGGTTTTGTTTGAAATAAACCTATATGCAAGTTTGGTATAGAAAAATGAGATGGATGATGGATTGTGGAAGAAAATGGAACCTTAGAGTTGTTTTGTTAATTAAGGGAATTTGCCCTAATTGTTTTAATTAATTAATGTATATAATTAATTAAAGGAAATGAGGAATTGAATTGGAAATGTTGAAATTGGGAATGTATGGGACTAAAGGATGTAGTTAAATCATTTATTGCTCACCTAATTGAAATGTTGATATATTATCCATTTGTGCATTTATTTCCTGTTTAGAAATAATTGCTTTGGGCTACTGGTGGAGGGTAGTATTGATTGTTGTAGACAATACATGATGATTAGGCAAACTAAAACTAATCAATTGGATGTGTCATAGAGTATGACGGTTGATAGAATACATTAACTTTATGTATTGATTGATTGTGTATATGACCAATGTATTTATATGCATTATGTGTAGACAGTTGATAGAATACATTAACTTTATGTATTGATTGATTGCGTATATGATTCTGTGTTTATATGCATTGCTTGTGTATGGGAGGAAATGGGGGATGTACTCCACGGTTTAGGGGAAGATGGGGGATGTACCTCTAAACCGGTTAATGGTTAAGGGAAGATGGGGGATAGACCCAGGGATGCAGCTCATATGCTCTCCCATTGTAGTGATGATACAGCTCATATGCTTATCTATTGGAGTGTTGATATAGCTCATATACTATCTGTTGTAGTGATGATACAGCTCATACGCTTATCTATTGGAGTATTGATATAGCTCATATGCTTATCTGTTGTAGTATGATATGGCTTATATGCTTATCTATTGAAATGTTTGTTTGATTTGATATAGCACCAAAATATATATCATCATCGTTTGTGAAGTATGGAAGTGATCTATGTGTTATTGATACAACACCAAAATGTGTATCCACCTTGAATTTCGAAAGTGTTCTAGTGATGAACTGTAATCTCATCAAATGTTTTGGCCAGAGTACTGAGCCTTGTTTTCAAACTCAAAGTTGAATAAGAAATGGAAAGTGAATTGTAACATAGACTTGACTATCATGAAATTGTAATAATATGTAAATGGAAGTGTAAGTGTTGACCATCTATCAGTTGCTAATCTTTTAGGCATTGTTCATAGTTGGTTTAGTATATTTCTACTGGGCTGTGACTCACCCTATATGGGAACATCATTTTCAGGTACAGGTAGCATGCCACCTCTAAGGACACAGCTTGGGAGGCTAGAGGCGGACATACTTTTGTTGTCTTATTTTCCTTGATTGTATTACATATAGATTCAAACCAAGGACTTAATGTGTAATTGAGTTAGCACTCTTTTTTGTAACCAAGAGTTAACTTGGAAAGCTGTAAGCCCGTAGGGCATTTGCTTTTGTTGTAAACATGTAATACTTTTGTAATGAAATACTCTGATGAATAGATGAATGTAGACCTTTTATGTATCAATGCATGTCTGTATATGGATGGGTTTAATGTTATTATTTTGAGGGCGTTACAGGGCAGGCAAGAGAGGCCTGCGCCTTGAGCCCCAAATTTGGCTGAAAATAGGGCCCCCAAATATAATTTTGTGTTTTACATATAAAAAATAAAAAATAAAAAAAGTCCAAATACTATAGGTCCAATTGAACATGGGGCTAAAAAAAAAACGCATAAGACTAGAATTTTATTTTTTTTAAGTATTTGTAATGATTGCTTCTTATCTTAGTATATAAAAGTAAATTTTTATTTATAATTTTAATGATTATGTGTAAGTAAATTTTTTTATGCTTACAAACAAATAAAAAAGTTATAACTTATCATTTTATCTATGAATTTTTTTTTTTTCAATGTAAGAGAGCCTTATTTTCAAAGTTCGCCTTCGGTCCCCTAAATCTCAAGGTCGACCCTAGGTAAAAAGGCTCCACATATAGTAGAATATTTAAAATTCACACTTTATTTGCCGATGTTAAATGCATCATTTATGTTGTATTTAGTTGAAGGATTTAAAAAAAAAATTAAAAAAAAAAAGAAAAGAATAAATAAAATATATTTACATTTTACCTCAAATTTTCAAACTAAACGTAACGTTAAAAAAAATGACGAATATAGTTATTCAATATTATAACCTTTGTGAATTGGGAGCTAATAATCCCTTTATTTTCTTTTTCCATTTTGGTCAAATAATCATGCCATTTTCAAACCAGTCCCATATACCTCGTTTGGTGTAATTTTTAAAATAGATTATATATTATAACTTAACAGATTATAAATTATGATTTTAATTAGAAACTGTTAATCTGTTCAGTGTAGTTGTTGGATTATAAATTTAAGTTGTTGAGTAGTGTTTGTTAAATAAGCTGTGAAATAGCTTTTTGAATTAACTTTTATTTTTCGTTATTCACTATTTATCTACATATCTCATAAATAATAATAATAATAATAATCCATAGTCCATTTGGGTCTTTTTCTATTTTTTAAAAAATAAAAATTAAAAAATCTAAAAATATAACCTTAAATTAATATGTCCACAGCAAAAATTGATAATCAAAAATAAGGAATGAGTAACTTCTCAGAATCAACTTATTTAAATTAAAATAAGTTGTTAAAATTAAAAACTATTTAAAATAAATTTAACTAAAAATTCAAAATAACTTTTTCAAAATTAAAAATTATAAATTGACCAAAATAAATCACACCAAACGCCCCATACCAAATGGATTTTCAACAAACCTTTCTTGATCAATTCTGGAATACCCCTATATCTTTCTTATGGGAATACGTGCAACGACTACGAATGGAATCTTTCTTATGGGAATACCCTTTTATCTTTCTTTTGGAAAGTTATAATTGCTCTTACTTTGGTTAAAAAAATCATTCCCAATAAAAAGTCCAATTGAGTCGGATATTTCAAAGTTTACAAATTTGCAACACTTTAATTTGACCAGATAGGCATTTATAGCTGGGGACACCCACTTCATTTATAGAATTGTTTATTATTTTTAAGATAAATAGGTGTTGTTTTAATTTAAATCTTACATTAAGTCAGAATTTCATTTTTGAAATTATTAGGTCAATAGGTTCAAAGAAATAAATATATTTATTTATATATGTATCACTTATATGTCTTATTATTTGTTAAATATGTTCAAATATGTTGTTTAAATGTCTCACTATTTATATATGTATTATCTACCTGTCTAATTTACTGTTATCAGATGACAGTGCGGCAATTTTTTGACATTGAAGAATTTTTTGATGACTTTTTAATATGTGTCCTTCTCACTAAATAATACCCAACGCATCTCTTAACTTGAATTTATAAGCAATTTTTTTAAAATTTTATTAGTTTAATTTATAACGTCACTACTTTTATATCCCTTTTTTAAAAATAGAAAGTGTCTCAATATAAATAATGTAGAACAATATACTAACACCGGACGGTCTCTTTCAATGTGAAACCTATTTAAAAAGCAAGGTAAGGTAAGCTGTGCTTAACCAATATGGCAATTTAATTAAATAAACAGGTTAATCATAAATTTTCAATGCACTAACTACGGAACAGGTGCCGAACCTTTTCGTGATTTGACAAGAAAAAATGAAGTACTATTTGTAGTGTTGTGAACAGAAGACTAGGGAGGTGAATAATCTACGTCCCTCCATCACAATAAGGTCAAGTTTGGAAAGACTAAATAAGTGTACTTTTTGTCTTTTTAGACAAAAAAATTAAGATTGAAAATATGGATGTTTGGGTTAACTTTTTGACTTTTTATGAAAAAGTGTGTAATAAAAAATTGTGAAAATTGGTTTTTAGAGGAAAATTTGAATTGGGAGTTGTGCAGTCGTAATTGTTGACTTTTGGTGAATAGTGTTAACTTTTTAACTTGTTGAGTAACTTTTTGACTTTTTAAATTATTTGGGAGTACCCAAACTTGACCTAAATAAAAGGATTTCTCCTAATGTCAAACTGGGTCGGGCCGGCCCAGTATGAATTTATGAATTTGGCCCTGCCGGGTCCTCCGAGAGGCTGCTCATCTGGGCTTTTATTTTTTTAATTATTTTTTGACAAGTCAAATTTTTTTTTTTTTAATATTTCTCCACTTACAAAACTTCATGTAATATAACATCTCATACATGAAAGACAACATACCTTTACCTCTCATGTGCAATAGGTCAAGGATTTAACTCTTGCCAAAGATGAGGGTAGGTAGCAGCAGTTCTTTAACTTATATTTATATAATTTATTACCTGCTGCGAGTTTAATTTTAGAGATGGCAATGGATAATCTACTCTGTGGGTATTCATGAAAATCCAATCCAAATATATGGGTTTTTTTCTTTTTTCTTATCTATTGGGTAGGGTAGGTGATATTCTTTAAATATCCACTGGGGATGGGTTGGGGATGGGTACCCACTAATTTTCCCATATGTTTTTTTTTTTTAATTTTTTTATTTTTTTATTTTTTAAGATTCACAACCAAAACTAAATATACATTCAATTTTTTTTCTTTTCTTTATTTATTTTTTTTTCAAGTTCACAAAAAACTTTTTTTTTTTTTAGATTCACAACCAAAACTAAATATAGATTCAATCTTTTTTCTTTTATTTATTTATTTTTTTTTTCAGGTTCATAAATTTTTTTTTTTTTTTCAGATTCACAACCAAAACTAAATATACATTCAATCTTTTTTCTTTTATTTATTTATTTTTTTTTTCAGGTTCACAAAAAACAATTTTTTTTTTTTTTAAGATTCACAACCAAAACTAAATATACATTTAATCTTTTTTCTTTTATTTATTTATTTATTTTTTCAGGTTCACAAAAATTTTTTTTTTTTTTAAGATTCACAACCAAAACTAAATATACATTCAATCGTTTTTCTTTTATTTATTTATTTATTTTTTCAAGTTCACAAAAAATTTTTTTTTTTTTTTTAAGATTCACAACCAAAACTAAATATACATTCAATCTTTTTTCTTTTATTTATTTATTTATTTTTTCAGGTTCACAAAAAACTCTTCTTTTTTTTTTTAAAGATCCACAACCAAAACTAAATATAACTCCAATCTTTTTTTTTTTATTATTATTTTTTTTTTTAAGGTTCACAACCATTTTTTTTTTTTAATTTTTAAGATTCACAACCAAAGCTAAATATACATTCAATCTTTTTTTCTTTTTTTTCTTTTTTTTTATTTTTTAAGGTTCACAACCAATTTTTTTTTTTTTTTTTTAAGATTCACAACCAAAGCTAAATATACATTCAATCTTATTTTATTTTATTTGGCTCAATAATAAAATCAATTACACATTAATTAACATTGTCAGTTATTCTTGTCAAATTTTATGCATATCTAGAATTTTTTAAATTTATTTAAAAAAATTAAGGACGCTGTCTAGTGCAGGTTTCGATTTGCTTTTCTATGTTATTTTATTTTGTTATATATTGTAATTTTCAGAATGGCTTGTTTGTTCTGAAATTTCAATTAACGAGTATGAATCTATTTGTTTCATGTTATCACACAATTTATACAATATATATATATATATATAAATGTATTTGAAAATAAGGAAATTGTAGAGAATCGAAACAAGCATGAGTCGTGATTGGTTAGAAATGATGGGTACAAAGATTTATTTGCTGGAAAAACAAAAAGGGGATACAAAGTCTTACTATATAATTTTTTTTTAAAATAAAAGAATTTTTCTTAGTTATGGATGATTTAATCGAAATCACTTGTTTCCCAATGTTATGCTCCGTTTATTTAGATAGAAAATATTTTATAATGAAAAATATTTTTTATAAAAAAAATTAAAAAAAATATTTTTTTATATTTGGTGGTGGTGGTGATGGAACGAAGGTGAAAGTAGAGATTGTAACATAGTGGTGGGGTGATGGCGGTAGTGATGATGGTAGTGGCTATGGTGATGGTAGTGTGATAGTGAAGGTGAGAATAGTGGTGATTGTGTTGTGAAATTAATAAAAATTTAATTGAAAAAACATTTTTTGTTTTTTAAAAGTAACAAACAACAAAATTCGTGGGGGACTAAATGAAGAAGACGGAGGATGGATTTGGTGTGGTAAGGCATAGATATCTTAAAATGAATGGTTCAGATTTGTTAAAAGGTATAATTAGATTTTGGATAAATTAAAATGAATGGCTCAAATTTGCTAAAAGAAAGATGGTTTAATTTCTAAAATGTCCGTGGCTAAGAGATCAACAAACAATTCCTTGTTTATGTCCTGATGCAATTTAATATGGGTCTTATAACACTTTCTTCAAACAGGTTCTTTCACATTTTATTTCTTCAAACAAGCTCTTATAACATTGTAAACATGTTCTTATAACATGTAGGGGAGAGAGTGAGAGAGAGAGAGATGGTTGTAATTTTTTTTTTAATCTTCCACGTTCTTCCACATTTTTTTTTAATTACTAAAACTTATTTGATTGTCTCAAAATTATATATTTGATTATTATAAAACAAACTTTTTAATTAATTAATTAATGTGTATTTGATTTTGTTGTTGAACCAAATAAAATAAAATAAGATTGAATGTATATTTAGCTTTTGTTGTGAACCTTAAAAAAAATAAAAAAATAAGTTGTTAACATTAAATATATTAAAAAAGAAAGAAAAAAGATTGAAGGTATATTTAGCTAAAACCTTAAAAAAAAAAAAAAAAAAAAAGTTGTTAACATTAAATATATTAAAAAAGAAAGAAAAAATATTGAAGGTATATTTAGCTTTTGTTGTGAACCTTAAAAAAAAAAAAGAAAAAAAAAAGGAGTTGTTAACATTAAATATATTAAAAAAAAAGAAAAAAGAAAAAAATCTGAAGGTATATTTAGCTTTTATTGTGAACCTTAAAAAAAAAAAAAAAAAAAAAAAAAAGGAGTTGTTAACATTAAATATATTAAAAAAAAAAAAGAAAAAAATTTGAAGGTATATTTAGCTTTTGTTGTGAACCTTAAAAAAAATAAATAAATAAATAAATAAATAAAAAAAGAAGGTTGTTAACATTAAATATATTAAAAAAGAAAGAAAAAAAGATTGAAGGTATATTTAGCTTTTGTTGTGAACCTTAAAAAAAAAAAAATTTGTTAACATTAAATATATTAAAAAAAAGAAAAAAAATTGAAGGTATATATAGCTTTTGTTGTGAACCTTAAAAAAAAAAAAAATTTGTTAACATTAAATATATTAAAAAAAAGAAAAAAAATTGAAGGTATATATAGCTTTTGTTGTGAACCTTTAAAAAAAAAAAAAAAAAAGTTATTGTTAACATTAAATATAAAAAATAAAAATAAAATAAAAATGGGGATTAAAGTGGGTTGGAAAAAATCTAAACCCATTAGGATATGAGGAGGGTGGTACCCATGGGGAATGGGGAATGGGAAAAATTTATTATAGGGGAATGGGGATGGGGAATTAATATCCACCCTATTAACCCCCATTGCCATCCCTATTTAATTTTCAATCACCATTTAGTGCTTTAAGAGTAAATGAGATATATAAATTCTATTTTGAATTGGGTTGAATAAGTCGGTTGGCAGTCACAAGCCAATCTATTTAGCTCCAACTAAAAGTATCTTCAATGATATTTGTTATAATACTATTGTCATTGCTATAGTTTAGCAATAAATAGTAGTAATTTGTTAAATTATAACAATGGTACTCCAATGGTACACATGTTATTTTGGCAAATATCAACTAATTTTCCCTCCAAATTTGCAGTTGTTGTTTGGATATATGTTTTTTAGTGATTTTTTTTGGTTTATTTTTTATCTTTTGTGACTTAGAAGCATCTTCATGTCTTTGTCTCTTTTTCTATTTATCTCTCTGTCTCTCTGGTCTTCAGATGAACCTTTTGTTTCTTAGAGAGAAAGAGAGAGAAATCGATGAGCCTCGGTGAACTTTAGCTTTGGATCACAGATTGTAGATCACGAACTTCGGATCGCAGATCACTCCCTCTTCGGATTGCAGATAATCTTCTCTCATCCACCCCCCTCTTTCTCTCACTCACACTCACTGATTCTCTTTCTCTCCCCTTGTTTCCACTCCAAAGTTGACTCCCTTTCTCTGTCTCTTTGTCTCTCTCCTTCTCCAAAACCACCACCAGATTAGCCACATATTCCTATCCCTCGAAGCCTTAACTCCCCCATCCACTTATCCTCCGAAGCCCTAACCCCCATCTTCAACCCTTTTCTCCAACCCTTAACGTCCTAGCCACTAGTCGACTATGTCTTTGTCTTCGAGTTTCAAACCCTAACCCCAAACTCCAATAGTTACATTCCTTTAAATTGGCTTTCTGATGAAGAAGATGAATATTGGAGAAATTTGTATAAATTCGGCTTTCAAATCTAGGTATTTATCTTCTAAAAGTCATTTGAGATTGCTTCAGAAATTTATATAAATTTGTAAAATTTGTTTAAAAGCTGTAAATTGGTGAAATTTGTGTCTAGGAATGGCACAAATTGGTGAATTTGGTGAATTTTTTTTTTGTTTTTTAAGTAACACCTTTAAGTAACAAATTGGTGAATTTTGTTTTTAAAAAAAAATTGGTGAATTTCGTTTCAAAAAAAAAAAAAAACTTCAAATATTTTTGGGAGGTTTTTCTAGAAAAGGCCCAACTTAGAGGGAAGGAAGAAGGTAGTTGGTTTTTGGGTGACTTGGCAGATTTGCCAGCTACCAAAGCTGGTGCCAAATTTGGCAGCTACTATAGCATGCCATTGGATAAGTCATTTTTGCCCAAGCTGCCATATTATTGTTGGAAAATAATGATTTTTCGGCAACTTTAATTTGAAATTAAAGTGGGACCCAGCCGCCGATTGAGGTGGGTCTGAGTGGTTTTGTATTCTCTTAAGTGAGAATATTACAATATAAAAATAATGAGTCGAAACCATTGAGTTGTGAATGAGAATTGTTTTGTAAAGTGGACATCAATAAAGTTGGGCTTGGATTTAGACATAGTCTTAGTTTGGACTGGGCCTAGTGCTTGTGCTTGTGCTTGTGCTTGTGTTGGGTTTGTTCTTGGACTCAGACTTGGACTTAATCGTAAGCTTGGGCTAAGCTATGTTGTTTTAGGTTTAACTTGTGCATGTGTTTGAGAATTGGATTTGGATCAGGTTGTGACCCAACATTAGTATCCATTTTGTGACTAATCTAATTGGTTTATTCAAACATCATTATATACATATTTATTTGTATATATTAAGCACATGAGAGGTTTAGACCTTGTAACTCTTATCTTTTGATGATAGAGTTGATGACCATATTAGTGGTCATAGGTTTTTAACCTTTGTAACTCTAGCCCTAATGGCTAGAGTTGATGGCCTTGGTTAATGGCATTTGATTGCTCTATTGATGTATAGCCTTCATGGCTAGGGATTCCCCTACTTGTATAAATAGAGGTCTTTCCCCTTCAACTTGCAAGAAGAATTTTAGAGCGGTGTTGTGATGGAAAATGAGATGGTGTTTTGAAATAAAAAGTTTGAGATGATTTTTTACACTAAAGAAAATTTTTCCTATTTTCTTTTGTTTGCCTTTTCTTTGGTTCTTGTTAGAGAGAGTACAGGCATTGTCAAGTTCGCTGAAGCTATTCATAAGGTGCTCCTACATTAGTTGGTTTCGACCGTCGTATCCTGGGAGGCAGACGCCGGCATACCTCCCGCATCCATCGAGAGGCGGTGAATATGATTTAAGGAAACTGTGATATCATACAGGCTTCGGTTTGCTTCTTTTCTTATTATTTGTTTTTTAATTTTTCAGAATTTAGTTTACATCGACGAATTCTAATATTTAGTTATACATGTTAATAACTTGTTCTTTTAGTAATGTAATCTAATTTATTTATGTATTTAGTTGTGTCGTCTATTCTGTATTTCATCCTTTAATAAAGTTAAAAAAAAATTATATATTTTTCTTGTATTATTATGGAAAAATACCAGCAATCTTAAAACATATTTTTTATAAATAGTTTTTGAAAAAATAATTTAGCTTTTATTTTAATTTATTCTAGTAACTCTTGGAATTAAAATTATTGGATTGTTTTGAGTTGTTTATTTCTAATAATTTATTCATGCAATTCATTTTATATTAATTAGTTGTTATTACATGAGTTATTTGATTGTTAGTGTTTAAGTTGGTAAGAGTTTATAAAAATAAAAATTTTATTATGTAAGATTCTTACTATTTTATTTGATTCTTTTGTAACTAACTTTCTTTACAGATTTATCAAAGCAAAAAAGGATGATACATAATACAAACAAATAAAATAAATTGGAATTAGTAACTTGGACTACTAATTGTTTATTTGAACAGGATTACCTTTGCGTGGAATAAAAAATAATATTGGACTTTCAGAATTTTAGTGAATTTAATTATTCACTTTAGAGTTCAATTTAATTTCGGATTTATTCCGTATGTTGTTTTGAAAGTTTGATAACAATTTCAATTTAATTTGATTAATTAAATTCGAAAAAAAAAAAAAAACAAACAAAGAGCTGAATTTTGAGAATGTCAAGAGATTTGGCTAGTCAAGAGGTTTTCGACAGTATTCGACAGTATAAAATATCTTCAAACATGTTTGTTTTAGGAGGAAATTTAGTAAAATAATTTCTGTTTTTCTATATAGTGGTCTTATTTATGAGCTTGCTTATGATTATGTTACATTATCGCATAGTGGTATAGCTTGGTATTGTAGTGGTATTGTTGGAATTTAACTCTATTGTTTATAAGATTATTTTCTCATAGTTAGATGGTTGGAATGTCAGTGTTATGACCATAATAGTCTTATATACGTAATTATTTCATAGTTATGAAACTCATAACATTCTTATAAGTGCAAGACATCTATAGTTGCTTGAATTACATAACGTGAGTGATAGTTTAAATTACTTATGTAATATGCATTATATGAGTTATTGGTTTATTAACTCATTTTGTATCCAAGTGTGTATATAAACAATGAGCATGGAGGTTTAACAGCAACGTGGATAAAGTTTTGTACACATCCTCCTTACATGAAATAGAGCACTAAGTTTTTTTTTTGTTTTTTTTTATTGTGTTTTATACAAAGATAATCATTACAAGTGGAGAAGTGTGTTCTTGGCTAAATAGACGATTCTGGATGCAACCATGAACTCCGGTTTGCAGATTTAGACAATTTGTAATTGTAGCAGTTGCATTTCCATTTCCATTTGTAGTAGTTTTAATTTCTAATTTGTAATAGTTTTACAATAGTGAAAGGAAAAGGGAGAAGAAAAGAAATTATAAACCTTTGGGTTTAGAGAAAGTCTTTGGGATTAATTTTATTATTCCCAAAAATTAAGATGGATTTGGTTTCAAACCTTTGTGGTTAGAGGAAATCTTTGGGTTTAAATCTTTTTATTTCCAAAATGGTAGTAAACTAAGTTTTGAGAAAGTCTTTAGTTATAATATGATTATTTCTAAAGTATTGTGGGAAAAGAAACCAAATTTTAGCATTAGCTAAAATATTTCTGATTTTTATTCAGAAATAATGGGCTCAATTCCGGGAGTATCGGTTAACTTTTATGAGTGGTGTAATTCTAATAGCAATTTTTAATTGCTTATAAGTTTTGTAAACTTAGTTTGTTTTAACCTAGTTTATTCACTGAAAAACTTAATTCTAAATTTGTTTCTCATGGATTAGGAGTCAACATGCTCTTAAAGTTTTGTCTAAGGTTAACTAGGTCTTAAGTGGGACCGAAGTGACCTTTTTAGTCTTCCTGAAAACTTTCCTGACCACGTTCGATTCTAGAGTAAATGGTGAGATCAATTTTCAATTAAATTTTAGATTTTGGGATTTTCTAGAGTTAAATTTAGTTTCTGGAAAAACAGAATAGTGAAATTCTTTTGTGATTTTTCAAAAATGGCTTCAAGAGGTGATAGTAGAAAATGTTGTTCCACCTAACAACCTTAAGCCTTGCGAGGTTCTTAAAGGACGATCTAGAAAGATTAAGTGTGATTAAAGGAAATCATAAGATTGCATGATAATATCTCTAAATTAATCAGAGGCAATTATTATGTTATCCTTATGTCAATTATAGCATGTCATGCCCTGAAAATAATCCCACATAACTATTACATCAACCCACTTCAAGATGAGACATTAACCGAATTCATTTACATAGTTCCAAAGGTTTGTCAAAGTATTCTCACAAGCCAGTATACATTTATTTACAAACTAGTACATGAATCTAGAGCATGTAAAAGAAATCATCGAATCACAACTAATATGGCCATCAAGGGCTTACACATTCCAAAGCAACAGCCTGGTTACACATAATGGTCTCTCGAACCCAAACACATTAGCCCTTGACTTATAACAAATATCACAACAAAATAAGAGTCAAACTACTCTTCTTCAAAACATCTCCACGCCCTTAGCTTGGCGGGGTCGCCACATCTTTACCTGCACCAATTTCCATAGGGGTGAGCATAAAGCCCAGTAGAGATTCCTCACAAAGTATATACAGTTATGCCAATTCCATCAACGTTAAAAATGCATATGTAATGCCATGCAAGTGCCAATAATGAAGGAAAATCTTATTTTGATGCATTAGTTCAAAATCATCATGTTCTCAATAACATTCAATGCACAATTTAAATTCACTATGTTCTTGATAATATTTAGCAATCTCATCAATTTCAAACTTCCAATATTTAAATCAACAGGGCGGTAAATATGACACTGTAATCCCTAGGCTAGTGTCTGCAAGTAGATTCTACGAGTACTACCAAACCGTCATTTTTACCGGTGTTAACCGGAAGGCTCGACACCTATCCGCGCGGCTTTCGGGTCTTTCACCCTGGACACTCAGGCCAACTTATCAAATTCATCTACACCCCTTATCCGGACTTACCAACGTATTTTCCCCATATACATTTCCATTAGTTTTCATCACAATAACATCTTTCGTCGTGACGTAAATCTCTTCAATTTAGATTCACAATGCACAATGATAAATGAAGTAATATGCAATGCAATAATCTTTTCCATACCTCATAACATTTCTTCATTTTGAATATCTCTACAACAATGTCAACATTTACATTCTCATATTCTCCTTTCAATATTCATCCACAAAATTTAGCATGAGTCATCAACATGTTGCCACAATTCTCTTTTCACATGCCATAACAATTTAATCTCTCCATGGCTACAAGTGACATATTTCTGTCACGACCCAAACCCGGCCCTATGGGTTTAGCATCAGAATCGCCAAGAATCCGAGATTATCAAGGCCTCTGAAACGATATCTGATTAAACAAGTCTGAGGGCCTGGCGGAAGCCAATACAGTAAGTAACTAGTGTCCATTGAGCTGTGAAAATCTGTATGCCAAAAACATTTTTATGCATTCATACAGTTCAAAATAGTACAGTCTATACAATCATATACAATCAGTCAGTACGGGGACCTAATCCCTCGATAACAGTACAGGACAGTAAAACAGTCTATACAATAGTACAAAACAGTAAGGAGACAGGTGGGGACAATAAAAACACCCCAAGCCATGGCATGGCGTCTCGGAACCTCGCAGTGAGGCACATAGGCTGGCTTGACAAAACTGAGGACTAACCCACGCTCCTAGCTCCGGTCTGGTGGCTGAGCACCTACATATATATATAAACAGTGAGCTAAAGCCCAGTGAATAACATAAAGCGTAAAGAGGTTATGAATGAATGTCCTTACAGTAATGAAATCAATTCATTAAACAAGATTTTGATCTTCAAGATTTCATCAATCACCATATGTGGTACATCCATTAGCCTATAAACAAGAAGTCCAAAAGGACCGGGTCTTGCAGACCCAACAATGATGATGCCATCAATCGGTGAAAGTATGGTTCCACAAGGGAACCGAACTCTGTAACGATGCAAGAAGTGCTAAGGATGCCACAAGATGCGATTAATACAGGACATACATTCATTCAGTAAACAATATTAGTTCAATAAACAGTTCAGTTCAGTATTCAAAAGATAATCATTTTGAACATATCTTTACACAATTGTTACTCACAGAGGTTGGGCTAATAGCAGCTAGAGCACGTCCCTGAGAGCCAACCCTAAACAGTTAACAAATTGAACACACTCTAAGTTAACAGTTGGGGAAGTACAATAATTAACTTCCTATTATGCCTCGGTGTGTTCTACATCTATATCCTCATTAAGATGTCTTAAACTAGGCCTAAGAATGCCTAGGATGGGATGAGGATGCAAAGATGTGCACAAAAATCGCCAGAATTTTCGGTGAAAGCAGGCCTCCGCCGGCCTTGCAGTTTCCCGCCGGCGGATAAGCAAACAAAGGTCCCCGCCGAAGGCCAACTTCCCGCCGGCGTGAGACACAACCTCCGCCGGCGTACATTCCTTCGGCGGGATGATCTGATCGCGAGATCTTTGGATGCGTGATTTCTCCGCTCAGCGAATAATTCTCGCTTCGGAGCGGATCGCAACGCAGGTCAAAAAAATACTGGGAGCTTGTTTTCCCCGCTCGAGCGGCACTTCCCCCGCTCGAGCGGACGACCAAAATCTGGAAAATCTAGATTCGACCTCCAAGCTCCAAACCAAGTTTTGATGCTCCAAATTCGATCCTCTTGAGCCCATTTTCTGGAAAACTCTTTTAAACACATAGAATAACAAGTTTTAAAGCTCAATTTAAGAAATCAAGGCCCAAAGGTGTTTAACTTCAAACTCAATTTGAAACCAATTTCATGAATATCATGCAAACATGACATGCATGCACTTTAAACAATTTCAAGCTTCTAAACTAGCTCAAATGAGCTCCAATCTTTCAAAACAAAGTGAAAGCATGGACTATAATACAAACATGAGCTTGCATGTACAATTCAACATGAAATCAACTTCAAAATCACCAATATGGCCATGCATGCATGAATTCAAGTATGATTCAACCTATTTGCACTCAAACATGGTTTAATCCTACAATGGAGCATGAACCATGCAAGATGAAGCTTAAAGACAACAAGAAGAAGATAAATTTTCTTACCTAAGTCTCAATTACTTGTCTAGAAGTTCAATTATGCAATCTATGCCTCAAGTCTTCAAGCTATTCTAGCAATTTCACCAATTTGAGTCCAATTCTCTCTTATCCCTCACTCTCTCTAGTTTGGTCGGTTGGAATGCAAGAAAAAGGCTGAGGGAAAGCTTTGATCAAGTGTATAGGCTCAAGTAATAATAAATAAATAAAGGTCCACTAGGTGGCTTAAGTGTAATTAAGTCAATCTTGACATTAAACCCATATTTAATCTAGTTTAACCATTCCTAATCAATTTTCAGATAAATATACCATTAGATCACAAATATTCTACCGATTCCAAAACATCAAACGGTTCCTAAATCGGCCGCCGATAAGGCCTTCAATTAGCAGCTTAAACATATAAACTCAAACAGATAATCAATCAATCAAACAGATGCAATATGCAATTCAATTGATAAACTTATCCAATTTCAGTTTCGATTTCAATCAGTCCATTCAAGATTTGATTAATCCAATTATCGGTCATTATCGATCTTGTTTAACAAAGAACGAAGAGCTAATTCAGCGGTTTAATCAAGAATGTCGACGAGGGTTGTTACAATTTCAAATATAATTCCCCACTATTTACAATTTTCCCACCATTTATGATATCCAATGATTTATCACACACAAACTTGCATTATTCAAGTATTAGCCATAACATTTAAATAACACTTCCTTCTCATACATCAAGTAAATTAGTCATCTTGGTAAACATTGATAAAAATCCTCTCATTCATCATTTCAACACAAGAAAGTAAGAAATTTCAAGACGCTTTCCCTTTTACCAGAAATCCCCAATTTCTAGCGTTTTCATCAATGACAAACCTTTATCATTTTCTTATAGGAACTCCATCACACCATTTTCCATGAGTTTAATAGAGGAAAACCCATAAAATAATAGTAAAAGGTTGAAATACAAACTCACATTCAAGACCCTCTTCATTTTGAAATCAAAATCAAATAAATCAACTCAAAACTTCAAAACCCTTTTTAAATCAACATTAATCTAACAAAACTTGTATATATGACTCAAGAAAACCCTACCTCAAAGTAGAAGCCCAAAGAGAAGGGCTAGACAAAGGTGAAGCTTCCAAAAATGGCAAATCCCACTTCTTCTTGGATGAAAATGAAGATCTTGAAGAACTCAATCTTTTTGTCTAAGGAAGGAGGGTGAGAAGACCACTAGATCTAGGTCAAATATATATATATATATAGAGTATTTCTAGAGAGAGAAGCTCTCAACTTAGGGTTTGGATGAAAAAGAGATGAAAAAGTTATGTAAAAAGTTACTTTTATGATCTAATATACGCGTAGTCCGCTCGAGCGGAGAGTTTCACGCTCGAGCGTCAGACAGAACAACAACAACTCGCTCGAGTGTGGATTACACCTGTCCAGTATTTCACAAATCGCAGACAGCCGCTCAAGCCCCATAAGGACCGCTCCAGCTCAGACACGCTCGAGCGTAAGAAACTTTGCTCGAGCGTGAAAAACACTCTTGCAGCACTTTTGCAGAGACACCTGATACTGAAAGATTGCAAACTCCGCTCGAACGCAAGAAGGCCCGATCGAGCGGAAGACCGAAATTCTGGGCAACAAGATTCTAGACCGAAAGGCAACCAACCTGTTCTAAACATGCTCAAGTCATTCCAAAACTCAAATTCAAGAGGTGTAAGGAAGAAAGACATAACCGGCAGCATCAAACAACAAGATTCGGATCCAAAATACCATGACAGTCGGGTAGAGACCCGGGGTTGCTATATAGCATGTATGATTGCTATGTGACTTTGCTTGAAAGCAAAGATGAGACAACCCATTTAGGTGGGCGAATATATTTTTAAATTTTTTAAATTCCAAATATATTCTTATATTGGTGGCTCCTAGTGAGTATAAGATTACTGATCATAGAGATAGAAAATTGCTGGTTACTAGGAGATGTTAGACCACTGGCTACACAGTGATGAGATTGTGGTTCCTATTAGTGAACAGATTACTGATCACATGTCAAGACATGATGGTTCCTAGTAGTGGAGAGGCTAATGATCATATGTCAAGACATGATGATTCGTAGTAATGTAAGAGTCTATTGATCCAATGCCAGGACGTTGTGATTCCTATTAATAAAGTGACTACTAATTATAGGTCAAAACATTGTGATTCCTAGTAATAGAAAGTCTACTGACTACATACTGAGAAATTAGTGATTCCTAGTGATAAGACTACTGGCCATGTTATGAAGTTCCGAATAGTAGACTATTGAACACTGGATTTGTGTTTCCTAATAGTAAGACTATTGCCTTTAGAGTGACAAATTGAACTAAATTTGTTTGGTGCTTTGAATTCGAAAAAGACTTAATTCAGTTGATGACGGTCTGGGAATGTGTTTTCTGTGATATGATTATAAGAGTCTTATAATCATTATGACACAAGGAATTGTTTAAAGTAGGGCTGTTTAAAAATCCATTCAAACCGGTAATCCGGACCGAACCAGACCGAATTGTATGGTTTGGTTCGGTTCTATTAAGAATTGGTTCGGTTTCGGATTAAGAAATATGAGAACCGTAAAAACGGTTTGGTTAATGGATTTTATGAAAAAACTGCGGTTCGAACCGAACCGAACAGAATTTTAAAAGATATATATATATAATATCAAGTTTTATTTTTATTAATTGGTTTTTTATAATTTTAATGATATTAGGATGGTATAGATATGTAATATTAAGTAATGCCTTAATATTATTAGTTTTTATCATGAGTTAAATGTAATTAGTTTGAGTAATTATTTTGCTAATATTAATAATTTATTCTTGTAAATAGAAATTTTTGGAACTGTAAACCAAACCGAAACCGAACCGTTTTTTCGATTTGGTTCAGGTCTGGTTTTACAAATGTAATGGTCTGGTTTGGTTCTCAAAATCACAGAACCGTTAGGATCGGTTCGGTTCTTGGATTTTCTTAGAATCGAACCAATCCGAACCGTGTACACCCCTAGTTTAAAGACCATATATGAATTTTTGAAAAGGCCGAAAGCCTTCGTATAAATTCTACAAATGTAGGGGGGTGTCATGCAGAATATGGCAATACCTAAACCCAAACAGGTAGGATAGGCCTGAAAATCCATTGACTTTATGTTCAAAGGTTATGCACAATAAAGTAGTGCATATCGGTTTTCTTGTGGATGAATATGATATTCAGATTTACATTAGATTACAATCATGGAATTGAGGAAGTGACTTTCATGAGGAAAGAGATGAGCTTAGAAGATGTCAACGTGCTAGGACTTTAAAATTCTTCTATCTAAATCTTCTTAAACTTATATGGAGGCTAGTGAGGCTAAAAACTTCTTTGAAGCTATGATTTCTCTATAAAAAAAAGTTATTAATTTAGCTTTATCTTGCATAGGTAGTAAGCCTTGGGATGCAAGTGAATGAAAGCCGATGAGATATGTTTGTTATCAAAGGATACCTGCAAAGAAAATGCATGGATTACTTTGATACGTGATCACCAGTTATGGTGAGTGTGATTGCAATTGTGCGAAGTCTGGAGATACATCAAGATAGATGTTCAGATAGTTTTCCTATATGAAGATTTAGTTGAATAAAGCTTTATGGAACAACCCGAAGGGTTTGTCGGTTCCAGGATAAGAAAACACTGTAAGCTTGAGAATCATTTTATGATTTGAAATAAGCACCAAAATAATGGCATAAGAAATTTGACTACACTATGTTGTCAAGTAGGGATTGACAAATGTGTTTATGTCAAAGACACTAACAATAATATATGTCATTTTGTGTCTGTGTATAGGTGACATGCTCATTGTTGGTAGTTATGAGAAGATGTTCAATACTACCAAGTGGAAGTTATTAAACTCTAAATTTGACATAAAAGATATAGGCCTTGCAGATGTGATTTTGGGTATTAAGATTACTAGAACATCTGGTAATATTGTACTTTCTTAGTCTTAGTATGTTAATAAGATACTTGAGAAATTTAGTAAATCAGATACAAGTGTATCGAGGACATTGGTAGACTTATGTCTACATTTGGCCGGGACTAATAGTGAAAGTGTATTTCAACTAGTATATTCTCGAGTCATTGGAAGTTTAAAGTATCTAATAAGGTGTATAAGGCCATGTATAGCCTACTTCGTAAGCATGCTAAGTAGATACACGAATAATCCCAATGCCTATTTTTAGAGGGCGTTTGTGCGGGTACTAAGGTATTTACACTATATCCAGGATTATTGATTGCATAACACTTAGGGCTAGTTTGGCATGTACTAAATAAGTCAAAAAGTCACTATCTTATTTAAATCACATCACCTCTCTAACACATCACATCAAACCCAATCCAAACCCAACCCAAACCCACCAATAAGTCAAAAAGTGCACTTTTTTAGGACATCCCAAACCAACCCTTAATATCCAGTTGTACTAGAAGGGTACAAAGGCGTCTTTTGGATATCTGATACAAAGACTACGTATTCATTACCGGATATGTTTTCTCTAAATTGGAGCTGCAACCGTGTCTTGGAGATCTTCCAAGCAAATGTGTATCACGAGATCAATGATGGAATTGAAATTCAATGCTTTAGATAAAGCTACTAAAGTAACTGAATGGCTTTGCCATTTTCTTGAGAATATTCCATATTGATCAAAACTTGTGCTAGCAATTTTATATATATTACGACAACCAATCAAGTATTGGTAAGACACAGATGGAAGGTCAAGACATTTTCGTCGTAGACATAGTTCCATACGACGACTACTCTCGTGTGTTGTCACTATAGACTATATACAATCTAAGGATGATATTATGGATCTGTTAACCAAAGGGTTAAATAGAGAGTTAATAGAAAAGTCGTCAAAAGGAATGGAGTTAAGGCATTTAGCGAATGTTAACAGAAAACCAAACCTAGTTGACTAGAGATCCCAAAATCTAGGTTCAAAGGGACAACCTAATTGCTTGTAACAGGTGAGTCACTGTGGAAGTAAATCCTCCTATCCATTCCTTTATACAGTGATACCATGTGGGGTGAAAGGTTAAGCTGATGCTTTTAATGAACTAAGTGTTATGAATAGTCAATCGCGGTATAGCAAGATATTTTATGTAGGTCACCTATGTGAGTGCGAAGTGAGGCCGCTTCTTTAAGAATTGACAAGGCCAAATTTTTTAAAAACACTCACTGGACCAAGCTAGTGTTTCAAGGCCAAACCGGACACACTAGTAAGAACAAGAACAATGGTTGAATGACTCTTGTGTGAGGTCTATTGTCTCAGTTTACACAAACAGCAGAATAGCTCAAGACATCACGTTCACTGGTCAGCTAGTAAATCCGATAGGCTTTCACTATGAAAGGTTCAAGGCCAACAGCCACCTTTTCTGATGCAGGGTTATTTTTGTGTGCTCTCTCTCCAAGTCTTTGTTGTTAAGCGTTATCCGTTTTTCTTTATTCGGCCAATTTTATTCATGTGGGGGATTGTTGGAAAATAATAATTTTTTGACAACTTTAGTTCGAAATTAAAGTGGGACCCAACTGCCGGTTGAGATGGGTCTGAGTGGTTTTGTATTCTCTCAAGTGAGAAGATTACAATATAAAAATAATGAGTTAAAACCATTGAGTTATGAATGAGAATTGTCTCATAAAGCGGACACCAATAAAGTTGGGCTTAGATTTAGACATAGTCTTAGTTTAGACTGGGCCTAGACTTGTGCTTGTGCTTGTGCATGTGTTGGATTTGGTCTTGGACTTAGACTTGGACTTAATCGTAAGCTTGAGCTAAGCTATGTTGTGTTGGGCTTAGCTTGTACATATGTTTGAGAATTGGATTTGGATCGGGTTGTGATCCAACATTAGTATCCATTTTGTGACCCATCTAGTTGGTTTATTCAAACATCATTATATACATATTTATTTGTATTTATTAAGCACATGAGAGATTTAAACCTTTGTAACTCTCATCTGTTGATGATGAAGTTCATAATCATATTAGTGGTCATAGGTTTTCAACCTTTGTAACTCTTGCCCTAATGGCTAGAGTTAATGGCCTTGGTTAATGGCATTTGATTGCCTTATTGATGTATAGCCTTCATGGCTAGGAATTCCCTTACTTGTATAAATAGAGGTCTTTCTCCTTCAACTTGCAAAAAGAATTTTAGAGAGGTTTTGTGATGGAAAATGAGATGATGTTTTGAAATAAAAAGTTGAAGATGATTTTTTACACTAAAGAAAATTTTTCCTATCTTCTTTTCTTAGCCTTTTCTTTGGTTCTTGTTAGAAAGAGTGTAGATATTGGCAAACTCGCTGAAGCTATTCATAAGGTGCTTTTGCATTAGCTGGTTTCAACCGTTATATCCTGGGAGACAGACGCCCGTATACCTCTAACACCCATTGAGTGGTGGTGAATTTGTTTTAAAGAAACTGTGGTATCACACAGGTTTCAGTTTACTTCTTTTTTTATTATTTGTTCTTTAATTTTTCAGAATTTAGTTTACCTCGACGAGTTCTAATATTTAGTATCCATGTTAATAATTTATTATTTTAGTAATGTAATCTAATTTAATTTATTTCTGTATTTAGTTGTGTCGTTTCTTTTGTATTTCATCCATTAATAAATAAATAAAAATTATTTTGTCATTTCTATTTAATTTATTTTATATATTTTTCTTGTATTATTATGGAAAAATATCAACAATTATGGCTTTGGCAGTTGTTTTAGCAATGCATTGGAGATGCTCTAATGTACCAAACTAGATATATAAATAGTATACTAGACTAGAGAAATTCTACTGTACACACATTTTGAATGGATATACTATATATACTTTTAGTTATGCCATTTTCTTCTTTTAATTATAACATTATTTTCATAAGATGTTTGGTAATAATGCAAAGATGGGTGGCAACATAATGGTCATTTTGGTTATGTGTTATATAGTCAATGAAAAAAAAATGCCTAAATTGACAAAATTATTTTTAAGATGATGGGTAAAAGAATAAATTATTCATTCTTATTTCAAATAAATGGAATTGGACAAAATTAATTTGTTACTAGGATAATATTTTAGGGGGCTTTTATGTAATTTTCTTTCAATATTTTTTTTTAATTTTTAAATTGACATATTTTTTTATTTATTTTTAAATAACATCACTCCTCTATTTTTTATGAGTTTTCAATAAAAAATTTAAAAATATATTTGTCTAAATCATTTCAAAGCCCTGAAATAAAAACCACACATTAAGAGGGAGAACAGACCGACTCAAAAACAAAAGAAACGGAAGATGAAGTTGACCTGGAAAAACCAGAACAAGAAACACAAACGCCCGCTCCTCTCCATTTCAACCCTCCCTTTCGATCAAAGCGATGATCACATCACCAACAACAGCGAAGACCGACCAAGATCTGATAATGATACAGACCATAACACCGAACAAGCTCAAACCTATCATCACAACGACACCGAACTCGCCGAAGCCTTTCACGCACAGGGAAACAAACTCGCTGAGGTAAATTCCAAATCTTTTTTATTTTTCCTTCTATGGGTTGTTTCTTTATATGCCCTAATTCTTTAATAGCAACTGTTACTGGTTCTGTTATTATGTGCTTTTTGTTATTGTTTAGATAATTTTTTTTTTTTTTAGTTTATAGCTCATATGCAAGTTACAAAATTCTGAAGTGGGTATGTGGAATGATTGATTTATTGAAATTATTAGACTGTTTGTAATTTGGGGTTATGAAGATGAACTCTGTTGTTAATTATCTTCTATGTTATAGATCATGGAAAATATGTTTGGAATTGGGGCATATGTTTATACAACCAGTTTGGTTCTAAAATTTGACTATGTGTGTAGTGACTTCAAAGTTTGCCCAATAATCAAAATACTTTTGGATATCCACTGCTACCCTAAATATAGTCTTTAAGCACAAATGATTTGAGATATGGGTTGGGAGGATTGGAAATTTGAGTATCTGGAGATGCTTGAAATTTGAGGGGGGGTTGGTGGGGTAGTGTTTCGGCTAGAAAAACTTCAGCTTATAGAGTGGGAATTTGTTTTCTGTTTGAATATTGAAGATGTTAGGTAATAGCTAAGCTTTGGGCCATAAGTGGATTTTGATAAATTGATTCATCCAACTTATCCACTCCCAGTTAGTTCATATAAGGGATATATGTTTACACTCAACAAAGTGGGTGAAATATGCGTTTACAGTCTATAGTAGGTCTCGAGTGGTAGATTAATGAGATTTTATGATTCTTTTAGTAACTAGTTCTTTAATTATTTTTGTGTCCCTGTTTTGGTTACTAAAAAAAATATAAATACTTGTGTTGAACTCTGCCCTTGTCCATCACTTCACTCCAAACTATCATTTGGTCTCTATGAAATTTAAGATATTGAAGGAATTTTGTGACAGGACTTACCTACCAGTAAGGATTTGTGACAGGACTTACCTACCGGTAAGGATTTTTAGTCTGAGATTTCTCAATACAACCAGCCATCTGATGGGGTAAAATAGTTGTTATATCATTATAAAGAAATATGGGATTGTTTGAAGTTTCGGATAATGAACCTCAGAGGAGTTTGAAAATGTGAACCTCAGAGGGTTCCTTCACGCTAAATGCATGTGAAAAGGTGACTATTCTACTCTCCTGCAAGTTGCTTCAAATCCATTACAAACATCACTCTTTCTATAACTGTTTTCTACCCCAAAACCCATAAAGCTTTAGCTTTACTATCCCACAGTTCCATATGAAAGAATTCCTTCGCCAGTTCCATTACAAAATCCAAAGTTCCAACAAAGAGGGAATATTAGATGGGGAAGCAGTCTTGTAATTAGTTCCAATCCATTTCTTGTGACCATTGATGCTCCTTGCAAAAATGCTCTCGAACTGGAATTGACACTACCTTGGACCTGAATGAGCTGCAAATTGTATTCTTATCTTTTGCAATTCAACAATAAAAACATATAAAGGCAAAGAAAGAAAGGAAAAGGAGGAACTGAAAAAAGGGGTAGAAACCGTGTTAAAATAACATAATTTCAATGTAAAGATTAGAACTCAGACCTGAACTAGAAGAATTTTACTATATATCCTAGTGAGAGACTACTTGTTCCAAGTTTAAAAGTTTATCAACTTAAGGTTTGCAGAAGAATGGAAAAAGGAAACAAAAGCAGTGGAATAATGTGTCTTTTTTTGGGGAAATTGTTTTACAACATAGGGATATTTTTCATCAAGTTGTAAACCTTTGTACACATTTTATTTTAGAATCTAAAAGCCACTACATTGTCAAATCATTAGAATTTTTCTGCATCCTCAACAATGTTCTAGTTATAAATATGATCCTTGATAGATTTGAAAGTGCAAGTAGGACTTTTATAGCTGACTGAAATAGATGGGAAAGTAAGACTTCAAGTTGTGTTTTTGGTGAAATTCTTGTGCACTGGAGGTAGCTGATAAAAGAAAATAAATAAAAAAAATCTTATATGATGGAGTTACAATTAGTGTGTATTTTCTCTCATTTTTTAGTTTTCTTACTGTGTATCTATGTGTGTTCTTCTCCCTTGTCAATGACAAGAATTGATTCCCAGACTGACCAACCCCTATAGTTGCTTTTGTACTTCTGTGCTACAACATTTGCAATTCATGGATTTTAAAACTGAATGAAATATATAGGTTGAAGTTTCCTAAAAGTTATGGAAACAGTATTTACAATTTAATGCTTCATATTCACTCCAAATTGATCCATTAATGTTGTAGAGAAGTTTTATTGCCATGGGGTCCAGACTTTGTTCGGCAGCCCATTCCTCCATTTATAAAATATGACATTGGAGAAATTAACCTGTTGCAAGACAATTATGGTTGGTTTTCATCCTTGGCTCAACAGTGCTCCGTTTTTGCAACCTGTGTTCATGACCTGGTGTGGTATATTCTTGAGCCAGTTGAATTTCTTGTAGTTGTCTGAAAACAACATCCTCAGGTGCAAAGTCATTCCTTTCAAATGCTTGAAAATTCAAAAGGAGACATTCATAGATATTTATTTGCTACATGACCATTTGCAAAATGTAGTTCTATATATCTGTTATGTATTTTCCATTCCGTTTTTTCCTTGCTCGTTCTGATAACTCTTTCCCACTTTCGTTTCTGAAGGATGGGAGGTACCATGAAGCTCTTGGGAAGTGGGAAGCTGCTATTACTTTGATGCCAGAAAGAGCAGTTTTACATGAGCAGAAGGCTCAAGTTTTACTTGAAATTGGAGAAGCATGGAATGCTTTGAAGGCGGCAATTCGTGAGTCCCAGTTCTTAATTTTCTTATACAACTGTAGACTTCTTTTATTATGCTGAATAATGCAGTTATTAATGGCACATCACTTGGTCATTAGCTTATCATTTAGAAGCTTACTACTTAAAAATTATTTTGCAGCTGGACCCAAATAAAATTTTTGATGTCTTCTTCAATCTTCAGATTTGGTTCCCTGTTCAAATTGCAAATATTTTCAGATTCTCTTTGCTTGTAGAAATCATTTTAGCTCTGTATTGTTATTGGAGTTCAAAATTTGTTTTTTGTGTAATGATTTATTTTCCATATATATTACCCAAGTAGACATTGTATTCATGAGTTACAATTATTTGACAGGAGCTACTGAATTGGAGCCATCATGGGCTGAGGTTTGTTAATACTTTATTGTTTGGATGTGCTTTTTACTGCATGGTTAGCATTCATATATGAAATACTAAGCCCTTGCTATTTCACTTTTTACTTTTCTGTCATCATAGAAGTGGATATAAATGTTTACCCAGTGCTTTTTTATACCACAAAGTTATAATTGGGCATTGTTTGACAAGTACTTACAAAAATTGGCTTCCCAATCTACCAGTGGTTTAGGAGAAGATGAATTTGCATATCTATGAACACTTCATCAAGTTTGGTTTGAATAGATTGAATATCTTCCTTTATCTGAAGAGTACTTGTATAGCCACCACAAACTAATTGTTGACCTGCCCTTTCCTCAGTCTTCATTCATGTATTGCAGTTTGATTTTAAATGCAAAAGAATGAAAACTAAGTAGGATGAGGACCAATGGCTTTGATGACAAATGAAGCAGAAGAAGTTCTGAAAGTGTAAAAAGCCATAGTGGGCTGTAAGCAGCTGAAGTGTTTTCTTAAACAAAGAAGTGTGTCTTTTCATGATGCCGGCTCGTACTATATTTTCTTAGGATGGAGGTGTAGGGGATCATATTTCTTTACCTTTTTTCTGGAATGATTTTTGAAAATTTTACATATTTCAATTTTTATATTCAAACTTACCTTTTCAAAACTTCAACTTCAGTACTACACGGGTTAGGTTGCGTTACATACTTCATCTAAACTCTAAAGGCTTGTTTTGGGATGTAAATCTGTAGTACAGTTCCTTTTTTTCTTTACTTTTTATCTTTTTTTTCGAGGGGTAATCATTCCCATCCTTCAATTTCTTTTTCACTGCACGTGTAATCTCCAATTTTTTAAAAGGAGAGGAATTACATTCCTTTCCTTGGACCTTGTACTGGTGCATTTGTTAATTTATCCATGAAAGCTTGGAATTCATTTTGACGGGCATATTTGGGCATCAGAAGGACAATGATAATCCCATTGAATGCTTTAGTGGATGATCTTTTATCCATTCAACCATTCATGTGGTATCCCCTTGGTGCCTCGTTAATGATATACTTGTTAGAAAAAACAAAACAAAAAAACATGTTACGAAGAAAAAAACCAAAACCAAAACCAAAAACACAAACAAAACATAATTTAGCATGTATGAATAACTACATTTAATAATGTTTCCTTAAGCAATTTTAATAAAATCACGAAAGTCAAAACTTTAAAACTAGCTCATCAATATCAGGCCTCTTTGAAAATGATACCATGTTTCTGACAAGCTTGGATTTTTTTTTTCAGGCCTGGATCACTCTTGGTAGAGCACAACTAAACTTTGGGGAGCCTGATAATGCTATTGAAAGCTTTGACAGAGCGTTAGCTATCAAGGTACTTCAAAACAGGTCACCAATGTGATTTTCTATCTTGGCCCTAGTTTTGAAATCATCTTCACCGACCTGGTATGGATTTGCGACATTATAACTGAGGAGTGTAGATTAACATGGCAGTAGGAGATTGCTTCTCCAAAAACTGACATCATAGAAATGTTGGATGTTTTTTTTCTTTATAGATTCTTTTACCTTTGAGCTTTACAATTGTAGTTAAGCGAATTCATATCATATACGGCCATGCTAAGCTTCATTTGCTTTGTTAAAAAAAGAAAAAAGAAAGAAAAAGGATAAGGATAAGTTTCATTTGCAAACCTTTGAGTGGGACAATTTCCAATCCTACATATTCATTTCCGGCTCAAATTTAATAAGTTTACTGCTGCATGCAGCCTGATTTTGTTGAGGCACTAGATGACCGGGAAACTGCATCACATCTTGTGAAGAAGCGTAAGCAGCTTCACTCATCAGGCTCAAGTACTACTAAAAATCGGTACGTGGTTGGGGACAAGACTGAAAGCTCCTGAAGGTATGTGAATGGCTGGGTATAAAGTAGTCTGCTGTTTCTGTATATGCTTCTTTGGCTGTCATAGAGGAAGAAAGGAACTTTGGGATCTCACATATTTTCTAGTCACAGAGAGAGAGAGAGAGAGAGAGAGAGAGAGAGAGAGAGAGATACAGAGAATGAATAGATGTTTGGGTTGTACTGGTTTGCTAATCTGATCTCGAGTTACGCCTGAAAACACAATCTGATGCCTCAAATCTGCTTCATTTTCTTGGAATCTGTTACATCCTGTTGTTATTAATCAGAAGGATGGAACCTACGTCATGAAGCCTGTAATTTGTTCCAGAAAAGATTAACACATCTTGAATATAAGATTTTACTTAGCTCTGCCATGTCAAGCCAAATAACTCATCTTCATAATTTCACTGTATTGTTTTCTTCCTTGTTATGTTCCTATTAAGTGTAGAAGTAAAGCAGTTCAACAGTTTTTATGGCATAATTTGAAAAGCATAGTATTATGTAATGTTAATATCAGAGTCTTAATTGCATATAAGCTTTTTGGGAAAACTGAAGTATTGGTTGATGCATTCAATCTCAGAAAAAAAAGATAGAAAGCCTTCCAGATTAGCTGAACAGATACGTGGGAGGTGTCACCCTTAAAATTTGCAGTTGTTTGTATTCAAGAAACATGAAATTGCTATATTAGTAGAATGAAAGTTCTTGAAAACATCTTTTACCCTTTTTCCATTTCACAGTCTTCCATGAATAAAACGGAATGATTTGATTAACAGATCCTGGAATGGTATTGTGAAATTATTTCACTTAAAACACTTGTGTTTTCCAGGAAATTAAAACAAAAACAAAACCAAATAAGCCCATAATTACCTGTTCATTCATTGATTTGTAAGTAACAAAACAAGACTCCTTCCATTCAGACTACACTCATCTCTCCTGACACGAAACCAAAACAGACGCTGCTGAAGCAAATTACGTAGTTGTATATCATAGACTCGGATACAAAACGGACATGGGCTAAATTATGTAGTTGTAATAATGGTATGAGCAAATTACCCATTCTCTTCAGATTTGCAAGAGCATGTGAAAAACCTTGCTATCGCCCTCAGAGCCCTATACAGAACCTTTCCACGAGCCGGAGGAATGTCAGACTTGTCTTGAGCCTGAGTCTGAGCCATCTCTTTCGAAGACAAAGAACAACAAATATCAAAATCAAGAATAGTACCAAGACTTGATGTCAGAAAACACTGGTTGTTGTCGAAATGTAGTGGCCTTTATATTTATAGAGGCAAACACGAAACAAGAATGTTGGGGGGTTTCTTTAATTGCTAAACAAGACAACAGATTTGTAGGAGGCAAAGCATTTGCTCTGTCATTTCCATGTACTTTCCCCACAAAAACATTGATAGGTAAAGTTGGTTGCTTGTCTTGGAAGCGTCACATGATGTCAGTCTATACTCTTAACACCACCTTTTGCGTTTGCTGCCAAAAGAAAATTTTCTTTTCTTACTTTCGTTCTCTATGTCTATTTGATTAACAATTTAAGGATTTTTTCTTGTCTTCTTCAATAACATTACATGCATGTTGTCAATTTCTGTTAACATAAAAAATCAATTAAATTATTTGTTTGGTCCGTTAACATAAATATCCTGCTTTGGGAAACACTTATTTATTTTTTTTTTTTTTAAATCATTTTCTCATAAAAATGAATCTTATGGAGATTTCTGAAGTTTTCATTATTTTTGCTTTTTAAGAAGAGGCCAAACGGGACAACTACTCATTTGCTTGGTAATAACTTAGAAAGATTTGAGGAATGTGAAGTTGAAAATTCCATTGCCTTTTTATCACGAGTCTGGTAAATTGTATGGACATTGTAGAGGTTATCCATCTGCAAATTCACAAATTTTTTAAAATATATATATATATATTCTGTTTGATTGAGTGTCAATTTAAAAAAAAATAATAAAAATAAAAGCTAATTTGGTATAAAGAATGAAAAAAAAACACACACACACACACATCATTTTTATATGCTTTTCTCTATTTTGAGATGAAAATAATTTTTTTAAAACTTAAAAATATTTTTTGATATTTTTGTTGGTCAAACTAAATTTTTTGGATCTAAAATCTCAAATAGAGTGATTAACTTTATGCTGCAATAAATAAATGGTAATGGTAGAATGGCAATATATATGAAAACAGTAATATTAGAAATACTAATTAATGTACCAATTAACACACTAATAAGATACAAAATATACATATAGGTTCTACCGTTTAATATGGTCTTACATAATGCTGTATGTTGTCGGTGTGTTAGTTGATAGGTTAATTAGTATTTCTATCATTATTAATACGAAAACAGTATTGTTAGAAATACTAATTAGTGTACCAATTAATACATTAATCACAAAATATATATATAGGTTCCACCACTTAACATGATCCTACATAATAT
Organism: Camellia lanceoleosa; assembly: GCA_025200525.1. Classification (NCBI taxonomy): domain Eukaryota; kingdom Viridiplantae; phylum Streptophyta; class Magnoliopsida; order Ericales; family Theaceae; genus Camellia; species Camellia lanceoleosa. Next base: position 137,167,757 of record CM045761.1, on the reverse strand, counting down.
TGTATCTGGTTGGTGTGTTAGTTGATACACTAATTGGTATTCCAATCATTATTAATACGAAAATAATAATGGTAGAAACACTAATAAGTATACCAATCGACCCACTAAGACCAAAAAATATATATATATATATATGGATTCTATCACCTAACATGTGGTCTTACATAATATTATATCTAATGGATGTGTTAATTGGTACACTAATTATTTTCCTCACTAATCTATCTTTATAAATGCAACTATTAGAATCCATTTTCTTAATAATGTAAGAAAAGTGGGATGTGTCAAATATATATTTGTTGAGATGGTTTAATATAATCAAAATAAATATGGTGGTAGGTAGTGAATCTAATCATTTAATTAATATATATATATATATATATATATATTTGATAATATTAAGAGGAAAAGGTAAGAATGACAGTCCCTATTAAGTATGAAACTTTGTCTTGAAATGTAACAGAAATTTCATGTGTCACCATCAATCATATACCTTTGAAAGTTGATATTGATAGACCGTTATTGAATCTCTTCCTTGGAAAAACATGTTCTAGAAAAACACGTACAATTGTCACCGACATTTCTGGAGTGGTCCCTCGTCACTTACCAAGAGCTATACTACACACTGGCTTTAACCCTTAAAAATAATTCATAATTAAATTTTCCTAATTTTGTGACAATGAAATTAGGTGATTGAAAAGTTTAACTATTCAAAAAATTGTATAGAAAAATGATTAAGAATATTAATAAAATATTGAGATTTAAATAATATATTATAAAATTCATATAATATATATATATATTAAATTTGAATCACATATTAATATTTAATTTATAGCATTGATGATTATATAATTTTGTATAGAAACATGAATTTCGTAGTCAATAAAGAAATATACAGAAATTGCTTCATGTTTTCGTCCGTTCTTGTCATGTCTATTTATATACTTATTTATTTTTAATATTATGATATAATGAGTTAGAAATGACGCTTAAGTGACGGTGGCGTGATACCAGTTGCAAATCGCCGAACATGATTTTGTATGGAAGCATGAATTTCGTAGTCAATAAAGAAATATACAGAAATTGCTTCATGTTTTGGTCAATTCTTGTCATGTCTATTTATATACTTATTTATTTTTAATATTATGATATAATGAGTTAGAAATGACGCTTAAGCATGGTAGAATGGAAAAATTATGCGGTTGTCGTGGACAAGTTTATATGGTGTCTTTATTTAATTTTTATTATTTCTTTTGTTCTAAAATAATAGTTTTTCTGGAAAATTTAATTTTTTTAATAATACAATTATAGCATTTTAAGAATATTAATTTTTCAAAATTACTATTTGATAGTATATGATTTTTAGAAATATCAATTATCATAATTGTATTTTTTATGTTATTAATGAATTTAAAACAAGGGTAAAATAGTAAATTCATATTTTTTTTTTCTTGAGTTTTGAAAAAAAATATATTTTAAGACAATGAAAAATGAAATAATGGACTAATATTTTGATATGGAAAGAGTAATTAAAGTCACGAGATTTAGTATTTTTTGTTAAAATTTTAAAAAATAATTTGATAATATCAAGTAATAAATAATATAAAATAATATTTTAAAATTATGAAATAATCATTCGATAAAATGATGGTACAGTAGTGATAGTGATAACGATAGTAATAGTGATAGTAGTAGTAATAATTGTGTGATTATGAAATATTGATTGCAATGAATGTGGATGACAATAATAAGACTGAGTGGATGGTGATGATGGTAGTAATGACCTTATATCTTTAATTATATTAATTTTATATTTAAATTATTTAATTTTAGATCAATTTTATTCTATTATCTATAATTAGACAGTACTTGTTGACGTGACATTAAATTTTATTAAAAATATTATTTTACCTTCTAAACTATTCCTAAAAAATCAATTAGACCCCTAATATAGAATTTTTTTTAAAATATTTAATAATAATTTTTCATCTAAAAGAGTGAGAAAAATAAATTTTAAATAAAAAACATTTAAGTATTAGTCATGTTGAGTATTCTTTAGAGAGTAATTATTAACTTTAGCGTTAAATTTTCATTTAGTCGATAATACGGCCAAGTAGGTACTAACCTCTATTTTGTAGGTAGATCTCGACATATTCATTTTCATCATTCAATATAATTTTTCAAATGTCAAAAAAAGATTTTACTCTCATAATAAGTGTGGTCTAAATTTTTACTCACTCAATTTTGAAAGTACTATTAGTAGATCAATTCTATTAAAATTAATTTGGGCAATAAGGTAGCTATAATTGCGCGTACGCACATAGAGTAGTTAAGATATTTTCTGCTCAATTAGTTTCTGTGGGATCTACTCGAAATAATTTGAGACTTAAAGAGACAATTCTAAATGAGGATTTTTATATTTTTTAATTATATATATTATTGAAAAGTACATTATTTAATTTTTTTTGACATACAAAATTATTAATTAAATATTTAAATCAATTATATATATATATATATATATGGGGTTTAACTGATTTTTGAGGTATAATTTGGGAGATGAAATGAAATTCTAAAGGGTTAATTATACTAATAGTCCCTATAGTTTGGGATTTGTGTCAATTTGGTCCCTGACTTTTCAATTGTGACACATTTGATCCTGAATTTTGTATCTTGTTCCAAATAAGGACAATTGAAAATATCATTAGATTTTTCAAGGGTAAAATCGTCAATTTGATAAAATATAAACTAATTTGACAAAAATAAATGTCAAACAAATATTTTTAATTTTTAAAAATTATTTCTACCTACTAAAAATAAAATTATGTAAAATTGATAAATCTTTTAGACATTTATTTATTTATTTTATCAAATTAATTTTTATTATGTGTTTGGATGATGATCATGTAAAATTAATTTTAAAAAATTAATCATGTAATTTTTATTAATTTTATCATTGGTGGATAAAAATAATTTTTAAAAAATTAAAAATATTTTTTTGACATTTATTTTTGTTAAATTAGTTTATATTTATCAAATTGACGATTTTATCCTTGAAAAATCTAATGATATTTTCAATTGTCCTTATTTGGAACAAGATTCAAAATTCATGGTCAAATGTGTCACAATTAAAAAGTCAGAGACCAAAGTGACACAAGCCCCAAATTACAGGGACTATTAGTGTAATTAACCCAATTCTAAATGAAGTTTAGTGCTATGTCAATAAATTTCTTTTGATTTTAGACGGTAGTTGACGGTGGGGTGAAATTGATCTAAAATTAATTAGTTTAGGTATAAAATTGATATAATTGAAAGTATAGGAGTTAAATTGATTTTCAAGTGATAATTTAAAGGGTAAAATGATATTTCCTTGTGGTTGTAATGGTTGTGACAGTGGTGGTAGCAACAATGATTTTATAGTGGGAGAGATAGTGGAATGTGAATTATAATTATGGACAAATTACGCTTTACAACCCTATATTTTACATTTAGTCTTACTTCATCTTTGATCTTTTAGTTGTCACCGTCAATCTACCAGACTTTGAGTCAAGTTATGATTTGGCCTATTAATATAACGTCATTTTGAAAATTAATGGAGAACAACCACATAAAAGTATTAATTATACTCAGTACCTTTGCATTTTTACTAAAATCTCACTTTAGACCCTCTATTTTGGTCCTCAGCATTCATATACTTTTAGCAATGTCTCACTTTAGTCCTTATACTTTAGTTCCTTCGCCAATTTTTATAACGACATTATAAAATCATTTCTAATTGCTACTTGACTCAAAATTTAGAAGGTTGACTTCAACAATTAAAAGATCAAGCAGTAAAATGAGATTAGATGTACAGTGCAATAATACAAAGTGTAATTTATCCTATGATTATCAAATGTATTTTCAATATTGAATTAAGTTATCAAATTCACAGTTAAAAACTCTTTGATTTTTTTTTATAGGAAAATTTACCCATAAATTGCATATGGATATAATATGATTTGATAAAATTACTATTATACCCACCCACCGAGGCAACCCAACCTAGCCTCAATCACAATTGTTGCAGCCCCTAGCACTACTACCGCAGTAACCCAGATTTTGAAAATTAAAAAAAGAAAATGTCATAATTTTTAGGCGTTTATAGTAGAATTTCTCCTCTAGTCTTTTCCGGGTATGTAACACTTGTATCCTTTAATCTATTAGAGGGTGTATTTAATTCCTTTATTTTCCTTTTGGGAGTCTTTGGGATTGTTGTGTCTTGGTTTTGGAGGAGTATAATTCGATTTAAACATGTTTTGATTGTTTGTTCACGCTTGTTTATGTTGAAAAGTTGTTTGGGAACTTATAAATCTTGTTCTAGGGTCGACACCAGTCTTGGTAGTGTCGACACTTGCCTTTTTATTGTTGGCCTCGAAGGTCAACACTAGTCTAAGAATGGTCAACCCTTGTAAACTGTAGAATCTGGGTATTAGTTGCTGGAATTTGGTGTCGACACCAGTCTGGGAGGTGTTGACACCTTGCCTGTTGCACACATTGCTTTTCTTCCTAAAGGGTCGACATCTCTGTCTGAAGGGTCGACCCTTGTGCGTAGTTTTCAAATTATTGGGCTGGTTTGGGCCTTGCTTTTGGGGGGTTTTTGACTTGTTCTTTTCATTTGACTTTGGGGCTATTGTTCTATTATTACCTTGCTACTATAAATAGGCTCCAAACATATATTCATTTCACTTGTTCTCCTCTTTTCTCTCTCTCTCTCTCTCGCTCTACACACAGTGAGTTCTTTTCTCTCTCTCTAAAGTCAAACTTTTTCACTTAGATCTCTAGATATACTCACCTAGAGTGATCTTTTCACCTTGGTCTTTTGAAAAAGATTGTAGATCTCATCAAGGGCTTCCTTTTGATCCAAGAGTTTTGTGGTTTCATCGCCGGTGATTTTTGGGTTGTTATCTCTTTGCTTCAAGAGGTAGGGGTTTCTAGTTTTCCTTCAATACCCTAATTTATAGATAGTGTACGGGGGCGAAATATCCTTTACTTTCCGTACTTCCTTGGACTCAAGCTTCGTGCAACGTCGCCTTACCTGCAAACAAAGAGGCAGTGATCTACCCGGCGGGGGTGGTGCCGGAAAGCCCCTCCGACGATCAAGTTAGGCTACTTGAGGAAGAAGAAGAGCACTGTTTAGAGAGAGGGAAAAAATGGTTCAGATCGCATACCTCCAACGTTCCTCTTCCTCCCTATTTCTAGGCTGGCCTTGCAATCCAAGATTGTGCGCGCACTACCTCTGCTGTCCTTTCCGGGACAGGTGGCAGTGCTCGCCTCTCACCACCTTACGCGTGTAAAGGTTTTGTCCTTCCACCAGTACACTCAGAACTGTCTAACGGTATTGAGGCGTGCGTGGAGCAGATGTCCTCTCCTTCGCGCCATTGGCCCAGGTGGCACACATAACCAGAGTACCACAATCGGCCTATCACATGCCCAAAACCGAGCTATGCATCGCCGACCTTTAACTTGGAATTAGGCGAAAGCCTGACCACCTCGACCGAACTATTCTTGATCGGTTCATCACTACCAACCGGTTGCGAGGCATGCCGACCTCCCACCGATCTACCATCAATCTCGGTCACACGAAGCCACCTTATATCGATTGATCGGTCCAAGGCGTACTGACCCTGATCGCATCCATGGTATAGCTCGGCCATTTCTTAACTTTCAAGATTCGCTAACTCGAGCTCCGCTTAACACGCTTGTCACACTGGCTAGGACAGCTCGTCTCGGTCCGCTCAACGTCCCCGACCGTGCAAGTCAGGCCGCACCAATAGAGGAGTTAGCTCGGCGCCGTGCAGTTCGTCAAGTTTCACGTCGCCTCAGCTCGGCCGTACTGTCTGATGGAAATCTTCCCTCTCAGATAGATTTGTGGTTTTTTCTTTATATAAATACAAAGTTTATATATTTTTTTTATACATTTTGTGATAAATCATGAGATTAGGGGCTAGGGTTTGAAGAGTTGGAGTTTACTTGTTGGGTTATGATTTTGGATCATGAGTTTGGGTGTAAAAGCAATAGAAGAGTTGGAATAAAAAGTGTTTTGGTGAAAAGATTTAATTTCTCTTAAAAACCCTAGTTTGGCTCATGAAGATGGTTAATAGTTTTGCTTAAATTGAAAGTAGTATCATGAAATTGAGGTGTTAAATTACACATATACAAGTTTAATTGAAATTTTAAAGAGTTTGAAAATTTATGTAGAAGTTGCAATTGAACCCTTAATGTTGATATTTTAAATTATGTCATAATATGAAACCAACTTAGGGGAAAGAAATTACTAATAGTATGGATGATATGAGCTTTGTAATGAAATGATGACGTGGATGTTTAATAGTTTGTATTGAATTATGCCGAATCGTATTGAATAGTGTTGAATTGGATTGTGTTGAATTTTATTGTGTCATGTTGAATTATATTGAGTTATGTTAAATTATGTTGAGTTGAGTTGGGTTATGTTGCATTGAGTTGAATTGAGTTGTGTTGAGTTTGGTTGAGTTGTGTTGTCTGGAGTTGAGTTGTGTTGGGTTGTGTTGCGGTTGGTACCCGCGCGGGAAGTTGAAAAATGATTTTTGGGTGCCTACGTCCTGCTGTATAAAAGCCGGCAAGTGTAGGGGTGGTTTTGAATTAAAGGTGCCCAAATGTCCTATCTAGGCTTATTGCTGGACGAATGTGGGAAAAATATTTTTGGGTGTCTACACAGTCCCGTCGTATAATAGCCGGTAAAAGTGAAAAAATGATTTTTGGGTGTCCACAAAGTTCTACCGTATAATAGCCGGAAAAAGTGAAAAAACGGATGGTTTTGAAAATGTTTTGGGTGCCCACTTCATGCCGTATAATAGCCAGCAAAAGTGGAAAAACGGATGGTTTTGAAAATGTTTTGGGTGCCTACTTCATACCGTATAATAGCCAGCAAATGTGGGGATGGTTTTAAAGTTGAAAATGTTTTTGGAAAAACATGGTTTTTGGAAAACATATGGTTTTTGAGAAAATGATTTTTGGGAGTTCACTTCCCGTCGTATAATAGCCGGCAAAAGGTGGAAAGTGTTATGAATTGGGTGCTTACTATCCCGCCGTATCAAGTTGGCAAAAAGTGGAATGTGTTGAGAAATGTGTTGAGTCGATGATAATATGCGTGAATTGAGATGAACTTATGAAATTACAATTGATGTGTAATTTGGCATGAATGGGGAATGCATATAGAAATTATTTGAAAAGAATGGATAATGAAATAGTAACTGGATAAGGGGTTGGTGATAACGAATTCACGGGGTTGTTTGTAAGTATAAGAAAAGATTAACAGTTTTGTTTTGTAATTAATGAGGAAATTGAATTAAAAGGGTTTATTATCCTTGTGATATGTTGAATTATAATTAATAATGCAAATGTGGATGTGATGTAGCTGTTAGACAAGTAGAGGTTAAGGGTAGGAGAACTGTTAGTGAATATAAAGGAGATTTGGATTTCTATGTTGTCACACCTCGAAAATAATCCCACATAACTATTACGTCAACTCACTTCCAAAATGAGATATTAACCAAAATCACTTACATAGTTCCAAATGTTTACCAAAGTATTCTCACATGCCATTATACATTTATTTACAAACTAGTACATGAACCTATAGCATGTAAAAGAAATCATTAAATCACAACAAATAAGGCCCTCAAGGGCTTACAAGTTCCAAGGCAATAGCTCGGTTACACATAATGGTCTTACGGACCCAAACACATTAGCTCTTGGCTTACAAAGATATCACAACAAAAAAAGAGTTAAACTACTCTTCTTCAAAACATCTCCACGCCCTTAGCTTGCAGGCTCACCACATCTTTACCTGCACCAATTCCCATAGGAGTGAACATAAAGCCCAGTAGAGATTTCTCACAAAGTATATACAGTTATGCCAATTCCATTAACGTTAAAAGAAATGCATATGCAATGCCATGCAAGTGCCAATGATGAAAGAAAATTTTATTTCAATGCACTATTTCAAAATCAACATGTTTTCAATAATATTTTGTAATCTCGTCAATTTCAAACTTCCAATAGTTAAATCAATAGGGGCGGTAAATACGACACTGGTAATCCCTAGGTTGGTGTCTGCAAGTAGACTCTACAAGTACTACCAAACTATCATTTTTACCAATATTAACCGGAAGGCTCGACATCTATCTGTGTGGCTTTCGGGTCTTTCACCCTGGACACTCAGGCCAACTTATCAAATTCATCTACACCCCCTATTCGGACTTACCAACGTATTTACCCCATAACACATTTCCATTGGTTCTCATTACAATAACGTTTTCTTTCTTCATGATGTAAATCTTTTCAATTTGGATTCAAGATGCATAATGATCAACGAAGTAATATGCAATGCAATAATCCTTTCCACACCTTATAACATTTCTCCATTTTTGCATATCTTTACAATTATGTGAGTGATTTTCTAACCACACTGCCAACTCAGTATTCAACTGGAGAGTACTGACAGAATAGATGGCACCTGGCTTACTTGTAATAGAAATAGAAGATTCCGGCGGTGGTTCGTCCACCCCGGGGCACTCTGACGATCAAGTCAGTATATCTCTCAAAGATAATTAATAGTGCTAACTCACTATTCAGAATATCAATTGCGTACCTTAGACCCATGAGGGTGCCTTTCTTTTGTAGCCAACACAAACCTAGTCCCAATAGAAGCCTAACTTCAATGGACTTAGGATTCCTGCTAATCTTGGACTCCCAGTAGGATTGGGATAAACTCTCTAAGAGTCTTATCTTTTCCCAAACTGAAGTCTTCTCCCATTCTAGGACTCTTGTCCCTTATCCGCTTATCCCGGATTCCGATATCTTCGGAGATAACCTCGGCCACGCCGAGATCATCTCGGCATCTCGACCAGGACACGTGGCACCTCGGCTGATACGTCGGCGTCACCTTGCCACGTGTTGGTACTCAGAAAATATATCCCCACAACTGCCCCCTAGGTTCTATAACCTCGGCATTCTGAGGTGATGGAAACTATATCAGTACGTAGGCTTAAAAGTCCTCAGCCGAGATCATAATCAAGGCTGACATGTCTGTTTTGACTGTTAATACAACTTCCTTTCCTGAATGCTTGTACCTTTGTCTTCTCTTTACTGCTTTTGTATGATTCCATACTTAGAATGTTTTGCATATTCTTCAATGCACACTTTATCTGTGTAATTTTCTCGGGGTGAAATACCTTGGCTATTTCCACCAACGGTTTACATCGGCAAGGACATAAGTACTCAGTTTTAACTTGTAAATTTTTCACAAATTTCAACAAGTGTTAAACATTATCTCGGTTTAACTTCAACTTGTAAACTTTTCTCAAGTTTCAACAAGTGTTAAACATCATCTCGGTTTAACTTCAACTTGTAAACTTTTCTCAAGTTTCAACAAGTGTTAAACATCATCTCTATTACCTCTTGGCATAAGCCCTAAGGCTTTCATCCTCACTGATTCTCAGGGCCATCAGGGAGTCCACCCTCAACGGTTGTAGTTTGTTCGTTACAAACCTGGCCACAAACATCTCGGCCAGGCCTTCCCAGGTTTTCACAGTTCCTTTCGGCAACTTGTGAAACCAGTCTGATGCAATTTCTCCGAAGGATGAGGGGAACATCTTGCAAAGCAACGGCTCATTCCCGATGTATAACGCCATCGAGTTCAGGTAAAAGCTGACGTAAAAGTTCAAGTCCGACTTACCGTTATATATCTGGAACTTCGGCATATTGAACCTTTTTGGGGCCTCAAATTTGTCCAATTCTACTGAGAATGGTGTCCTCAGCTTGACAGGAGAGGTCACCTCGGTATCTTGCCGCTTTCTCTGGAGGTAATCCCTCAGATTCTCTTTGGTTCGTCCAGGAGCTCGGCTATCTCCGGATTTCAGCCTCTTTGGTGCACTACTTCCAGTGTCATTGTGAGTCCTTTTGGACCTCCCTCCATTGGTTGCATCGAAATAGAGTTCCTTCCCCTAATCATGCCAATGTTCTTTGGAGTCAGCTTCCTTGGTGCGATGCGTCCTCCGTGAATCTCTCCTTCTTGATTCTCCTCGTCCGACCTCCTTCGAAGGCCGGTGAGAGTGTTCCTTGGTTCTATCGTGCTGATGAGTCGTAGGAGTTGTCTTCTGCCCCCCTGTCTGGGCATCTTTCTTGGCTGCTGGAATCAGCGTATCTTATAACGGAAATAGTGGCTGCATGACGTTGTCCTGCATCATGAAGTTGACAACCGTTTGCAGGTCCGCCAATTTGTTTGCAATCGCCTTTATCTCGTCGTCCCTCCTCAGGCATCTATCATTCCATACCTGGAGGTCTCTCTCATTGTAATACTCACTTCGGTCTGATTTCTTCGGCACATCGCCCTCCTGGCCGACGTCCTCTTCTCCGTGATTCTTATCACGAGTTTCTGTGTTGCGGTTGTCTCCTTCGACGTCAAGGTCGATAAGTCTCCCAGTCCCAGCAGGAGTGTCGTCCCCAATCTTATCCTTCTGTCCGGTACTAGCCATCTATTCTCCTTTCTTTCCCACAGACGGCGCCAAATTGTGTGAGTGATTTTCTGACCACACTGCCAACTCAGTATTCAGCTGGAGAGTATTGGCAGAATAGATGGCACCTGGCTGACTTGTAACAGAAATAGAAGATTCCGGCGTTAGTTCGTTCACCCCGGGGCACTCCGACGATCATGTCAGTATATCTCTCAAAGATAATTAATAGTGCTAACTCACTATTCAGAATATCAATTGCATACCTTAGACCCATGAGGGTGCCTTTCTTTTGTAGCCAACACAAACCTAGTCCCAATAGAAGCCTAACTTCAATGGACTTAGGATTACTGCTAATTTTGGACTCCCAGTAGGATTGGGATAAACTCTCTAAAAGTCTTATATTTACCCAAACTGAAGTCTTCTCCCATTCTAGGACACTTGTCCCTTATCCGCTTATCCCGGATTTCGATATCTTCAGAGATAACCTCGGCCACGCCGAGATCATCTCGGCATCTCGACCAGGACACGTGGCATCTCGGCTGACACGTCGGCGTCACCTTGCCACGTATTAGTACTCAGAAAATATATCCCCACACTCTACAACAATGTCAACATTCACATTCTCATATTCTCTTTTCAATGTTCATCCACAAGATTAACATGTGTCATCAACACATCATCGCAATTCTCGTTTCACATACCATAACAAATTAGTCTCTTCAATATTACAAGTGACATATTTCAAATAAAGCCCCCAATGTTTACAATTTTTCCACCATCTAAGGTTTTCAACAATTAGTCACACCACAACCTTGCTTATCCAAGTATTAGTAAGATATTAATTTAACACCTCATTCTTATATATCAAGTAAATTTTCCATTTTGTAAAACATTGATGAAAGTCACTCTCATTCATCCTTTCAACATGAGAAAATATAGAATTTCAAAGACATTTTTCCACTTTACCAAAACCCCCAAATTTCTAGGGTTTTCTTTTAAAAACAAGTTTTTCTCATCCCCTAAGAGAAACCCAATCAAAATCATTTTTCACAAGTTTAATAGAGGGAAAAACTCTCAAGAAGGTGTAAAAATAGTTGAGATACAAACCCACATTCAAAAATCTCTACATTTTGAACAAAAACTATAATCAACACAAAACTTCAAGAGCACTTTTAAATCAACACCCAAATAGCACAACTAGTATATATAACTCAAGAAATCCCTACCTCAAGCTTGTTGATGAAAGGTGAGATGAAGCCCTAGCTTTGAAAGATGAGAGAGAGCTTTGATTTCTTCCACCCAAGTGAAGCCCCAACCTAGATCTTCAAGATTTAAGGGAAAATATTGATGATCTTGCTCCAAGAATCACAAGAATCAAAGAGTTGTGGGTGATTGAGGTGTTTTCTAGAGAGAATGAGGAGAGAAATTAGGTTTAGAATGAAAGAAAAATGAGTTAGCGGTGATATATATTCGGACCAAAACGTTATAAGAAAACAGGGCACGGACTGCCCAGTTGGCCGCTCGTGCGGCCCACTTATCCACTCGTGCGCCCTTAGACAGTATGCAAATTCTGGGTGTCAAGCTTCACCGCTCGAGCGGCCCTCCTCCGTACGTGCGACCTTGGGCCCCGCACGTGCGGCCCTGGTCCAGCCACCCAAGTTTTCAACTTCGCTTCTGGGCACCTCGAATTCACCCGCACACCCTTCGGAACGACCGAAATTCAACACCGAAGAAAATAAGAATTAGGAACCCCTTTTCCAGACATTTCAATCCAACAAAAATAAAAAGAAGACGAAGTGAAAAAAGAGAAAAAAAATGAGAAAATGGACCAGTCGTCACATACGTTAAGAAGTTACAACAAATATGAATGGACCGGTGGGAATGGAGTGTATGAGGGCTGTTTTTGAGTATCAAGAGAACTTGAACTTGAGGTTATGGAGTTATAATAAATGTAATTCGTAAAAAGGGCAAATGGAAATAAAAAGAGAAATATTAAAATGAAAATTAAGGTTAGGTTTGGCATGTCTTAAAACAATCAAAAAGTCACTATCCTATTTAAGTCACATCATCTTATTTAAGTCACATCACTTCTCTAACACATCATTTCAAATCCAACCCAAACCCAACCCAACTCATATTTCATAAAAAGTAAAAAAGTACCCTTATTTAGATCATCCCAAACAACCCCTTAATGAGGAATGTTTTAGAATTGGTTAATAAATTTAAAATGATATTGTTCCTTAAACATATTTGTTTTCAAAAAGGATTCACGGTTTTCTGATGGTAAGGGATGATTTTTATGGCTGAAGATCTTCTTTAAATGCTCAAATAAATTTTGAAAAAAAGGTACTCTACGTCTGATATTTTGAAATTATAAAATGTTACCTTGCTATATGGTATCACCCTGCATGCATGATCATTTCTATCTATGTGATCATTATTGCTTTAGAACTACAAGATCTCTACTGGGCAATTGTGCTCATCCCTTGTTGTTTCATTTTTTTTACAAGCAGAGAATACGAATTTATTGATTGGACAGTTAAGAAGTCCATGTATTCTTTATGTGTAAATTCATAGTAGATGTGAAAGAAATGAATTTTGTACATTGATGTTTGTAATTATTTATTTGTAGTTTCGTAGCGGAAGCTTGGCATGTATTATTGTCATTGTTGTATTCATTGAGGGAGAGAACATGTATTATTATGCTTTCTATTATTCAAGGGTAATAAATATTTGTAATTAAAAGAAAAAAGAAAAAAAAAAGGGACCTAAATTAAAGGCTTTTGGTAATGTTTCGGAGTAATAAAAAATTGGGACGTGACAGGGAGGGTCCTCTTTTTTTGTTTGTTAACCGAGTTGGTCTTCCCCTCTATTTTTTCAATCTACAATTCTAAGGTTTGGGTTGCTGTTTAGACTCGATGTTAAGCCTCTGATGTGCTGCTTCTGTGTTACCACTACTTAAACCTCATGTCAATTCCCCCATCTCTTTATTTATTTTTATTATTACTATTTTTTAAAATTTTATCTCTTACGATCAATGACACTTTTGTTTTTCTTTGTTTCTTTATTTTGTTTGTATCAAACGAAAATTGAGAAAATTTTGGGAGTAAGCAATGTCCATGTTTCGGCCTTTCCAAGGGCAAATAATATGTAATTATAGTTATAAATCACTAGCACAATTAGGGTTTTAATTATTGGTCGTTATTTAACTCATTTAATGTCGAGATTTTAGATTTCAGACTTTGAATACCATTATTTATCAATATATTAACTGATATTGTCAGATATTGACTGATATATATGATCGTATTGCTAATATCAATACATATCTCGACACCGTTATTTAAAACCATGATAATACCATGGTTGATATGCTTGCAATGGACATAGTGAGGGAGAAGCAAGGTGTGGAAGTGATGGGATGTGTGGGTATTTTGTGTAACCAGGATAGGGTGTCTAACCTCAATCTGTCCTAGAATTTGGATGGAGTGTAGGGAGTTTTTCCTACCAAACTCTTACACTACTTGTTTGAACGCAACTCTTACACTACTTGATCCCCACTGTTGCCATCCCTAAACAGACTTGCCACTTGCAAATAAGCCTTAGTAAATGTCAATGGACATTGACATCCATACATTGAGTTGTCAAATGAAGCTTTATATGTATTTACAAGGGATTTGACCAAAAATAAATAAATGATTGCACATGAGGAACATATGGCCCCTGTTTTCTTTTGGAAAGGATTGAGGTTAATTTTTTTTTCACTCGTTGTCTAGGGTTGTTGGGCTTGTTTCACTATCTCCCTAATAGAATATGGCTACCTGTACAAGCCTTGTTCGAGACAAGTCCAAATATGATAATGTATCTTCTTCAGTGGAAGAAAAGCAAAAGAACGATGATGGCTCACCACCACCACCATCGTTATCAAGAAAAATAGATCCAAGATCGATTATCAAAGTCTATGACTATGATTCAAATAATGGGATAAATTATGTAGATGTGGATGAATTTGGTTATAGACAGATATAGAAAAGTGAGGTACATATATTTGTCTTTTTTTATTAATTTATTATGATCCATTATCTTAATTTTAACAGTTAATCATATCTAGACATTTGTTTATGTTGTTATAATTGTGGGCTTACCGGGCTTGGACACTATGTTATACGGACTCGGGTGGAGGTGTTGAATACGGGTATGTGTCTTGGTGTCAGATTCATCTATCTGCAAAAAGTGTCCAAAAAATAGATATGGATATGGAGGCACGACACATAAAATATTAATAGTGTATTAAATTTTAAAAAAAATCTATTAAATTTAATAATAAATTTTTCAGAATTAACATATTTTTTTTATCCTTATTATTCCTTAACAAGTGTCACATTCATTTTAAAATAATAAACTATTGAAGATGCATTTATTCATAATAATGATATTACCACATAATTTTTATAAAAAAAATTATATAATTGTATGCATGAATAGAATTTTTCAATTAATATTTTATTTTTTATTCACATTATCATATTTTGTAGGTCGGGAATGTCATAGAAATAAGAAATAAAAGATTTAACCAAAAAAAAATAAAAAATAAAAGATTAGATCTATTTTCTAAATTTAGTGATATGTCAAAAAGACGATTGGTTGATAATTAAAAAATGGGCAAAAAATTATTTAATTTATTTCTTTAAATTGGAAGGTCAACAAATGTGTTTCTATATTATTTTAGGCAATGATCTTAGAAAATAGGTTTGAAGAGATTTTATTTATTTGTTTGTTTAATTTTGAAAATTTTTATTTATTTATTTTGTTAATTTAAAAATTATATGAACATATTTGAATTGATCTTTTTATTTATTTATTTTAGGAAAGGAAGGATTTTAGGTAAATATTTTAGAAGATGGACAAATAAATATTTAATTTATTTCTTTATATTAGAAGGTCAACCAACTCTAATTCTGTATTTGATATTAGAAAAAGATGAATTTTAGGCAATGATCTGAGGAAATGGGTTTGAAAAGATTTTTATTTATTTGTTTGTTTAATTTGGAAATTATGTGAGACACATGAATAATTATTATTTTTTTAAATTGAAAAATTGATTTTAAGCAATGATCTTAGGAGATGGGTTTGAAGAGATTTTATTTATTGAATTTAGAAATAATTAAAGTGTAATTATGACGAAATAATTAAAGTTTAATTGATTTTAAATTATTTTTCATATATATTTTAGACAAATTTTATATTATTATTTAATTTAAAAAATTTTAATTTTAATTATTTAATTGTAACCATGCATGGCACTGGCATTATGCTAGTATAAATAAAAAGATAATATAAATAGATAACATAAATTTCATCTGACAAGATTAAACATTTACTAGCACTGGTCCACTACCATCTCATTGTTGCTACTGCAACTCCTAATAACTCTTACTAACTCGTACTAACTCCTCTTCTTCTCTCTTTTGTTACCGCTAATTCTCATTCTTCTCATCTACATTAATTATTATTTTTCTTCTTCTTTCACGTTTTTCTTAAACCCTAAATCTTAAAAACTATATAACTTTAGGGAATAAGGGATTTTGCAGTAGTGAGAGACTGAGAAGGGGGTCATAATCGAGAGAGAGATTGGTAAAATAATCATGGTTGGAAAAGAGATCGTAGTAAGGAAGATGGGCCATGGAAAATGCTTCATAGTGGTGAAAAAAACTTTACAGTAGAGAAATGTGATTGAAAAAGTTCGCAATAAGGAAACATAGTTGGGGAAGGGGTTTGTTGTGAGGGAATGTGGTTAGGATGAAGGTTCACAGTTGGGAAAGGGGCTAGAAAAAGGGTTTCGTGGTGAATGAAGCAATTGGGAAAACAATTGTAGATTGGGAGAGAAGTCGCTAGTGTGAAAGGATGAGTTGAGAGGAAGATTACAATGAAGCGGGGTTGAGGTTGGTGGTCGAAGAAGGTGGAAAGGGCAAGTTGAGATGGTGGTTTGTGGTAGGGTTGAGTTAGGATTTGAAGGTTGAGATTCCTATTTGGTTTGGGATAGGATTGAGTTTTGGATTGGTTTGAGTTAGGATTTGAAGGAGGGTAAATGAGGATATGTTTGATAATATAATGGGGCTAAGAAAGGAGATAAAATTAAAATTTTAATTTTTTGTGGGTTAATTAGAAATGGTTTGTCTTTTATCATATTTATATCTCAATATAACAGAATTTAAGGGTCTATAGACTCCACCATGGTTCTTGTTTCGATGATTCGAACGGTTCGTTTTGTTGGATCCTGTAGCACTCCAGAATTTCTTTTCTTTTCTTTCATCGCTCGAGCAAAGGAATGGTTGCTCGAGCGGTCTCTCTTAGCTCCCAGTACCTTTGTAGGTCTATCTGAGATTCTGAGTGTTGTCGACGTTCGCTCGAGTGCGGAAGTGGTTGTTCGAACGGTCTGTCTAGTTTGGTCTAGAGTTTGTGTTGTTCGCTCGAGCGAAGTGTCCGAATTCAGCATGTTTAAAGTTGTTGGTCTACTTTCTTCATTCTCTCTTGTCATTTTTCTATCTTCTTCTCATTTTCTACCATTGTTGAGAGTTTCAAGCTTTTAAGCTTGATGTTCATCTCCTTTCTTTGATTTTCTACCCCATGTTCCTTATATAAAAGACGAAGAGCACGTCGAGAGCTTTCTTTTCATCTGAATGGATCGTGTTTTGATCGAAGTTGGAATTTCAAGCTTCTCCTTTTCATGCTAGAGGTAAGGATCTTCCTTGCATTGCTTTAATATTTTCTTATAGATAGATGGGTGGTAATTTCTTATTGCATAAAAACCTCATCCTGAGAAGACCTTCTGTGATAACGCTCACCACTGATTACTGCTAAATTGAGATTGAACATGATAAGTAATTGAATCGACTGAAATACTGAACTGACTGATTGAATGTGTTAGTTAAATTGCATGTCTATCTGTTTGACTGTTTAACTATCTGTTTTATGTTTTATGTTTAAACTGCAAATTGAAGGTCTTATCGGCGGCCGAACTTCTCCTCGGCCATTTTGAGAGTATTGCCGACTAGAGTGAGAGGGAGAGGAGAAAACCTTGTTTTCATCTTATATTTGCTTAGAGGCTTAGGGAATTTGGAAGGTAATTGCAAAATTGAGCTCTAGACTTGGAATTGGAGACTTAAGGTAGAGTAATTACCTTCTTGATGGTGTATTTAAGATGGTTCTTGCATGGTTCATGTTACATTCATGTAAAATTGAAGAGTTGAGCCTAGAATTGGTTCAAGATTGTTGAATTGAAGCTCATTCCATGCATGCATGTCCATAATCTTGCATTTAGAAGTTGAATTCATGGAAAATTGTTACTTGCATGTCCAAGTTCTAGCTAAGGTTCATGAAATCATCATGTTTTTGTAAGAATTGGCACTTTGGAGCAAGTATTGAAGCCTTGGAGTGGTTTAAATCCATGCATGTACATGTTTACCATGTTCTTGAAAGTTTGGTTTGAAAATGGTGTTTAATTGAACCACCTTTGGGTTTTGATTTCTCAAATTGATCTTTGAAACATGTTATATTATGAGTTTTGAAGTGTTTTCCAGAAGATTAGCCCAAAAGAATCGAATTTGATACATTAGAACTTGATTTTGAGCTTGAGGTTCGAATATGAAAATTCCAGATTTTGGACTCACGCTCGAGCGGGGAAGTCCACGCTCGAGCGTACATACTGGATTCATGAAGTCAGCTTGAGCGGGGGAAAGTAGCGCTCGAGCTGGGAATTCGTGCATCCAGCACTTTGCATTGTTTTACAGTCCGCTCGAGCGGAATAATTGACGCTCGAGCGGGACCTTGTGTCTTACGCTCGAGCGGATGTCGAGTGCCCAATCGAGCGTGATTTTCACACATCCAAAGACTTTTGATCGTTTATAAAGACGCCGAGCGGGTAAGTTCACGCCGAAAGGTAAACCTTTGTTCGCATGTTCGCCGAGTGGAGTAACCTACGCCGAAGGACCCTGTCAAAAATGTTTTCAAAGTGCATTTTTGCATCCTCATTACATCCTAGGCATTCTTAGGCCTAATTTAAGATATCTTAATGAGGATATAGAGGTAGAACCACACCGAGTTTAAGTAGGGACTAAGTCTTTGTTTCCCGAATGTGAACTTAGTGTGTGTTCATCCTGTAAACTGTGTAGGGTTGGCATCTGAGGACGCGCTCTAGCTTAACTGTAGCCCAGAACTTTGTGAGTAACAACTGTGTAAAGATATGTTCAAATGTGAATATCTTATGAATGGTTAAACTGCATCGCTTCAATCGACATCGTTAATCGAATGAATGTATGTCCTCTATTCTCGAATCAGACAGGCATCTATAGCAACTACTATTATCAAGTATCGCTATCACAGAGATCTCGCCGGTTCCTATCTTGGAACTTGCTATCGTTATGATGGCTATCATTGACTGTTCGGTCTTTCAAGACGCATCGCCATCGCATCGCTATGCTAATGGATGTACCACATATGACTGTTATGACTGAATGACTGATATACTGAATCAATTGACTGTTTTCAATACTGAAAGGACATTTATTCTTAACCTCTTTACGCATTATGTTATTCACTGGGCTTTAGCTCACTGCTCATATATATATGTAGGTGTACAGGCGCCGGACCGTTGCTAGAAGCGTCGGGGTAACTCCAGTTTTGTCAAGCCAACCTATGTGCCTCACTGTGAGGTTCCGAGTCTGTTTGAGCTACGACTTTGGGGTGTTTTAGTTTCCCCCATCTGTCTTTGTATCTGTTTTATATATTGTATCGACTGATAGCACTGTCTTAATAGGGATTGAGTCCCTGTCCTAAACAATTGTAAATGTTGTACATACTGTTTTGCACTGATTGTATATATGTATGAAAAGTCTTTTTGCATACAGACTGTTACAGCTCATTGGACATTGTTTATTTACTGAATTGGCTTTTGCCATGCCCTCAGATCAGACATTATTCCATCATATGTGCCTTGGTAATCTCGACATCGGCACATTCTGATGCTAAACCCATAGGGGCGGGTTTGGGTCGTGACACCTTCTTAAAGCATGTAATGTAAGTTAGGGTTTCCAAATGAGGGAGTCAAAATATGAAATTGGGGGTGGCTTATTGATGTGTTGAATAGTTAGAATGTGATTTTGTGTCTCAAGATGAAAAGCCCTAAATTTGACTTAACCCTAGTTGTGGACTTACTTTAAAAATGAGTAATTACCTTAAATAACTTTGATTTTCTTGAAATTTCATGTATGATTGGAATAAATGTGTAATTGTAATGAGACTAATGGTTGTGAAAATAATATCGGGCAATGAGGATTGTGTTTGAGAACTCTAAAATTGGGAAGTTAATTAATAAGGCTTTGAGAAGTTTATGAAACAAATTGTACTGTACAATTGGACTAAATGAGTTAATGTTGATGATGAGAGATAGAAAAGGTCGTGGAACAAAATGGGTACTTGTTATGAAAATGAATTTTAAATATATAAAGGACGTGTTGCTGAACAAATGTGTAAAAGGAACAATGAATGATGTGTTGGCCGTAACCATGAATCATAATTGTGGATGACATAATGAATTAATGGATAGTGATGTTGTTTTGGGGTCTGTTTCCCGCCGTATTTGAGCCAGCAAAACTTGAGGTTCCGCATTCCTTCTAGCTAATGACCAATAAAGCGTGAGGTTTCGCATTCCTTTTAGCTAGTGGCCCGACTTTTCGCACCCCCTTTCGGAAGACGAATAAGCCCTACATTATTGGAATCCCGTGGTTCTGAATCTGATTCCACAAAGCGCAATGCGAAATAGAGAAACACAAAGAGTCCAAGTTCGGCAAATCGTTTTGGAAAATTGTTTTTAAAACAAAATGCCAAAAATGGACTGCTTTGCCAGATACAGAGTCGCCATCTAAATATTTTTTGCTGGGAAATCTAGGAAACCTGGGACTCATGCTAAAGGCCATTAGTCTGTCATCACCAAAGTTATCTCGGCTCGGGAACTTAGGTACGAGAGGGAAAGATCATGAATTGAGCACCCCCGCTCGCCTAATCAAAGATCGGCCTCTACTAATCATGATGTGTTTCTTATGTACATTATATGCTCTTGTTCCAATTATTAGCTATTTTACCATGTAATGAGCACACAAGTATAGACTAATTTGCAAGAGTTGGAACATTCGATCGCATGTTTGAAAGAGTTTGAAAGGATGCCACTTGACAAAGTGGGCTTACATGTGCATCAATCGAGTTAGTCCAACTCAAGCAAAAAGCCTTCATCTACAAGCATTCAAACAGTTTATCAATTAAGCAATTAGCCTCATGGCAAGCATGCTAGACATGGCAGCATTCACACTCATGCAATATGCTAAAGCGAGTAAAGGCTCACCTAGTACTCCAAACCAAAATAAACAAAAGAGTTTAGAAAAAATACATGATCTTAACTAATGCCAAATGACTAATGCAATCGCATGCAATATGATCATTAGGTTCGGCTACTAATATGACATGTGAATCACTCCAAACACATGCGGTCTAAGCACGTGTTCATCGAAGTATTCAAAATAACAATGCAGTTAGAATGATGCGCCGAGCCTTGGTCCATACAATACAAAAATGGATGAATGCAAGCATAAGGCATACTAAACAAAACGTGATGTCCCTAATCTAACCATCATCAGCGTATAAATAAAAAGGAGAAAGACGTGGGGGTTGGAAGACAAACACATTATTACAACATTGTGCTCTCATGAAGGAGAGTCCGAATGAATAAACTAGCTAAGCTACACTATTTTAACTAATTATTACAAACCGAATAAAATAAATCAATTAACTATGATAAGCTAATTAATTATTACAACAAATTACTCAATTAATTTAACTAATCTAAGCTAATTAATTAAATACATAAATCAACTAGCTATTCTAACTAGTTTAACTAATCTATTACAAACCAAAATAAATAATCAACTAAACTAGTTAATTAAGTACAAATTGAACTAATTAATTAACTACAAAACCGATTAGAGAATTACAACAAGTACACTATTCTAACTACTCCACCTTGGGGAGCGAGGAATGCATATGCACGTGCTCGATTTTCCTCCGAAAAGGCCACTGTTTTGCTTCTGGAGAGCCTCTGTTGCATAGAGAACACTTGTACTATTGCCCACTTCCAGAATAACTCTGCCCTATTTAACAAACATAATGTTGAATTTTGCATCAGTGGCCGGCCGGCCAGGAGTAAAGGCTTGCCGGCCACTAGTGATAGCCGGCCGCCCAGCCATCAAAGGTGGCCTGCCGGCCATAGAAAGTGGCTTACCGGCCACTGCTATCTAGTTCTTCTTGCTGCAACAGAGGACAAACAGAGCATACATGGTATTCTCAAAGGTTGTTTGCACAACTCACCCCTCATTGTCATGAACAAATCAAAGGAGAAGTAAACTTAAGCCACAAATCACCAACTCAAGCAATTTCATTGCATAATGGCTTGTGAACCAAAGTGTGACAAATGAGACTCTCAAAAACCCCTCCTTATAATGAATGATCAAGAGAAGTGGTGACAGTGAATCTTGAGCAGTTTACATTATTAACAAGTATGAAACGACTCAAGACTCAAGGGTTCAATTAACATCCGATTGAACCCTACCAAATTGATTATCTTGCACTATTTTAGCCTCAATTTTAGTTACTTAATTTTAGATTACCATCCATCCTTTAATCCATTAAGTCCAATAATGAAATTAAGTCCTCTAATGGAGTGGAGTACCAAACCAAGAGTTAACTTAAGACATGAAAGAGATGACATGCCGGTGATAATAAACCCCTAAAAGGGATTAAACCATTAAGCATGACAACCTCAATCTTATGCTTAAAAGAACAAGAGACTTGAAACAACTCTCAAAGAAAAACAAAAGCCAAGAAAGGAGGTAGGTTGTACCGATGATTAGTGCTAGAAATAAGTGAGAAAAGCAAAAATAAATGCTATCAACTCAAAGAAGGTCGTGGAACAAAATGGGTACTTGTTATGAAAATGAATTTTAAATATATGAAGGACGTGTTGTTGAACAAATGTATAAAAGGAACAATGAATAATGTGTTGGCCTTAACCATGAATCATAATTGTGGATGACATGATGAATTAATGGATAGTGATGTTGTTTTGGGGTCCGTTTCCCGCCGTATTTGAGCCAGCAAAGCGTGAGGTTCCGTATTCCTTCTGGCTAGTGACCAATAAAGCATGAGGTTCCGCATTCCTTCCGGCTAGTGATCGGTAAAGTGTGATGTTCCGCATTCCTTCTAGCTAGTGATCGGTAAAGCGTGACGCTTAATAGAGCTTCCGTTTTCCTTTCGAAGTAGTGCCTGGTAAATCGTGTGATTTATGGATGTGATTTGTTTATGGATCCGATGATTGTTGTGGACTTGTGGAGAAAATCCTACTGGTATTTGTATATGCAATTTTGATAGATGGAAATGATGGATTTAAATTATTTAAAGTTGAAAGGATGGAACTAATTTGACTTATCTTATATAAATGGATTGTTGAGATGTGTTGGTAATAAATGTTGTTACATGTGTATATTAAAGTGAGGTGAATTAGAGTGGGATGATGACTAGTTGTGATTTAAATTATGGAACGTATGTTCTTTTGTAATACATATTCTATTGATGTTGTAACCTTATGAAAAGTTGAGAAAGGAACCCTAAGAAAGATGGTTAGTAATTGGTACAAGAATATTAAGAAGATAAAAGAAAAAGTTTTCTTTGAAGAGTTAGTGGATTTTTATTTTGGAAAGGTGATACCTATATATATATATATATATTGTATTTTGAATACAAATGGCACATTATCTACTTATGTATCATTCCGTAGCATGCATGATCACATATATATGTATATCTTATTGTTATGAGTCATTGAAGATTCCTACTAGACATATTTGTTCATCCCATGTTGTTTTTACCATTTTTCAGGAAAGGATACAAGAACATCGGTTGGAGATTCAAGAACTCTATTGGTCTTTTGCATGTATTTTTATCGAGTGTATAAAGGGAATGTACATTATGATTTGAATATATGTAATTATTTATTGTAGCACTTCATTGGAAGCTTGGCATGTATTATTATTATGCTCATTCGAGAGGGAACAATATTTCTATTACACAAGTGTAGTAACTATTTGTAATTATAAATGTACAGAATAAATGAACTTAACTCAAAGGTTTTGGTAATGATTTCGAGTAATAAAAATTGGGATGTGACAACTTGGTATTAGAGCTAACTGGGTTTGAATACCTGAGGCTCGTGGGAAGTGGTTTTAACCACAATGGGTTGGCTTCGCTTGGTGAGGACGTTTGCATATAGAAAATATGATGTGTAGGAGATTATGTGTTGTATTTGTGTGAGCATGAGTTAAGTTTTAGAGATAGTGCTCGTAGCCGGCTAACTTGCTTTGAGATCTCATTGGAAACGTGTTTGATCAACGCGGTTTCTGGTGAGAGTTCCTTGAAAGTTCCGGGACAAGTGGTTATCATTTTAAACTTGACTTGATTGTGTGACTTGATGCTTAAAGTTGTTTATGTGTTATGTGATTATATGTTAAGCTGGTTTCATGTCTTGGTGGGAAGAGTAAGTGTTTTGAGAAAGGACTAGAGTTCTGTTGACTTGTGCATGATGTTGTCATTGATAGGATGTCAGGGCGAGCTAGTAGAGGTCATGTTGGGACTAGGAGTACTGGTAGAGGAACAACAGTTCTAGTGGTAACCGCACCTGTAGTACCGTCTCTGGGAGAAGAGATTGCACGTGAGATCGTAAGAGGAGACTTTAAGTTGCAATGAGGGAGACAAGTCTCGTGCCCTCTAAATCACTAAGTTGTTCTTTTGCTTTAACTCACCGGAGTTCACAGGAGGGTCAGAATCATTAGAGGCAGCGAGTTGGTTAGAACAAATCACCAAGACTCTTGATATGCTCAGAGTCACGGATGAGGGATGGAGAGTGGCATTAGTGAGTTTTCTGTTGAGATGTAACCATGGTTGTCAATCTTGTATTGTATTGGCCAGCATCAGGCGGTACATACCATACTATAGAAAAAATGGAGTACAAATAGGCCAATATTGTTTTGATTAATTTCTCGGTAAGTACTGGCCAATTTTGTAAATACTAGATAATACCGGTCGAAAAATGTAATTCTGATGAAATTGAAAGATACGCAAGCAAAAATGAATTTTTGAATTTTTTGTTTTATTATATATAGATTATATCAAATATATTATATGATATACGTTGTTGTCTTAAAAAAACAAAATAATATAATTTTGAATGGTTAAATTATATGTTTAAATTATATACTACTCTACAATATTTTTGATACATACATAATATTTTTAGAATAAATTTGAAACGATATCCAAAAACATATTGGTATCGATAGATAGCATGAATTGCAAAAAATAATATTTCATCCGGTACGAAATCAATAATGACAATATAATATTTAGTTATAATTTTTTTTAATTATAACTTAAAAAATATAAAATTAAACATTTTCCCCCCTTTAACTATAAAGTACATACATCTTGATTAGAAATTAGCCGTGATAAAATTAGTTTTGTGGTGAAATAAATAGAATCACCGATAAATATAAATAATTATCTAGAGATGGCAATCGGAAATCGGTCCGATGGGGACCCGATCCCCCGATTCTGAATTGAGCAGTTATTCCTCAAAAAATACCCTCGACGGGCCGAGATGGTATTAAAAATTAAATCTTCGATGATATTCGGACCGGAGACAAAAATACATGTTTTAGCCCCAGACCCAGCCCAACCCTCGGCCCTGTTGCCCCGACGTGAATTTATTATTTTACCCTTGCTTATATATAACATATGTGTGTGTGTAGAGTTTTGGCTGATTATTCTCACACACAACATATAAAGTGGTGTTTTAAAAGGTTAGTAAAAAATTGATTTTTTAATTTTTTTAATAATTGTTTTTGGCTAAAAAAGCTGCCTTTTCTTTGCCTTTTTTTTTTTTGCGCAAAAAAGGTAAAAACCGAAAAAATTGACTTTTTTTATTTTTTGGCTTCTTCCCAAAAGACCCCAGAGCCCCTCTCTCTCTCTCTCTCTCTCTCTCTCTAGGGTTTCGCCTTCCGCTCTCTGTCTTTCACACAACGACGTCGACGGCGCCGATCCTCCCTCCCTCGCCGCTGCTGGTTAGAACTTAGAGTTTTGCCTCCCTCTCTCTGCTGTGTAGGGTTTTGGCTGACCACGACGGCTGCTCGCCCCTAGCCGCCACTCCTCCCTCACCGCCGATTTCAAAGGGTATCTCTCTCTCTCTCTCTCTCGGGATTTCGAGATAGGGGGGGGGGGTTTACATACATACACACACACATATATATATATATATATATATCTGTGTGTATATATCTCTGTTCGACCTCTGTTTTTTTTTTTTTCCCTCTAAATTTATTTATTTTAAATATATATATATATATATATATATGATCTCGATCTAATCACTTGAGTTCTTGATCTGTAATGGATTGTTAAAATGTGTAATCTCAGTTTATGTAATGGATTTCAAAGTTATGGGACTTGATAATAAAGAAACACAACTAGGATTTGTTATGTAATGTAACCTCAGTTCTTAATATCAGTTCAAAGTTTATGTAATGTAATCTCAGTTCTTGATCTGTTATTGATCTGACATTTGGTTTGCTATTCTGTGTGTAGAAAAAAAAAAAAAAAAACTGAAATGTTACAATAATCCGGGGATTTTTCGAGGTCGGGGATCCCCGATCGGGGTCGGGGGCGGGCAATGGGTCCCTGTCGGGTATCGGGGGCGGGGACGGGAAAATTGTCACTTTCGGGGATCGGGGACGGGGGTTGTAGTCCCCGGCCCCGCCCTGTTGCCATCTCTATAATTATCCCTTTATTATAACTTCTACGCAATAGCCTTCTTGTCAGTCTGATTCATCACCACCACCGCCACCACCACCGGCGAGTCGGACCTGTTTCGTTGCCATTCATTGCTGCCTGTCCTGTGCCAGTAGGTTTACTTTTTATTTGTTTTTTTTGGTCTTAAATCTCTTTTTTGAACTCACTCTATTGCATCAGATTTCATAATATTCAAAAATCTCAACAGAGAAAATATAAATTTGTTAGGGGTTTTCCTCAATTGGGATTGTATTGTGAATGAATTTTGACTTTCTATCGTTTATTTCCCCGTGATTGTTCGCCCTCTCACCCTATTCTGTTTTTTCAATCTGCAATCCTAGGGTTCAATCAATGACAATTTTGTTTTCATTTTGTTTGTTTGGATCTTCAATCTTTTGTTTTGATTGTCAGAAAGTAAAAACAACTACAACAATTTACTAATTTTTGTTGTCTAGGGTTTTCGTTTGTTTCATTATCTATACGAGAGAACATGGCTTCCTGTACAAGCCTTGTTTGGGACAAGTCGAAATTTGAAAATGCATCTTCTTCATCGGCAAAGAAGCAAAGGTGCGAGGATTTCCCACCACCACCATCTTTATCAGAAAAAACAGATCCAAGGTCGTTTATCAAAGTCTATAACTATGATTCAGATGATGAGATAAATTATGAAGATGTGGATGAGTTTGGAGTGCATGAGATGACTGACAAGGAATATAAGGAGTATTCTAGGCAGATAAAGGAAAGTAAGGTAGTACATATGCTTCTTTTTAATTACTTTATTCATGATTCATTATCTTAATTTTCTTTGTAATCATATATCTACACATTTGTTTATATTATCCTAATTGTGAGCTTACACTTACAGGGCTTTGATGTCATGCACTTTCCAAAGTCCTTCGCATGTGGTAAAATTATGCCTATTATAAACCTCGATCATCATGCTAACCACCTCAAATCTCTTTCTGAATTAGCGCTCAAGGAATACAATGAGAAAGAGGTGTTTCCTTTTTAATTTAACTTTATTTAGTTTTTTTTTGGTTTCTTTAATCTCCATTTTGAATTATAAATCTGTCACACACACACACACACACACACAATGTTCTTAATTAGCCTCTTTTGTTCATATTCTGTGTGTAGAAAACAAAGCTAGAGTTTGTGAAACTTGTAAAGGCAAACCTGGAACCATGTGAGGGCTTTCAATATTATATCACCTTTGATGTCAAGGATGCTGATGCTGTTGATGGTCCTATTCTAACATTTCAAGCTTTGGTGTGGGATGGGATCGACGAGATTGAAGTAGTGCTTTGTAGGCTGGAAATTAGTAATTAATCAAGGTAAATAAACTAGTTGGGTATGATAATTTTGAGAGATATTACTTTAAAATGATTTCATGTTTGTAGTTGTTTGTTTGCTGGCCGGAAAACTTTTCTATGCTTTCTCAATTTACATTTATTGTCTTAATGAAGTATTGTCCATATTGATATCCTCTTTTGTTTGCTTTAGTGGTATATTTTAACAATGCTTAATGATGCAGAGTAAGCATTTATACCCAATAACAATTTTACCCCATTTGAGACGTGCAAGTGATGGATTTCTCCATCATTAAAACATTCTTATAAATATTCATATGTGATGAAATTAAAGCTCTCAAAGTCTTTATCTTGTTCTTTTCATCACCAAAATTATTACTATATGTGTGGCTCTCGGATTTTTTTTCTTGAGAACTAGTGTATTTTCTTCTATTACTGTTGGATTTCCAAGTTTATTGAGTTCATCTTCAACTACTCTATATCCCAAGATTTAGAAGGGCCCTAGGAAGCACGAACACTACTGTGGAGGAAGGGTCTTGTGTCCGACACTTGTGGCAGACTTGACACCCTTTGGACACTCCTAAAAGGGTGTCCGACATGTCTTCAACGTGTTTTAATTAAAAAATCAATTGCATAATATTGGATACTTTACCAACACATTGTGGACATATCTTGATCCTTCTGAACATGTCCTATATGGTGGATCTCTTCATTATAACAATGTTTTGTGTCTTTATAATACAACTTATGCATTTGAAATATGTTTTAAAACGCTTATTAGAAGAATACATCTTGTGTGAATTATGTTACATGGACTTGGTTACGAGTGCTAGGTGCTGGTGTGGGTGCCGGTGCGTGCCCAACGTTAGATCTTCATAAATTTAAATTTTAGGATATCAGGATATGCACCCAAAATGTATATGGGTTTGGGGACACACCTCAAACACACATATATATTGCATGTTGTTTACTATTCTTAGATAGCATGTAGTAAATTATTTGGAAATTACATTAAATTGAATGGGATCTAAGGAACATAAGGAATACATAAATAATTTGATGTGTGAGAAACTAGAAATGTTTCTTTACTAGCTAATGTGAGTGTCGTATATTAGATAAACTTAGAGGATCTGAGTATATAAATTGGATACGGGTGTTTGACACATATCACACACCATATTAAGGGAAGTAGAAGAGTCCATGTGACATAGTGTGTAATACAATGATTGATAATTGTTTTGCATTCTTTTGAATGTAATTGGTATGTGAATGACATATTGATGTTGAAGTTATGAAAAATCTTTTAATGTATAAAATGTGTTGTATTACATATTTTTTATTATCTTTGAATAAATTATTCATATATATGATATATAATAAATTTGTAAAAACATAAAATTTTAACGTGTCCCAAGCATGTTATGTCCTACTTTCTTTTATGAAAATCGACATGTCAGCGTGTCCATGTTGTGTATGTGCTACATAGGAATGGCCTTTAGGTTTCCAGACCTGGAAAGCATCTGTGGTACTTCAGCCTTTTAAATCTACCAAATTTCGATGGATTTTTATAGTTCTGTCTCGGATCTTCCTCCTTTTGAAATAGGTATGTCTTCATCTTTAATTTCTCTTTGCACTTGCTGAATTTCGCCATTCATCCTTGCATTCTGTCTTGCTGTTGCATTGTTGGTTATCTCCCTAGTTACCCATTTGTGAATATTCTTTTCGACTTTTGCTCATTCTAGAATTTCAACAATATTCATTTGTTTCATCTAATTCTCCATTCTTGATGCAGTACTCTTAATATTCAGATTTGGTTTCAAATTCTTGTTGTTTGACAATTACCATATCTCTAGATTGTCATTCGCTTACATCCTATTTGTGGCTTTCTCGTAGTTCAAGAAATTTAGGGATTCTTGATTTGACTTCTCCATAGAGAAAGCTCATGCGATACAATAGCCACCTTCGGAGCACCATTCTTACCTTGGATTTTAGGAAATTCAACTTCAAAATTTGATCCAAACTCACAGGTAGACATTGCAAATTAGGATCTGTTGTAACAATTTGCTTGCACCAGAGATTAGGTAGAGAGAGAATTTAGGGTAGAAGCTCTTATTTTCACTTAATTTTTTTCCAGTAATGCAATAATGTTCCATTTAAGTCTGGACTTCTAAGAATTTTTTCTGATAGATGAAATTCTCTCAGCATTCAGAGAGTATGAAAATGTTTGCCAATACATCAATTGTCTGATTGTGAAGCTTTCAAAACCTTAAAAGTAGGATTCTGAGCATTCAATTCTGGCAATTCAGGATTGAAAAGAGACACAGGATCTCAATCGCCATAGGAATTAGCGAAAGTTTCAGAGAATTGAGGAGCAGAGGATTACTATAGAGAGAGATGCAAGAGAGTATATTGCTGAAGAGATAGCAGTCATAGAGAGAGCATTGAGAGGTGGTCTCTTGAGCACCAGTGGAGATGCATATCCAAGCCTTGGATATCTGTTATTTTGGATTGTAAATCTATTATTGGCCATTTGAGGGACTCAAATTTGGAGGCGAGCCATGTTTAAACCACTAACTTCCCCCACTTCGTCTTGTTTTTCTTACCAAATTGAACATTATTCATTATGACCCAATTCTTTTTGTGTTGATTGTTGATTGCTTTTATTTTTAGTTGATTTATTTTTTCATTCGATTATTAGAGGCATGATTGAATATAAAGGAATTTTCCTTTTCCCCATTTTTGATGGGCTGTTGGCTACTGAACCGATCGATTTGAACCAATATAAATTGGTTCAGCTTGGTAGTTTACTTGCCTCATCAGTTTTGGTGCTGATTTGCAAAAAAACCTTCAAGTTTGGTTTGGTGAAAAAAATCTCATACCCCGAGCCAGCCGAATAGTTGGATCCGTGCCGGACACATGTCCATATGTGTCTTATTATTTCTTTATCTTTTTTTTTTTTTTTACATCCAAACACGTTTCAGACACTTTGGAAATACACGTGTCCATGGTTTAGATACATAAGAAACACATTACAAGTTTGAAAAACATAACTTGAGTTGATGTCCAATGACAGATAAAAACAATTTAGTTTTATATCTATTATTAATCTCTTTATTACTTTAGGAATTAGTGTCATGTTGTATATATTTTTTAATTATATTTGAAAGAAATAATCATATTTATGATATATAATAATTGGAATTTGGACTTTATAGATTGATATATGCAGGAAATCAGGTGTAATTTAAATGAGATCGGGGTTTGAATTTACTAAAAGCTTTGAACACTAGTATATATTAGTGGCTCATTTGAATCTTGGTGGCCATGGTTAAATATTTCGATGTATGAAGTCCATGTTATTTCTGTCTTTAGAGAAATATGAAAGTCAATTAATGCCCCTAGCTAGTTTTGGATTTAGTCTTAGCTGAGTTGAGCTGATTTGTTTGGATGGTTTATTTATGTGTGGTTTTAGTCTTAGCATGTTGATTGTTTTCTGACCAATAATTGATAGTTTCTTGCAAGTTGAGAATTCAAATATCCTTTTCCCCCTTGTTTCTTATCTATTTTTTTGTATGTCCTTTTTTCTTTCCCCTTTTCTGTTTCAGTAATGCTTAGAGTTATATAAAAAAGTTCTGTTATTTTGCTTTTGATTTTGTTTGCTTGATCCAAAGATCAACATGAATTTTATACCTTATATGTGCATCCTTAGCACAAAGTTTATTGCAAATTATATCACATTAGAGGTTTGACAATAGTTGTTATGTAAACAAATTTTATGAGTCTCACTCATTGATCTTATTCTATGATATCTTTATCTCTGTACATTTTTAAGTGACGAGGCCCGAGGGTATCTAGGGATTTACTAGCGCTGCACATTTGGTTAAGTGATTGATAATTTTGACAGGGATTTCCTATATTTTTTCATGGTGTTGAAAGAGTTGTACTATTAATTTATTGCTCTTAATTGTGTGCACATGTATAAATATAAAAATGAAGAAAAGTAAATGATCACTACATCTTAAGAAAAATCGTGAGCTCATATTAACTAACATTAGGAAACAATATGAAGAAAATATTATAAATATGAAATAGATAACCTTAAGCTCTATATGATCAGAAGATATGACTTCAGGCCCGGTTAAGATTCAAGTAAATTTAAAGGGTTTATCAGTACACTAATTTTTTTTATTCTATGTATATTTCTCTCTCTATACACACACATTAATAGTGGAGAGGAACTATTGTGTACTTATCTTCAACACAAAACATTCACATTGTTTTCTGGATATGAATTTTCTTAATTGCAGAATGTTTACTTAGTTTTAAGGGTAAATTGAGGTTTGGTGAACTTGCACTCAGACCCACAATTTTGGCATAATTACACCGGCACCCTTCTAGTATCGCATTTCATATTTTCAATTACACCAATTTCCGTCAATTGACTGTTGGTCTTCTAACTAGTAGACCATGACGCGAGGAAAATTTATGTGATATGCTATTTAGTCATTTCATTGACATAAAATTATATATAAAATACATATAACTCAGAATTAGAAAAAGTTATCACTCACAAACTTTAATTAGAGCAATTATTAGCTCACCTCTCTTCCTCTTCCTCTGCCTCTTCCTCACCAATGGTCACCAAATCAAAAAGTGAAATGAAATTGCCATTGCCAGTTAGAAGATTGTCATCCTTATCTTCCACCGAATCCTCGACAGTAGCCACCGAGAGGTTCTGATTTTGAATGTTGTGATGGCTAATTCTGAGTTTTTTCATGGTTGATTTTTATTTTGGCTCAGCACTGGTTGGGAGGAACAGGGGTTTGGATGTGGGGCAAGAGGGTGGGTCAGCGTTGGACAGCGGGTAAGAGGGGTGCATCAGCACTGTAAGGGAGGAATTGGAGGCTGGGCAGAGAGTGGGTTGGTGTTGGAAGAGAGGGAAAGGGGTGTGTCGCTGCCAGGAGGGAGGAACAGGGGTTAGATAGGGGGAAGAGGGCTGTGTTGCTGTTGTGAAGGAGGAAGAGGGGTGCATTGCCACATTTGGTACACCAACATTAGGTAAATTACCGTAGTTTTTAAACACATCTGTTTCTGTAACTTGCTAATGTTATCTTTAGTTGGTGACTTGGTGTTTTGTTTGTACCCACTGGCTAGTGAGTGAATCTTGGTGTACCTTATGTTATTGTCAGTCAAAAGGTTTACTGTTCAGTTCAGTTTGATACTTTTCAAGATTGTTGTTTAAGGCCTATGTAATAAATCATTTGATTTCATTCTATTAGGCCTGTGTTTTTAATTTATTTAATTGTGGTTTTCTTTCCTTATATTTGAAGTATGTCTAATTATGCATTACGAAATAGTAGTCTGATTGAGGATACAACTTGAGGATACAACTTGACCCTTCGAGCAAAACTTGAGGATACAACTTGAAATGATGAAAGCTTACAAGAGGTAACACCAATTTGTATGCTAGATGTGGAAAAGTCGATCAAATTAGATCATACATTGCCTGTATTTAAACAAATGATTGCACCGTGCTGGATTATGCCGATGCATTAAATTTATACTTGGTAAGTTGCTGATTCATATTGGGTTGTAGCAATAAGTGTGTATGAGCTGAGGTTGCAGCACTGACAATACTGGCTTTGAACACAAATATAACTGAACAGCCACAGTGTCTGTATGTGTAATCAAATATTGATGAACAAGTGGTTATTTAGAAGCCTCTATTTTTGTTTTTGATCACGTAGTTTGGTTACTTGCAGGGGTGTGAGGATTTCGTGACGGTAATATGCTCATGGAGTCTGTCTGAGAGATGAAAGGGTGCATTACTTTGAATTAAACGAATCTAGAATTTGAAATTCATATTTGATGTGGTTGTAGGGTTGTGTTTGCTAGAGGCGAACGCTCTTTAAAGCTTGGATATTGACAGGGATTATTTATATTTTTTTATTTGAATGTTAATGTTGCATGAAACTTTCATCTTAATTAGTACCCAAGAGGGGAAAACTTTAGCAAATTTAAGACTCACTCTTCGTAAAATAGTTCTGAAAACTAAAATGGAAAAGAAATTTTTAGGCAGCTATTCTCATTCTCAAAAGGTTTTAATTTGGCCTTTTTGTACCGTGTGATGATTACCTAAATTACATATCAGTTCGTAGGGAAAGATGAGAGAAAGATGATTAAATTGCGTGGGCCGCATTACCTAAAAATTTCTGTACATGTTGACAGCTTGGTGTTTAGAACTTCTTTTTTTATATGTATAAAATAAAATAAAATATTGTATAATGTATTACTAAACATGTTTGTAACTTTTAAAAATAAACATGTTTACTCTTATCGTATTTGCAGTAGGTTACTAAAATGCCCAGATTTACTGAAACATATGGGGACTTGTGAATTAAACTTATGGGGATGCATTCAAGTTTAGTTATGGTTTGGATTTGGATTTGAGTGGGAAAAAATAGGAAAATAAAAATGTAGTGTTTATTTATTTTGTGGTCGGGTTATGAAAATGAAAAGAAAATGATTAGATATTGGTGAAGAAATTCTATTTTATGGTTTATTCCCAGTAAAGTTTATTTCACAGGATTATAAAGTATTAGATTCAAGGTAAAATTTTGTTTGGTAATAAGGACAAGATCAAAAATGTTGGCGGTGTTGAAAAAGTTGTTGGAGTTGTTGGAAAAGTCGACAGTGGCTTGCGGTGGCAGGTGGTGATGGTGATGGTGATGGTGAGGTAGAGAAATGTATGATATTTAACATATATGGTGTTAAATGAGTGGTATGTATCACATTTTAACACATAGTTTGGTGAATTTTAATTGATTTCAACCGTTAAGTTGTAATAGATAGTTGTTTTTTTGGATAAATTGTGTCTATTTGGTCAAAGAGACTAGAGCTTGGATTTAATGACTTAAAAGATTCAGAAATTGACATGGTTTGAAGCTCCTAAAAAAATAAATGCATTTTCAAGTCCCATTCATTATTATTATTATTTTGTGTGGCTATTTTTAACAAATTCTAGATTTGTATCATAGAATTAATATTTGTGTAAGTTGCCGCTTTTAATAAATTTTTGACTCGATAACCTGTTATCTTTTGCTTGATTCCTTAATTGCTCTCCTCATCACTTGCAATAAAGTTTTAGTATAAAGTGGCCAGTGAATTTCAAATAAATCATGTTTGTTTTATAACACATTATAGATTCGTCATTGTGTTTTTATCACAAAATAGCATAGTAAACTTTAAATATTTATAATTTTTATCATAAAAAATCATAATTTTCTTGTAAAATTTATCCGAAATCAATAAAAGATATCGAGAACAAAAAGTTAGCCGAATGACTACAAATGGCTAGAGATGGGAAGGAGAGGTCAGGAAGAAGAGATTAAAAAAAAAGGAAAACCAGGTTTAATTTGACCTAGCTACCTAAGCCCAATAAAATAATTTTTTTTGATTATATGAAAATTTTTATTTTAGGGGAAATTCATTTATTCTTTGCAGAATACCGCTTCCAAATAAAAGTGATTAAATGCCCCCAAATCATTTTATTTTATTTTTGAGATCAACAAAAGAAGACTAATATTGATGTAGGGAAATTTTATAGTACCCCTCCCTCTTTATGATGTGTACAATATGTATTTTAAATTATGTTTTTGTATTTTTAGTTATGAATAACTATGTTATTAGTTATAACACATTATAATGTCAAATATGACTTATTTTGATTATAATTTAAGAGTTGTTTAGTTATGCTTGATTTGATATTTGGTTATAATTCAAATTTTATTTTTAGTTAGGACTGCTACAATATTAAGTTATGTCATTTATGACAATAAAATTTACAAATGACATAACTTGCCCATGTTACACAACCTTTAATATTTCCTTATTGATGTGATCTTAAAATTGTACATGGTACATGAAGCATATATCAATAATGATCAAGGAAACAATAATGGACCTAGAGAGGAGTAAGAGGGGCAATTGTCTTCGTAAGATTTCAAAAAAACTTTTTATATATTTTTTATATTATTTTTTTACTTCTTATGTTAGTAGAAAATAATATTGTAGCTCATTATTAAAAAAAATTATTAATATATATGTCCACCTCATCAAGATTAGAAAACATTTCCCAGCCATGTCGATATGTGTATCAAACTCATACTATCTAACCACAACCACTTTGGCCATAAGAAAACACCTACTTGTGGCAAGATGTCTCAACTAAACTAAATGGAAAAGTTAGGGTAACAGAAAAGATACTAGAAATTATCATAATTTTAAATTAGGTGATTTTATTTATACATTATTAATACTCTTAGTACACACTATTACTTAGTACATATACAAAATAATTTTTAAAGTTTAAAAATAAGTGGTGTTATTAGCGCTTACCTAATTTCTTTGGATCCTCCAATTCTCACCTTTTTTTAATTTTTTTTTTATTACAATTATATCCTAAGGTAAAATTACATTAAACGACAATTTTTAATGGAACACCCACTCACTAAATGAAAACAATTAGAATGACACTCTACAATATTATACACCTACCTCCATCCCCATCTATACATATTCCTTGTCAATCTAACCCTAATCATATTCTTTTTCATCACCATCCTGAACTTAAGTATTCATCTTCAATGAAAAACATTTGAAACTACCCAATCAATTAATGTTTTGTTCAATGGTTTTAAATGTGTTCGGTATTTTAAATCAGTTAACGTTACAAACAATCTTATTACAAACTCCGAATTTCTATATTTCTGTTTGTTTTTACCATTCATTAATACTTATAGAGTAATGGCGGACGATGACTACAACTATGATGAGGTTGGCGTTGCATCTTGCATTTACGATTCTGGATCGTTTTTGGTTCGGTATTGGTTTGTTGACTGTTAAGGTTCTGTTTAGTAATACAGTGCTAAACAAAAACATTTAGTTCAGTAATACAGTGCTGGACATAAACATGTTGTTCGGTATGGGAACACTAAACGATTCCATTTTTGTAGGATTTTTCCCTTATTTCTATTTTTTCTGAGAATTTTTTCCTCTAAAACCCCATGTATTGAGGGTTTTACCCAGAAAATATATATATATATATATGTGATGGGGAGTTGGAGGTTACTTGAGAAGAAGAAATAGACCGTCGAAGAGATTTTCGACGAGATTTTTGATTGAGATATCGTTCTTCATGGTAACAAGGAGAAATAGACCATCGTTTATGAGAGAAAGAGAAGAGAGGGACAGTCGATTCATCTCTCAATCATTAGTTGTTCTCAATCGTTCATCATTTACTTAGAGAAAAAGAAAAGAGGGTGTGCAAAATTAGGTGGGTGTGTACTTGAGTGTGATGATACTATGAATATGGTTAAAATTGGTATTAAATGTAGTATTCAAAGAAATCTTATTAAAATTTGGGATTTCAGGTGGGGGTTCAAAGAAATGGAGGGTCCAAAGAAATTAGGTATGTACTAATAGCAGCCCTCTTAAAAATATCTTAATTCACAACTTAACTTTCCATTACTAACCCTATATTAACACACCACTAACTATTTGAATACATACCATTACACACATCAAAAACTCAATCTTCATATCAGAGACCAACAGAAACCATCTTTGTCAATCTTGATCTCCATCGCCGGCGAAGATTTCATTCAGCCTCTATCTTCGCTGGTAATCTCCGTATAATTGTTTTTGAATTCTTGTCGTGTCTCGTCTCGTTGTCTTGTTGTTTCAGATCATCGGTGAAGTGTTTCATTTCGCCTTCATCTTCGTCTGTGTTGTTTTTCATTGTCGATCTTAAACTCTTGTCTCTCTTCGTCGTTTCAAATTCATCAAATTAGTCATGTTCATAAATATAGAGTTAAACAAACTTAATGTACTCAAAAATTTATATTTGAAAAATGAATAAAAATTTAATTTATTTTAACCGATCTAACTTAAAATGTTCAATTTTTTATGTATGAATATTTAATATTTAGTCCGTCTTAATAATTTGAACAAAATTTTTTTGTTCAAATATAAGTAATTGAATATTGTGTAAAAGTTTAATTCTTGTTATTCGAATACGACGAACATACTGATTTTCCCAATATACGGACGAAATAAATAAAAAATCAAAAAACTAAGTCTCAAACTAACATTTTTAATCTTCAAATCAATATTTTCAATGTTTATATCCTAACCAACTATCTCAGTGTTATCCATGATGTGCAAATTTTCAAAGCTAAATAATTTCAATTTTCTTAAACCCTAAATCTTTAAAGGCACTAATGTTTTGAGTTTGAAAAATAAGTATAATGGAGAAGAGAATGAAGTGAGCTAATTGATAATGAATAATATCATAAGTGCATGTTAATGGTGAAGATGATGAAGAAATACAATATTTATATATTAAAACCCTAAACCCTATAGGAATGATGGTGTGTGAAGAGTATTTTGTGTTTTTAAATATAAAATTTTTGAATGGATAGAATATATCTCATATTGTCCTTAATGGTCATTTCATTAAACGATATTATTTGAATATAAATTTAATATATTAATGGTATGTACTGAGAGTATTAGTGATGTGTAAATAAAATCACCCTTTTAAATTTATTTTGTGAGATCAAATTTTGAATGAATATTGGATATTCATGTTAAAATTTTGGATATTTTTCAGAATCTTTTTTCTAGGCATGTAGCAAGACTGAAACTAAGGGTTCGTTTGGTTGCTAATTTTTAGGTTTTTGGCTTTGTTGTGACTTTTTTTTTTTTTTTAATATATATATATATAGAAAAGTTTGCAGCCAAACCATACATATCATTCACATGAAAAACAAGCTAAGAAATTATGAATATGATTAGATTTCCTTCACTCCCTTAAAACATAAGCAGAGAAGAGTTCTGAAGTTGTGCTGCTTTATGTATTTAAAATCTTAATTCATCAACATCCATCCAACTAATAATATGTTAAGCAATAGAAATTAGATGAAATATGTTTCTTAGTTGTCCCTAACAATCAAGTTGAAAACAGAGACAATAACAACTCAAATGGCTTATAAACCCTTTGTAAATTAGTTGTAAAAGGGAGAGGAGAACCCTCTCTCATTCTTTTGATTGCTCAAGCCAAAAAAAAAACCAACAACAACAACAACAAAAAACAACTAAGCAGCAACTCTCACTCCTCATCCTCATCCACCTTAGCAAGCAAAAACTCCAAAACTTCTTCATAGATATTTGATTTATAAGAAAGATGTTTACAAAAAAACATTCTTCTTGACTGTCTCCATTAGTAGCTATGCTCTATGAAAAATAAAATGATGGCATCAATCTAAAGACAAACAAGAGGAGATTATGCCATTTACTTGGTTACTTGGTTTTTCAGTTGAAAACAGCATAGGGTATGATGCTCTAATCAGAACAGGTGCACTATCTTTTGGAAGGCTAGAGTTCCGAACAACTTTTGCAAATCCATTGATTCCCCAACTGACGCCCCATGAGTTCATGATCCACCAGAAAATTTTCTTAGTCTCTTTATGTAACGCCCTCAAAA
Organism: Camellia lanceoleosa; assembly: GCA_025200525.1. Classification (NCBI taxonomy): domain Eukaryota; kingdom Viridiplantae; phylum Streptophyta; class Magnoliopsida; order Ericales; family Theaceae; genus Camellia; species Camellia lanceoleosa. The sequence continues at coordinate 137,128,422 of CM045761.1, read as the reverse complement.
TCAACCCATCACATAAATAATATTGACATGCATTATAAAAAGAAAATAATACATTATCTCATTCATCAGAGTATTACTAAGTAAGGACAGTACATGTAACATCAAAATAAATGCCTTACGGGCTTACATCTTGCCAAGCCAACACTTGGACACAAAAATATGAGTTCTAACTCAAATACAAATAAAGCCCTAGGCTTGAATGTTTACATGTAAGTCAAATAAAAACAAATAACTTAAAACAAGGCTTCAAAATCCGGTTCCTTCCAAGCTAAGTCCTTGGAGGTAGCGAATCATCTGGACCTGAAAATGATGTTCCCTTATAGGGTGAGCCACAGCCCAGTAGAAATATACTAAACCAATTATAAGCATTGAATAAAGCAATAACATTCAATAGATGGTTAACCATGATAATCAATTATATCAATATACAGTCTTAAGACACTAATGTCTATGACACTTATCAATATCCATTATTATCAATATGGCTCGTAACTGCCAAACTTACAACCTGTGAACTATATAGCATATTCACATTACTTCCAATATCAACAACACAAATGAGACTCAGGCTCATATCAAAACACTTCATACTTCCAGATTGATACACATTTTAGTGCTGTATCAATAAAACACTTCAATATAAATAAGCACACATAAAAGTGATGCTAATGGAATCCATCCCCTATCTCCTCCCAAACAAAATCCGGTTTAGAGGTCTATCCCCTATCTTCCCTTAAACCGTGGAGTACATCCCCTATCTCCTCCCACACAATATGCATATGCAATGCTCAACCAATACATGTATTTTTCTGTATTAATTCATAGTCAAAATTAATGACTTAACCAATGTGATTAGTTCCAGTTTGCCCTAATCCACATGCAATGTCTACAACAATCATGACTATTCTCCACCGATAGCCCAAAACAGTTATTTCTAAACAAGAAATAAATATAATAACAATAATAATCTCAACATTTAAATAGGAGAGTGATTAAATAATCCAACTACACCATTTAAACTTATAAATCCCCAATTCCATGAATTCAACTAATATTCCCAATTTTCCTCAAATTAATTGTACAAATCAATTTATTAAAACAACTAGAGTTTTTCCCAAAATTACCAAAATACCCCCACCATATTAAAGTACCAAAACTTAGAACAAAACTCATAAGATGGAGTAGGAAATCCCTACCTCAAATGAAGAGACTCAAAGAAGATGATGAAAATACTCGGATGTGTTCCAACCCACAATTTTTCGGATCAAAATGAAGATCAAGGGAAGCTCCACACTCAATACAAAGGAACTAGGGTAGAAGATCACTAGAACTAGATGTATTTATAGAGAGAAGATGTAGTCTAGAGAGAGAAACTCTCAAGTTATTCATTCAATGAACTTCATTAAATTGATTAATGTATCTCATACATTCATGATACATAATGCATCCTCTATATTAATGAATTCATTATATAAATTAATGTATCTTACATATTCATAATAGATACATAATGCATCTCTAAGATTCATTCATAATAAATCCATCACATTCAATGTATTAGCATTAGTCTTCTATACATTGTATATATACAAAGAGTAAAGGATGGAAACGGGAATAAGACAACAACACATCTGCGGAACCGAGTTCGGAATACAAGTAAACAATGAAGGGAAAATCGGGAATAATCACAAGGAAAAGACCGGGGTCGCTATACTTTATCACTTCCGTAACCCACTACAAGGACGACATGGGTACCTTTGCTTGAATCACATGGTGGTCCTTCATATATGCCCTAATCATAATCATAAAATAAGATAACAAAAAAAGCAATACAACATAAGAACATTATATAGGCCATGTTTGGTAGAGCTGTGGGAAAGTACTTATAGCTTATGCCTATACAGCTTATAACTTATAACTATGAACATAAGCTGATTTCTGACTTATAAATTAAGCATCTCCTGCCCCACTCAAAGAATAAGCTGATTTCTGACTTCCAAAAAGCTATAAGCTATAAGCTATAAGCTAAACCAAACACATCAAAATAGCTTAAATTAAGCTAAAAGCTGAAATAAGTAGCTTCTAAGCTGCACCAAACAGGCATATAGAGAGACAACAATTAAACTAATAAAACAATAAATCATTAAATTTGTTTTCAAACCTCTTTGTATTTCCTAAATTCATCGGTGATATAAATTGCTACATCCACTGGTTGATTCTTAACAGCCTCCATAAGTCCAATCTCATCTCCGTCAACTATCTTTTTGAAATTTTTAATCTTCAAAGCCCACTACATATTACACACAGACAAAAAAATTAAAATTTCAGTAATATTATTTTAGAATGAAAATTAATGTTTTTCATTAAAAAAATTATATACCAACTACATATATAGAAATTACCGTATGGCTAGGCTTCACACAACATGGTTGTTTTTTCCCTATATAAGGACAATCTGCCTCTTTTACTATTCCAAATTGCATAGCATACTTATAAGCCTTGGATCTGGAAGCGGTATAGCAACTTTGCTCCTCTGGTTTTACACAGTTGACTAACTCTTGTACTGATAATTGCAACAACTCTATGGGTTACTTTTTTATGTTATATATTGATTCAATAGAGGCCGCAGCTACCATTGCCCAGCAACAACCTATAAAAATAATAAATAATTAAATACAAATATTGTAGTTTAAAATTATTAAAAAAAATCAAGAGTTTGACACTAAATATTCTTACTGCAACCAGCTTGCTTTCGAACTTTGTTTAAAACTTCTTTTTCCATCCAATTCACATGGAGAGTAGGAGAATGTGTACCCCATAAAAAATAAAAAATAAAATTTATGACATACTTCTGTTAACATAATCAATCATATAAAACTTCAACCAATAAACACTTTATTTAAACTAAAAAATTAACATGATTTTGGTTGCTAAAGTATGCACTCGGTGTCACTCTATTCGAATTCATCATTTTATTTAAGGATATATTAGAACAAATATTGCAGTTAAAAAAAAAGAACAGAATTAAAAAAAACTTTTGATCTCTAAAATTTGCCCTTAGTGTCATTGTAACATGCCCGGGGAGTACCCGCGCGCGTTAAACAGTTCGGACCCCCGAGATCTCTTTGATCTAGTCTCACGAGTGCAATGTGAAACGTAGATGAGAATCCAGATTTGGCAACTTTCATTGAAAATCCATTTTATTGCAATTTTGTCAAAAATGGACTGCGTCATCAGATCTCAGAGTCGCCACCTAATATTTTGGGAAATTAGGAAACCCATGACTTAGTGCCAAGGCCATTGTTCGTCGTAACCAAGGATGCTTGGCTCGGAACCTTAGGTATGAGAGGGGAAGATCAATAATTAGCACCCCCGCTCACCCGATCAAAAGATCGGCCTCTACTAAACCATGATATGAATTTTATTTTCTTTATATGTTCATAGTTTGATTATTTAATAAATCCTAAAAATTACTATGTGAAGCATACAAGTATAGACTATGCCATTCATTTTGGAACAATTTGATATCATGCATTTTGAAAGAGTTTTGACAATGTACAACCCAGATAAATTGAGTTTACAAGCACGAAAAATCAACATCATTCCAAATTAAGCGACACAACCTCCATCCACTGGCATTCATACAGTTATATCACATAAGCAAATAGCCACATGGTAGGATGCTTGAACATAGTAAGAAAAATACGCACAAACGGGATGCTAAAACATAAAAACTTACATATTTACCGACGTCCCGCGAACAACTACAAAACAAAGTTAGTAAAACATGCATGATCTTATATACAAAATCCTAATGCAATTCACTGATGAGGTAGCGCACATAATTACATGAGAATTGATTAAATCTACAAATGCAAACTTAGCCGAATCAAGATGCATGAAACATGGATGCAAAGCATGAATATGATGAAAAATAAATATGATGTTTATGTACAAATAAAGAAAGCAAGTAAAAGAACGGGATAGAAAGAAGCGGGGCGGGGAATTATTACAACATTTTAAAGAATAATTACAAACCAAATTAGAGAGGGATGGGGAGAATATTACAACAAAATAAAAACCTCACAATACACTCAAAATTAAAAAAATAAATAAAATAAAAATTTCATGTTCTTTGGAACCGCCACCGGAAATTGGTCAACATTGGGAGATTACGCTATCTTGTCTGGAAGAAGCTAACCGACCGGCCAAATAGGCCGGCCGGCCAACTAGGCCAAGCAAAACCTGTCTTGTTGCGAAACCAAGAAAAGGCACAAACAAAAAATATGTAGGTGGCTCAACTAACCACTACCGGTTAGATTAAAAACACGAAAACAAATATAAAATAAAATAAAAAGTGCAAACTTACAACATAAACCTAAAACAATAAAACAAATATAAGATAGAATATACAAGATTACAACAAAACTAATATGAGACTAATACAAGAAAAAAATAAATATGAGGTAGAACATGCAAGATTACAACAAAACTAATTTGAGACTAATACAAGAAAAAAATAATTACAAGGTAGAACATGCAAGGTTACAATAAAACTAATATGAAATTAAAAAAAAAGTGCAAACTTACAACATAAACCTAAAACAATAAAACAAATATAAGATAGAACATGCAAGATTACAACAAAACTAATATGAGACTAATATAAGAAAAAATAATTATAAGGTAGAACATGCAAGATTACAATAAAACTAATATGAAATTAAAACATGCGAATAAAAATAAATAAATAAATAATAAATAATTATGGGCTAAACAAACTACTAGGATTATAACAACACACTATGAAATAAGAAGTAAGAAAATAAATATGAGATATAAAATATAAGAAAATGAAAGACTAAAAATTCACCTTCCAAAGAAAGATTGAACTTCTTGATTCCCAAACTCCCTCTTGATCACCCTCAAGTGTAGGAAGTGTGTTCTCAAATCCTCAATTCGAAATTATGGAGTTTATGGAGCTTATGGTGTGGAAAGTGGCTAACTCTCTAGTTTTTTACACTTTCAATCACTAAACACTCTTCCTTATGATCAAGGCAATTGATCTTTGGCTATATCAGAATTTTTGAAGTAGTTTTGGTGTATGGAAATAAGGAATTTCAGTAGCTATGGAAGGTATGGGATGTATATGGAAGATAGGAATATTTTTGGCTCAAAAACTCAATTTTTCTCTCTTTTTTCACTCTTTTCTCACTCATTTTTCTTCAATTTCGTGGTACTCTTTCTCTCTTACAATATGATCATTCTATATAGGAAATGAGGGAGAGTAAAGGTCAAAAAGAAGGTGGGAGACAAGAGTGTGATAGGAGGGCAAATTTTCAAGGTGGTTGCATGGGATACTCCTTTATGAATGCAAACAAAACCTCTTTTTGACAATGGGGGATGATTAGGTATAATGGAGAATGAGTGGATGCACTTGAATGGCTCATAAAATAGGTAAATGGGTTGTCCCAACCGAACCAAAACCAAGAAAAAATGGGCTATTGTTGTTTTGGGCCGAGTCAACAAAATCTGCTTTTAAGTCCAACTTCAAATGGGCATCTCCCCCATATGGACTTAGTTTTAGGCGGTTCTTGGGTCCAAATTGAAGCTCCAGAAGTCTACTTTCCAATGGTGGTGGCCTCATATTTAAATTCCAAGTGTACAAAGAGATATGTCTAATTTAGTAAAGGCTGTCTCGGGCTGGGTCAACAAAATCTGCTCTTAAGCCTAACTTCAAATGGGCATATCTCCCTTATTTGGACTTGGTCTGAGGTGGTTCTTGGGTCTAAATTGAAGCCCCAGAAGTCTACTTTCCAATGGTGGTGGTCTTACATTTAAATTCCAAGTGTACAAAGAAAAATGCCTAATTTAGTGAAGGCTGCTCATTTCCTTCTTAATGATTTGATACTCATCCTTTTCCTAAACCAGTTTTCTTTCATCCCCTCCTATTTCCTTCAACTCCAAACCTATAAGAAGATGTTTTTAAATATTTTTCAAAAAGTTTCACCTCCCTTCCATTTATTTCCACTTTGTCCTTACTCGGTTTACTAAAAAGTGCAATATTTTAATCGAAATGGGAGCTTCGGGACATTGTAGAAATATTTAAAAAAACAAATTTTGAAAAGAGGGTTTTAAGGTCTAAAATAGTTTGGCCAAAAAATGGGTGAAGGTTGGGATTAAAACTTAAATTCCATCTTTCTTACTGAGAATTTTTTGAGAAACATATTCTAATTGTCATCATCGGATAATCAAAAGAAAGTGCCCAAGTCTTAGGGTTGGTCAAAATGGGGTGTCGACAGTCATTCTAGTTTCATATTTATCAATTTAGTCCCCAACATAATACTGTGTATTAAATGGTTACTATATTTGGCATTCGTGATGCTTTTGTTGGACTCAATTGGGTGATCTTTTTGAGTTGTGACATATAGTTGTTTTTTCATGAGAAGAATCATAGAAAAAGAACGAAATCTGTATTGATAAGAATTGAGGTAAATTTTTAAATAAAAACCAAATCAATAAAGATGAAACAGAGAGTACTATAAGCATCAGAGCAAGAACCTTCTTATCCCAATTAGGTTAGCACAAAAAGGCAATCCCAATCATTTGTAGCACAATCTACCGGCATTGATTAAAAAGAATTCAACTAACATGGATCTAAGAACAAAAGGAAAATAAGAAAACAGAAAAAAGAAAAAAAGGGGAAAGCTCTCAACCCACCAAGGTACAACTCTAAATATTAGTTGTTAGTTGCACAACTAGCATCCAAGAAGGTTATAGTTGTTTTTCTAGAGAGAGAGAGAGAGAGAGAGAGCAATGTCAGGCACTCTTTCCGACCAAAACTCCGACCTTTGAGCCTCACCAAACCTTGGAAAATCAACGGAAGAGGAGGATCATCTGATCCGAAGCACCAAAAAGATTAAAAGTGCGAATCAGCTGACGGAAAATGTGTTGGCTCAAGAAATGGCCATGGAAACTGAAGCCCCTACAAAGGTGGTCAACACACAGGAAGCCCCTGATGCACTTCCCCCTCCCAAATCCTTCAAGGAAGCCCTCACTGCAGTGAAGAATAGTGACTATCTGTTTGATGCTGGAGTTGACACCCTGTCGTTTGATGAGGAAGATGATGAACAAAGAGGCATCTCCACCACGGCCACTATCCACTCTGAACACATGGGATTCCCCATGATCTCTTTGCCCAAAAAGCTGCTGGAGAAAATCCGAAAACCTTGGGAGAATGCATTAATTGTAAGGTTATTGGTAAAGAACATAGGCTAGAAGATGCTATGCACGAGAGTTGCCAAAATTTGGGGACTCTAGGGGGAGTTCAATGCAATTGACCTGGGCAGCAATTACTTCCTCTTCAAACTCTCTGAGAGGGAAGACTATACCAGGGTATACACAGGGGGACCATGGGTCATAATGGATCACTACCTCACAGTGAGGCGATGGGAACCAAATTTCAAACCCTCGGAAGCACTTGAAACCATGACTGCAGTTTGGGTCCGGTTTCCAGAGCTTCTGATTGAATACTACCAAGATAAAGTCTTATATGCTATTGCACCAATAATTGGTAAACCTCTCAGAATCTATTGGACAATAGCTATGGCAACAAGGGGGAAATTTGCTCGGATCTACGTCGAAATGGACCTCACCAAGCCTCTGAAACCCAAATTTATTCTGGAAGGTAGGTACTACAATATAGAATATGAATCTTTACACTCCTTTTGCTTCCTTTGTGGATGAATTGATCACCGTAAGGAAGCATGCCGATTCAAGGAACCACTCAGTCAACTGTCGGCAAAAAATCTAGCCGTTTTTGGTGAGCAAACTCTGCCCACAGGTAGCATTGAAACCAACAGTAACCTGCAACACAGGCTGATTGAGGAAGAGGCCTTTGGGCCTTGGATGCTAGCAACAAAGAAAGGAAGAAGACCAGCCCAACATAAAAAGGCCCAAATGCCAACGAACCTGATCCTCCAACAGAATAGATTCAAATATTTAGATGATGGCCTAAATGGTCAAGGGGAAAGCTCTAGGGGAATAAAAACAACAAGAGCAGGGCTTGATAAAGCCTAAGGAGAACCCAACCCCTAGCTTGGCCCACATCAATACAACGACCCCAAAGGTAAAACCAAGATTGGTCTAGCCCATCACAAAACTGATCAATCAAACTTACAACAAAAGCATTCAGAATTGGAACCAATGAAGGAGATAAACACGAATCAAGCTCCAGAGATACTGTTAGCACAAGAAGTCTGTGAACAGGCAGACCTTACCAGGCACAATAAAGACCACTAACCCCATCAATACCTTCTTGCCATACCCTGTTCCTTGACAGATTCGACACGCCATATAGACTCAACCATAGTAGAGACAACTCATTGCCCAACCCAGGTAGTACAACAAACCCCTACCACAGGTTCAAATACTACTTCTAAAGACTACTGGAGGAAAGCCTAAATCCCTCCAGATCCTGGCAACTTGAGAGACGAAACGACAAGAGAAGATGGACCGAGAGAAGTAGACACTAGAAGTGCAAGAACATGTGAAGCAGACTAGTGCACTGAGTCTGTTGTTCGAACCCGAGAGCGAAGCAATTCACCTCGTCACTTTCGTCTAGTTGATAGAGCAAATCCGATTGACAATAGAACCAAACAGGGAGAGCAATCCAGCGAGTCCATTCCACTCAGTTCAGATGGCCTCCATGAGATCAATGGAAGACGATCATCGGAGGATACATAGCATCATTAGGGATTTGGAGTCTGACCCACCTAACTTACCATCTATGGATTTACTCAAATTACTCTTTTGGAATTGCCGCGGTGCTGGCAATAAAAATTTCAAGCGCAACATCACTGAGATACTTCGGACTCACAAACCGGAAATCTTGATCCTCATGGAGACTAAAGTCCTCTATAGCAAAATGGGCAACTTCTTTAATCGCCTAGGCTTTACAGCTTCTATTATTGTGGACCCTGTGGGTAGAGTTTGTGGGTTATGGATAATCTGGGACACTAACCATGTCAATGTGAGAGCCTCGTATGTAAGCTCTCAAGTCATCCATGCAATTGACCATAAGGAGGACTACGAAGAATGAGTCCTAGCCGCTGTATATGCTAGCCCAAACCTTATCTTAAGAGAGACTCTATGGGATGAATTAGAAGAAGTAGCGAAAAATATGGATAAACCATGGCTAGTTGCAGGAGATTTCAACGATTATGCAAATCAGAGCGAACGACGGAGTTTTTCAACCAGCCAAAGCACAACCAGGTCCCATAAATTCCTTGAAAGAATTAACAATTGTAACCTAATCGATTTGGGAAGCTCAGGACCCCGAATGACTTGGACTAACAATCGACATAGGCTAGCTAACAATATGGAAAGATTGGACAGGGCAATGTGCAATGCAGCTTGGCGCACGTTATATCCTGAAGCTACTGTGAAAGTGCTCCCTCAAACATATTCAGACCACTCTCATCTCATCGTGTACATTGAAGGTATGCACTCTCTCAATCCCTCAAATAGACCTTTTAGGTTCGAGGCTGCTTGGATGTCTCATTCTGGCCTTTTGGATGTTATTAACTCCTTCTGGTCTGATATGAACAATAAGCTCCTGGATTCCACTACTGAATTTACTATTAGAGTTAAAAAATGGAATCGAGAGGTTTTCGGCAATATTTTTAAAAAGAAAAGACTTCTTTTGGCCAGAATTGAAGGCATCCAAAAAGCCTTGACTGATAACTTCTCTCATAGCCTATTCACTTTAGAGAAAAATCTAATTACTCAATATAATAATGTTCTTCTGCAAGAAGAGATGCTGTGGTTTCAAAAATCTAGATCTAGGACCATTACCCTTGGAGATAGAAACACAAGATATTTCCATATTTCTACCATCACCAAACAGAGAAAATTGAAGATTAATGCCATTAAAGATAATGAAGGTAATTGGATTACTGAAAAAGCTGATATTATTAGAAATATTATGGATTGTTTCAATGACCTGTTCAAAAAAGAGGCTATTCAGCATTTGGACCACTGGAAAAACCTGGCCCTAACCTATTTTACCCAAGAAGACAATGCGAGAATGCTACAATCCATAAATAATTCTGAAATCTTAAAAGCTGTTAAAAGCATTGGTGCCTTTAAAGCACCAGGCAAAGATGGTATTCAAGCTCTATTATACCAAAAGTACTGGCAATCTGTTGGTCAATCTGTGTATGATTTTGTTCACTCCTATTTCCAAACTAATAGGGTGCCCACTGCTGTTAATGAGACTCTTATTGTCCTGATCCCCAAAATTGAGAACCCTAATACAATCAAACAATTTCGACCCATAAGTCTTTGTAATGTCACCTACAAAATCATAACTAAGCTAATTGTGGGTAGAATTAGACCTCTCCTGGATACACTGATCAGCCCCAATCAGAGCAACTTTATTCCTGGTCAAAATACCACTGATAATATCATTATCACTCAAGAAATCCTTCACACTCTGAGATGCAAGAAGGGAAGAGGTGGAGGCATGATTTTCAAAATTGATCTAGAAAAGGCCTATGATAGACTATCTTGGGATTTTATCAAAGATACCTTGCAGGAGTTTAAACTCAATGATAAATGGGTAGATTTGATCATGAATTGTGTTACTAACAACAATCCTTCTATCCTTTGGCATGGGTAAACTTTTTAGGGTATCCACAATGAGAGGGGTCTTAGACAGGGTGACGCTCTCTCTCCTTACCTCTTTGTTCTTTGTATGGAAAGATTATCTAACATGATCATAACAAAAGTGAAAGAGGGGTCTTGGAAAGGTTTAAAGGCTTCAAACAATTGTCTAGTCCTATCCCATATTTTCTTTGCTGATGACCTCATCCTCTTTGCCAAGGCGGACCACACTATCTGTGAGACCATCATTGGAGTCCTTAATGAATTTTGTGCAGTCTCTAGATAGAAAATCAACTTCTTGAAGTCTGAGGTTTTTTGTGTCCAAAAATATTCCCTCTAGCCAAGCCAGAGCCTTAAGCTCCCACTGTGGCATGCCCCACACTCAAGACCTTGGTAAATACTTGGGATCACCTCTTCTCCACAATAAAGTAAGCAAAATCATGTTTAGTGAAACCCTTGAGAAACTGACAACTAGACTCTCAGGCTGCAAGGCTAGAACTTTATCCTTAGCTGGTATAGCTACGCTCATACAAACTACTACCTCTGCTATTCCTAGATACAATATGCAAGTTATGGAACTCCCTAGGAGTTTTTGTGATGAAATTGATAAAATCAATAGGAACTTTCTTTGGGAAGAGACTGACAACAATAGGAGAGTCCACCTAGTTAACTGGAATAGTGTGTGCAGAACTAAGGATGAGGGGGGTCTTGGCCTTAGACAAGCTAGAGATCATAATGCTGCACTTCTAACCAAACTTGGTTGGAAAATGCTAACTGAGCCCAATACACTTTGTTGTAAAGTCCTTCAAGCCAAGTACCTGCAGAGACACACCCTTTATTCTTGGCCTCTCAAGCGGAGAGCCTCCCACATTTGGAAAAGCATCTGCAAAAATAGAGACATTCTTCGAAAAGGGATTAAATGGAATGTGGACAATGGGGAGAATATTTCCCTATGGCATGACTGGTGGTGTGGACCAAAACCTTTTGATAAAAAATATTCTACTTCTCAGATTAATAAAGAAGATTGGGTGAGTCTACTCCATAATGATAAAGGCAAATGGAACCCTGAAACCATTATGAATACTGTGTCCCAGCAAGACCTCCAAGAGATTCTACAGATACATAGACCTAACTATGTAACCTACACAGATGCCCCTACCTGGATTGGCTCATCTGGAGGAAATTTCTCAACTGCATCTGCTTATAAACTGATTGCCAACCATGAGCTGAATGGGACTGACTAGAAATGGTTATGGAAGCTCAAAACCCCTCAAAAACTAAAATGCTTTCTCTGGCTCATACTCAAGGACAGACTGCTAACCAATCAACTGTGGCTCAGAAGACACATGACTAACTCTAATTTATGTCCTAGATGTGGGGCATCCAGTGAGGATATGAACCACCTTCTAAGAGAGTGTACCAATTCCAGGGCTGTCTAGATTGAACTCAAAGATACCACATGGTGGGAAGAAGGTTGTCAATTGCCCCTAACTGAATGGGTGACTTCCAATATGAAGAAAAAAAATTTGTTTTTTGGCAAAAAATGGTATCTTTATTTCATTGTTAGCCTCTGGCAGATCTGGAAAATCAGAAATCAAATGGTTTTTGATAACGTTATTCATCCCATTCAAGTTAGTCTCATGAGCATTAGAGAGTATGTTCTTGAGATTGATGAGGCATTCCAATCTCCTCTCCACCCTAATCAATCTCTACCTGTACTAATTCACTAGTGTTTCCCTAATGCAGGTAAACTGAAATTAAATACTGATGGTTGCTCCAAAGGGGATCCTGGACAGGCAGGGTATGGAGGGCTCTTGAGGGATGCAATGGGCACATGGCTATGGGGTTACTATGGAAAGCTGGGCCATTGTACCAGTGTGGAGACGGAGCTATGGGCCATTTGTTTCTCTCTTCATCTTCGGATTCCTATATGATGATCCAGGACGTAATCATGGACGGGAAGAATAAAAAAAAAAGGATTTTCGCTTTCCTTGCTTTATTTTTTCAAATTTTCTTAGGGTTTTATCTATTTCACACGTTTAACTATGAAAAAGGAAAAGGGATTTGAACAATTTGAAAGATAAATCAAATATCAAGTCATCAAGGGAAACGAAAAGAGAGGGATTCAAACCCTCAGTACAAATAACTCGTACAACGGATTAGCAATGCGCCGCTTTAGTCCACTCAGCCACCTCTCCCAATAAAAAAAAAAGATAATTACTATGTTACATTACACGTAAAGTAAGGATTAAAAAAAAGTCTTTCTTTCTTTCTCTCTCTTTATCTTTATTATATAGATATGGTACAATTTTTATTAGCAATTCCATTTAGATAAAAGAAGGGCTAGAAAGATCCAATATAAATATAAAGAAAAATCAAAATAAAGAAGAACAGGGGCCTCACAATATTGTTTTAGAATGGCACCATGGATGTGGAAATTGAAACTAATGCCACTCAAGCCATCAAGCTAATCCAGGATGGTCCAAACCACAACTCCCCTTACAAGGCCATCATAGAAGACACAAAGTTCTTGATAAAAAGATGTAACTGTACACTGAGTCACACCGTGAGGGAAGGAAACAAGGTTGCTGAAAGATTGGCAAACATAGGAGTGGAACAAGATGACCATGTGGTTATTCTAGAGGACCCCAAAGAAAATGTAATAGCTTTGGTCATAGATGATATGACCGGAGCTCATTTTGAGAGGGATTAGCCCCTAAACTGCTGTTTGTTTTTTGAGACCCTTTCTCTGTTTCTTTTTGTTTTCATCTGAATCAATCAAACAAAAAAAAAAAAAAAATTGAAATATTAATTTGGCCTATGATTTTTTATCACAATTCGAAGTGTTCTAATTGTGATTTTTTTCACATTAAATTGTTGTGCTAATTTGTTATTGATTGTTTGATTGTGATTGTTATTTATCGTTTAAAATTGAAATATAATCACAAATCAATATCTCAAAATTTTTTAATTTTTTCAATAAGCATTAATATTGTCATTTTGTTTAATGAGTTTCTCTAATAGAAGATATGTGTAGACACCTCATTTTTGACCGTCCTCAAGACTTAGATGTCATCGTTTGAACACTCGATGATTATCCATGTTTGTGTTCATCTTGAGTTCTCGGAGGTTTTGGCAACGCGCCTTGCCTCAAGACCTCTCGACCCTTTTGTCTTGTGTTTGGTTTTGCACCAAACACTTGTTGTTTTGCTTCTAAGGGTGGGAAATAGCTTGTTGGCCATCCCCACACCTCACCGGCCATGGCCTGAGGCCACCGGCCCTACTTTCTTGTTACCGGCCAAAGGTGTTGGCCGGTCGACAATGTTTTTGGTCGGTCGGCCATTGTTTTGATCAATCGGCCACTTTTTCTGGCCGAGACCTTTTCATGAGAGAGCTTGACCCTTTTGAACCCTTGTTTTAGTTTCTTGAGGAAGCTTGAACCTTTTGAACCCTTGGTTTTTAGCTTCTTGAGGAAGCTTGAACCTTTTGGACCTTTTTTTAGCTTCTCCAAGAAGCTTGACCCTTTTACTTCAAGCTTCTAAGAGAAGCTTGAACCTTTCTTAGCTTCTCCAAGAAGCTTGCACCTTTTGCTCTAGCTTCTCCAAGAAGCTTGAACCTTTTGCTCTAGCTTCTTGGAGAAGCTTTGACCCCTTGGTTTTTCTATAAAAAGAGGGCCTCTCCTTCCATTAGGGGGGTTGGAAAAACCTGATATATAAGATATATATCACTCTCTCTCTATATCTCCCTCTCTCTCTACATTTGTGTGGGTTAGAGTTTTCCAAAGTGAGTTTTTGTTATTGTTTTTGCACTAGAAAACCTAGGAGTACACTACTCTTTGGTTACCAAGATGCTAATGAGTTGTTTAAGGGGTTTTTGAGCTGGTTTTGATCTAAAAAGGCTGCTGGTTTGGTGTTCTTGGAAGTGGTCTTCAAGGGTAACTCCTTTTCCCTCTTTTATTTCCCATTTTTGTACACACTTTTAGCCTATTTTGCACACTGATTTAAGCTTAGCTATAAACTGAAAAAAGTTTTGCATTTGCATGCTTTTGAAGTTTGTTTAAGATCACTTTTGTGTTTGGGGTTGTTTACCCCCTCGTAGGCCTTGTTTGGCCTCATTTTTGTGCCTTTTTTGTGAGCTTCTTGGCCCTCCCACCACTAAAATCTAGAGGGATTTCAGTGGTGGGGATGATGCTTTAAGGTCCTAAGAAGGAAAGGGCCATCCCCTCTCCTTGTTATCTTCAAAACTTGTCATTTTTGCCTCATGTGTGAGCACCTTGTTTAACTTCATGTTGGCCATGTCTTAGCTGGTATTTGGTGTTATTTTGCCATGATATAGCACTGTTTTAAGTTGGTTTAGACACACCATGCATGCATTGCATACTTGTCTTGTAATGCCATGAAATTGCCTTAACATGCTTTGTACTTTGAGCCTTGTTTTTAGCATGATTTTGGCTTAGCTTTGTGAATCTTTTATGCATGTTTTAGTATGCTTGAGGTCTGTTTTTGGTTGTTTGGGTCATCCATGACTTGCTTTGTATAGCTACCATGCAATCTCCCTTGTAGGCCTTGAGTGTTGGCCCCACTAGCATGCTCTCCTTGCATCATTTCAGTGGTTTGGCACCACTTATCATGTCATTTCAGTCCATATAGCATGCTTGTATACTTGCATTTATGGCTCATTTGATGCTTCAAAAGGTTTGTGTTTTATGCTCCATGTTTGGGTCATTATGCATGCCTTTAGACTTAGGCCATTTAGATGTCATCTAGGTGTGTCTTTGACCTTGTTTTGGTCTGCTTTAGGACTATTTTCAGTCCTTTTGTCCCTTTGAGACTTGCCTTGTACGGCCATGGTTTAAGCCCTTTTGTTAGCTTTGAGCTTTGAACCTTGTTTGCATGCTTTGATTGTTTTGTTTAGTTGGTTTGGCACCATCCTCAACATGATTTTCAGAGCTTGATATGCCTGTCATTTGTCCATGTTTATCTTCTTTTAAGGGTGCTTAAAAGTTGTCTCTTTGATGCTTAAGTGTTGATCCATTTGCATGCATGTTTGTATGTGTATTTGCCCCTCATTCCATAGCATCTTGGCCACTATTTTGGGCCTAGTAGAGAGCTGTCCATCTTGGTGTAAGTCCTTCCTTCGCATGTTGTTGCATGCTCGCCTTGGGTGTTGTTGCATATTTGCCCCATGTGTTGTTGCATGCTTGTCATTAGCATGATTGTTACATGCCTTGTATGCTTGTTTGCATTGTCATGTTGCATACTTAGCTCACATGCTTAGGTTGCATTTGGCATGCATGCCTTGCCTCTTGAATTGATTATGATAGAGGTTGGGTCCATTATTTGATTGGTTTGCAGTACATTTGACATTAAAATGCACACTTGGCCTTTTTGGCCATCACGCATTGAAATGCGCGATTGGTGGCCCAAGGGTCGAGGACCATCCTCCTTTGAGTCACAAACATGATAAGGAGAGTGTTGGTCCACACATTTGCTTTGAAATGCATTGCCATGCCTTTTCTGTCCTCTGTTGCTGTCAAAACAGGATTCTGCAGGCATAGATGGCCGGTCGGCCATCTCCAGTGCCGGCCGGCCATCCATTGTTGGCCGATGGCTTCATTTTTGGTCGATGACCACTTCCCTATGGCCGGTGACCATTCCTCATGGCCGGTGGCATCCCACAGTGTTCAGGGAGTATACCTTGGGGCTTGTGCAATTTTCAGAGGCATAAAACAGTGGAAACAGAGGCAGCTTGTGCATGGCGATGGATTTCCAGGCAAAGCTGAACATGCATACATTCATCCCTCTTCCCGAGGCTGTTTTATTACTTTCAGTAGCTTAATTAATTTGTCAAATTAGTTAGGTTTTTTTGTAATATTTAATTAGCTAGAATAGTTAGTTATTTGGACTGTATAATTTATTCGGACCCTCTGAGCGAGGGCAATTGTGTAATAAGTGTGCGTGAGTGATGTATGCCTTCCAACCCCACGTCTTTCTCCCTTTTACTTACCTGCTTTTAATGGTTAGTATTAGGGCATATTTAAATTAGCATACCTCATGCTATGCATGCGTGTATCCATACATTTGTCTCGCATGCACCGGGCTCGGCGCATCATACTAACTGGATTGTATTTCAATTCCAAGTTTGAATACGTGTTAGCTGTGGCATCATCATATGCCATGTTAGAATAGACGAGCCTATTGTAGTTGCATCTTGCATGTGTTGCATTAGCCACCTTAACATGAACTGGGATCATGCATTTGATTACTAACTAATTTCTGTTTTGGGTTAGAGTACTAGGTAAGTATTTACGCTTTAGCATCCTTGCATGCGTGTGAGTAACTGCCATGATAGCATGCTTACCATGAGGCTATGTGCTTATGTGATATATCTGCCTGAATGCCTGTGGGTGAAGGTTGGATTATCTGAATTGGAACAATGCATTAGCTATGAGTTTTAAGCCCACTAGATAGTGGCAAAACCATCTTTTCTAAGCCCACTTGAAGGTGGCAAAACTTGCGTTTTAGCCTACTTGAGAGTAGCAAATCATTTTCCAAACAAACATGCAATGTTATATTCCAATTCAGGCGACCCAGTCTATACTTGTATGCTGTGCACATCACATAGTAAATCTAAGCTAATTAACTGGAATGAGAACGCATGTGTTTTCGAAAACTCGATATCATGGTTAGTAGAGGCCGATCTTTGATCGGGCGAGCGGGGGTGCTCATAGCTGACCTTCCGCAATCGTACCCAAGTTCCCGAGCCGAGGCAACTTTGGTGATGACGGACACGTGGCCTTAGGCAACGAGTCAGGGTTTCCTAAATTCCCCCATAAAAAAATATTTAGGTGGCGACTCTGTATCTGGCAAAGCAGTCCATGTTTGACACTTCTTTCTAAAAATCTATTTTCCAAAACGATTTGCTGGATTTGGACTCTTTGGTGATTTATCAGTCTCGCATTGCACATTGCGAGATCAGATTAAGAACCAACACAAAATGAGTTCGAACTGTAGAAGCACAAGGCCCGAGGGCGTGTCTATAGTTTCTGGCGACTCTGCTGGGGATTTAGAGAACTTGACTCGAACTCATGATATCTTGTTTTAACTATACTTATGTGTTTCTTTGCATTTCATGTGCATTGGTGCGCCTAGGACACCGTGTTTGCCGTCTGCTATTCCTGAACGGTTTGTCGGAGGCTCACTTCGAAAAGCATGCCATAAGGCTGACCGGTTACGGGCTCTGCCACGATGGAAACACAAACCCCGGTCGTTACCGGGGCAC